>SJYW01006930.1:428493-450650 GCA_006410735.1 Raphicerus campestris | reverse complement strand
GATGCCATGATCTTTGTTTTCTGAATGTTGAGCTTTAAGCCAACTTTTTCGCTTTCCTCTTTCACTCTCATCAAGAGGCTTTTGAGTTCCTCTTCACTTTCTGCCATAAGGGTGGTGTCATCTGCATATGTGAGGTTATTGATATTTCTCCCGGCAAGCTTGATTCCAGCTTGTGTTTCTTCCAGCCCAGTGTTTCTCATGATGTACTCTGCATAGAAGTTAAATAAGCAGGGTGACAATATACAGCCTTGATATACTCCTTTTCCTATTTGGAACCAGTGTGTTGTTCCATGTCCAGTTCTAACTGTTGCTTCCTGGCCTGCATACAGGGCCTCACCAAGAATCACGGAGCAGTCGAATCTGGCCCAGGGCCTGATGTGCACCAGTGACTGTGTTTACAAATGAATGAATGAATGAATGTATTGCTATGTGACCTGGAAGGTCAAGAACATGGACTCTGAAGCAAGACAGTCTTTGAACTGAAACTCACCCTTTATAGGGGTGTGACCTTGGGCCATGTCTCCAAGCGTTGGTTTTCCATGGGAAACGTGGGGCTGATGACCATAACTACCTCACAAGGAGGCTGTGAGAATCCGGGGGCGGGGGGGGGCAATGCAGGCAACATACTGAGCATGGTTCTGCCCAAAGCCGCTACTTAACTTACAGTAGCTGTGCCTGTCGTTGTAGCATCTCCTCTGCGGGGCCTATGTCTCTCACGTCAATACTCTCATTCGGTCCAACATGCTACAATGTACCGAGCATCTTCACACCACTCAACTAATTGGATCCGCACAGGCGACTGCTACCAGGTGGCTGAAGCAGGGACTATGAATGCACTTGCAGAGGGGCAGCTGAGGTCTAGCCTCCTGGAGCTGGATGCTCATGGCTCTCTTGCCCCAAGAGAGCCCACAATCCCATCGGACCTACTGCAGCAACACGAACAGAACTGTGGTTTCCCTGGGGGGTACCTTCCTCGCCAGGCAGCCACCAAGAAGGGGATCTCCAGTCCAACAGTTTCCCACAACCAGTCCTCGCCAGGTGGCTGCTCTGTGTCCAGCCTGTGTTGGGTGTTGATGGTGCAGAAAGCAGTTGTGGCCACAGGACTGGAGGCACTCGCAGGAGAGGCAGAGGTGGGCCTCGGCAAGCCCTGGTGCTGAGTCATGGACTTGGCAGTGGAGGGAAGGGGGTGCCAGGGGCTGTGGGCCCCGGGAGGATGATCACTGAATGTGGAAGGAAGGGGCAGTAGGGAAATGACTTCCACCGTCGAGCCAGACAGAGGGGCGTCAAGGGCATTCCAGGCAAAGGGCATTGCCTAAGCAAAGGCCTAGAGGCAAGAAACACGAGCTGGCAGCGGTGGTGTGGGTGGCGGCTGTCTCAACAACCAGCCCAATCCCTCCTGACCTATGGCTGCCTTCTCCAAACCCTGGCACAGAGAAACAGTTTCCTGTCCATCCCCGCATAGCCTCTGAATCCTCAGATTTCCTGTGGGTGGGCGGCACATGAGCTGTGGCGGCCAAGAGCCTCTGGAAAGAGAGATTCAGCGTGTGTGTGTATGGTGTGCGTGTGTGTGTGTTCGGGACATTTGCAGACAGATGAGGGGGCCGCTGGGCAGGGGCTCAGTCTCGCTAGGTCCCCAAAGGGCAGGCCGGAGCCTGGATTCCGGGAGGGGGCTCGGGGTCACATCCTGACCCGTGGAGACAGGAAACTGGCCTGGTGTCTCAGCGGTTCCCGTCAGGCCGACTGCACTGATCTGCTATCCTCCTAACAAACCTCAGGCAGCCAGGGCACAGCCAAGACAGCCGCTGATTCACCCCACTTCTGGGTAAACTCAGGGAGCTGACGCCGCCTCACCACCCCGAAGCAGACGGAACTCACAGGGCTCTGGTGCTGATTGCCTACTGCCAGAGGGGCAGACGAGGTTGCTCAGGCAGAGGGAGGGCAGGGGGCCCCCGGGCTCCTCTAGGCCACCCTGTGAAGGGCTGTGGAAGGCAGTGCAGCCCTCAGACAGGCAAGGAGGCCCCTGCCTGGGACCTACAACATGTAGCCCCTCTCTGGCCCTTTCCCAGTTGCACCCCCCTGCCATTCCTCCCCAGCCCCTGCCCTGTGTACCCAGGACTCCAGAACTCCCTGCCCAAATGCACAGAGCCTCCTCCCAGGGTCGGATGGGGCTCCTTCTCGTCCTTCCCTCTAGAGGGGACACTGCATGGCTGGGGTTAGCTCCCTCAGATCAGAGGGCTGCATGTGCTTACTAGAGTGGCATCAATAGTGCAGAGAGCAAGCAGACCTGGCCTTTGCTGGAGCCACTCCTGGAGGAGGCAGAGTGGGTGTCAGCAGTCCTGGCACTGAGTGATGCACTCAGCAATGGCGGGGAGGTTATTGGGGGCTGCGGGGTGAGCATGGCAGAGCTTGAGCATTCAGGAAGGTTGTCCACATGTGTCCATGTGAAGAGAAGAGGGGTGGGTTGGGGCCAGGGGCTGTCATATGTGTTCTTGTCCCAGGCCTTACAGATATTAGGGACAGGCTTGGTGGGAAGGGCATGGACTCGGGGCCAGACAGACTGGGCAGGGACTGCGTCTACATCTCAGGGCTATATCCCCAGTGTTCAACTCAGGGTCAGTCCCAGAATTGGAAGGATGAGTAAATAGATGGATAGATGGATGGATGGGTGGATGGGTAGATGGAGGGATAGATGGATAGATGGTTGGATGGGTGGATGGATGGATGGATGGGTGGTTGGATGGATGGATGGGTGGTTGGATGGATGGATGTGGTGGATGGGTGGGTAGGTGGATGGATGGGTGGTTGGATGGATGGATGGGTGGATGGATGGATGGATGGATGGATGTGGTGGATGGGTGGGTGGGTGGATGGATGTGTGGTTGGACTGATGGATGTGGTAGATGGTTGGATTGGTGGGTCAGTATTGGAAGGAAGGGGAAATGTAACTGTGCATAAGCATTTGCTGATTGGCCACCTCCACGTTAGCAGTGTTACTGGTTGTTTGGGGGTGTTAGTCTTATTCTCCACCAAGTTCCTGGAGGACAGAGTTGTACCTTCTTTCCTGTCTCCCATTAAGAGCATAGCAGCCCCGGGCCGGTCCCAGTGCTATTCTCCCCGACAGACAAAGAAACTGGGGAAGTAGAAATGACATGGGCTGATCAGGAGCCCTCAGCTGGGGAGAGTGGTGTGCCTCTTGTGGGGGTTCTGGAAGCCCACTCTGTAGCCACCTGGCTGGAGACCGACTCCCAGATGCCAAACACTGGGAGCCCCAAGGAGGCAGACGGAATCAAAGAGCCATATAATACTGAGCCAATACAGATGGGGAGACTGAGGCCCTGAGAGGGGCTGTTGCAGGGAGGCCTGACTGGTCCCAATTCAGCCAACAGCTGCCCAGCCCACATGCCCATCTCCTCAGCCCCTAAACTATGGCCCTCCTCTGGATGAGCGCGCAGGGAGGGAATGGCAGGTCGAGAAAGCCAATCACTGCCATGTGTTTGGCTGGATGTTGGACCACCCGCTTTGCAGGCAGAATCTCACTGAATCCTCAGAAATCTATGAAGTGGGTATATCATTCAGTCCATTTTCCAGATCAGGAAGCTGAGGCCCAGAGACAGGAAGTAACTGCCCAAGGTCACAGGCTAATGACTGAGCCCAGGTTTGACTTAAGGTCTGTCTGGCTTTGACGCCCTTCGCCTGCTACCTTGCCTGTAAGTCTGACTCCACTGGGGTGAGCAAAGGGACGGCCGGCTCCAATCTGCCCGGCTCCAGTCTGGCCCTAGGAGGGTGGGGGCTGCAGGCAGGCCCGAGGCTCCAGTCCTAGAAGAATTGCTGGAAGCGACTTTCTATAAGTGGCTACTAGCGCTCAGGGCCTCCCCACTGAAATCCCCCTTCCCGCCACTGACTGCTGGGCCGACAATGGCAACTGTGGTCCAGAGGCACAAAAATAGAAACGTGGTCTCCCGCCCACTGGCTCAGGGAAGGGGCCGGGCAAGCCCCGGCCGGCCCAGGTTGCAGAGCTGGGGGCAAGGGTGTGACTGGCCTGCCCACCTCAGCTGGGCTCCCAGAATTCCCAGGATGCCATGGGGAAGACTGGGAGCTTGGGATAGGGTACAAGGCAGGCCCCTTTCTTTACCTTTGGGGTCGGGGCTGGGAGGAAATAGGGAAGTCTGCATGTGAGTGACTGTGTTGATGAGTCAGGGCCACGGGATGGAAGTGTTTGCTATGGAAACCCTGGCTGGGTTTTTCTGGTAACCAGCTGGCCTTTGAGCTCGAGCCGGGAGCTCCGAGACCCCTGGAAGCCCAGCTCTCCAGCCTCCCTGACTTTCGACAGGGCTCATTTGCTGTGTGGCCCCGGCCCCTGCCTGCCTCTCTTTGGGCCTCAGCCCACACCCATCCTCCCTCCCCACCCCTAACTCTACAGGGAGGGACTTGGTGACAAGGGGGTGGAGGGATTGGTATGTGAGCCCTGGGAGTGGAGCTGAGTGTCATGACAGGTGTCACAAAGTTCCAGTCTCCTAACCCCCTCACCCTCAGCATGACCCGACGCTGACCTTTGCTTCTCTTCTTTAACTTCCTTTATCCAGAGCCTCACTTGGTTTCGGTTTCCACTCTGTCCTATCCCTGTTTTGCAGATGGAGAAACTGAGGCACAATCAGGGACAGTTACTGTGAGGTGGCAACAGGCATGGATGGTCACAGGGCTCTTTCCTCCCACCTCGGGGGCTGTGCTCTCAGCCTGTGGGCGTCCACCAAAGGGCAGAGGAGGGATCATTCTCCTTGTCCGCAGCAACCGTGGCACCCCCTAACCATAGGACCCATCTATTCGCCACGCATGGGCCGTGAGGTTCACTCCTCTGAGGGAGGACAGACAGGTGGGGCTGGACAGTGATGAACTGTGGGGCAGTCTGGGGAGCGGCAGGGTTGAGAGGGAGGGCATGGTCCAGGCCAGCTGCCCAGGGGTCCAGGCACCCACTCTGGCACCATGCTGACGGGTACTGGGTGTCTGACCTCACCACTCACTTTGGCAGGGGCCCTCCCTGTGCCCAGCTGCTACATCTGTGAAATGGGAGGATCCTGACCCTGCTGCGATGAGAGCATGTGCAACACACACAGCATAGGGCTGGGCATTCATGAGACTGAACCCGGGGAAAGTACTGATATTTGATTGTCGTATTTTAATAGCTTTATTGTGAAAACATCTGCCCACTTAAAGTGTACGGTTGAGGTGTTTTGATCATATACACAGAGTTGTGAAATCATATTTAATGGTTCAAGCTAATAAAACATAGCAATTAGGTAATGAAGCTGGGGTGGGTCCATTCTTGAAGATTCAGACAAGGCAGCAGTGCCTGGGCCTTTCCTGATAACACCAAGGTGGGTCTCCCTTCACTTCAGTTAATTTCAAGAACTGATCACAATCCTGGAACAAAATGTCTGACATTTGGAGTGGTATTTCTTATTTTGCCAAAATATGATATTAAATCCAATATTTAATCCATAAAGTGTTTAGAATGTACACTATTTTTTAAAATTGATGACACAAGATATTTCAAAACCCCAAAGTTATAAACCCATTAGAAAACAGAAATTAATAAAAAATGTGAACTTACACAAACATAAATTCAAGATATATCACTCTACTATAAACTAGCATAAAAGTGATCATTCAAAAATAAGCAACCTAATAGCACACAAAAATGAAAAAAGTATTTATGAAACATTGAAAATGAAATATTATTTGCTTTTATTTTGTTTCAAAGAGCAAACTTACAAAGCATGATCACATTGTCATTATTAGGTAGTGGAAATATTTCTGGGCAGATTTTTCCAGCTGAAACACTCTGGCTATCTGACATTAGTTGGGGAAATGGCCAGGAGATAATTAGAAGTTAAATCTAAAAACTTTCCACTGATGGCTTCATCTTGAAATATCCGTCTCCTTTTTGTTAAATTTAAGGAGATTTGGTGGTTGGGGTGGGGGGGGTCAGCTTTTTGTCTCTTTGGAGAGAGATTGACAGCTTTTGTGAACAGCTGGAGTATGTGTTTCAATCAAATGTTTCCATCTCTCTTTGTCCTTATAAGTCCAAGGCAGGACTTCAGACGCACGCTTGCACCTATCAGTTTCAGGAATCACCTGTTCATGCTCCATTGGTTCAGAGAGTCTTTGAGCACAGCGGGGGTTCTTCTTTCTTTCTTTCTGGCTGTGCTGGGTCTTCACTGTGGCATTCAGGCTGCTTCTCGTTGCGGTGAGTGGACTTGTCTAGTTGTGGCTAGTGGGCTTAATTGCCCCAAAGCATGTGGGATCTTAGTTTCCCCAACAAGAGATCGAACCCATGTCCTCTGCATGGGAAGGTGGCCTCTTAACCACTGGACCACCAGGGAAGGCCCAGAGAAGTCTATTCTTGCAGTAGAAGCTTTGCCTTGTGGACTGCTGTGTTCTTTTTCTTTCTGGGAATAAAGAGGTATAGAAGAACATGATGGGGCCGGATAGTAGTTGAGAGTAGAGGCCTGCCTAGGTCTAGATCTTAGCTCCACACTTCCATGCCGCGTGTGGTCCTGGACAAATGGCTTCACCTCTCTGCGCCTTGTTTCTTCATCTGTAAGGGAGAATAACAATGGTACCTTCCTCTTAGGGTTGTCGTGAGATTAAATGAGTCCATGTGTAAAGCCCTTAGAACAGTCCAAGCACTTAGGCAGCACTATATAAATGTTGGGTATTAGTTGTTATTGTTCTTATTATGAAAGCATTCTAAATACATACACCATGATCAGTTAATTTTTTTAATGCAGTCAGCACCTCTCGAGACAGAGATGATTTCAACTTCACATTTCTTATAAAATATCAAGATAATGGTATTACCCGACAAAACATGAGTATTTAGTACTTTAAAATAGGAAGGCAAATAGGAAAACTGCAGTTGGGGAGCAGAGTTTGATGCCTCAACCCTGGTGCACTGGAACAGAGAAAGGGTGCGCTCTAAACTCACGCAGGCTGGTTCACAGCAGGGGTTTAATGGAAATGATAAACCTCGACTGACTACCAAATAAAGTTCAGGCTCATTGCATTTATTTATTTTAAAATATTTATTTATTCGGCTGCACCAGGTCTTGGTTGTATCATGTGAACTCTTGGTTTCGGCATGTGGGATACAGTGCCCTGACCAGGGATTGAACCCGGGCTTCCTGAACTGGAGGCATGGAGTCTTAGCCACTGGACCACTAGGGAAGTCCCAGGCATTTTATTTTAAATGTAGCAGTGTATACATGTCAATTTCAAACTCCCAATCTATCCCTTCCTCTGATCATTTAAAAAAAAAGTCTCCTTGGATTTGCTGAGACTCATCTTTCATTTGTTTAGCAAATATTTTCTGGGTACCTACCTGAGGGCCAGGCACGGTGCCGGGCTCTGGAAGACAGGAGTGGACAAGCTGGGCAGGGAGAATGAAATGGAAGCTGACGGTAAAGGAGTCAACGCTGCTGACCTGGGTGGCGCACAGCCTTTGCAGCCTGACTGATCTGTGTATGTGTCTGTCCCCTTGCCCCCATCCCAGGACATGTCAATGCTGGAGCTGACTCTCCAGACATCCAAGCAAGGTGGCATCCGGCCCCGAGAGGTGCTGCTGATTCTCAGCGTAAACAAACCCATCTTCCTGAAATTGCAGGCACCAGGAATCCCACTCCAGCTGGCCTACGTGAGTATGTTACCTCCAACCGCAGCCTCAGGCACGGGCTTTGGGAGGCCCCTGCTGCCCACCTCTGTGGGCCAGGGTCCCCTGCTTCTCTTTTTCATCCTGACATTACTCACCAGGGCCCTTCCTGGTGAACCCCACGGGGCCCTGCCAGAGAGAACACAAAGGGCAACAGAACCTGGGGAAAAGAACACAAACGCGGAGGTGGGAATCAAACGCAGGAGGTGATGTATGTGTGTGTGTACATGCTCAGTCGTAGTCGTGTCCAACTCTTTGCGACCCCATGAACTATAGCCCGCCAGGCTGCATTGTCCATGGAATTTTCCAGCCGAGAATGCTGTAGTGGGTTGCTATTTCCTCCTCCAGGGGACCTTCCTGACTCAGGGATCAAACCTGCGTCTCCTGCACTGGCAGGCAGACTCCTTCCCACTGAGCCCCCTGGGAAGCACTCAGGTTGATGTACAAATTGACCAAGTCCAACCCTCTCTCATGGCCTCAGTTTCCCCATCTGTCCAGTGAGAGAACTGGACTCACTGATATTCCTCCATAAAATAACCTTGTCACTGTCTTTGAAAAAGTTTACAAGATGTAAATGTGAAAATATTCAAGCACAGACAAAAAAAAGGCCAGAAAGAAACCTAACAATGTGTTAACAGTAGTTCTGGCTGGGGAGAGGGATGAGCAACAGAGATCTGCTTTGTTCTTTTCACTGTATTGAATTTGCAAGATTTGCTATAATTTACATGGCCTAAATTGGAGAAAAATTATTTTTTAAAAAATTCAAATTTTAAATGTCAGACACATCCACCAGAGAGAGAGAAGGTCCACTGGCTGGGACCACAGCCAGGGGGGCCCTCAGGGCTGGAGGCAGTCGGGTGCGCCGGGTGCACGGCCTCCTTCACGTTTAAGGGCCCCCCTGCACCCCACCCCCCCACCAGATGCAGCAGCTGTTGTTTACAGCCAGAAAAAGCAGAGGGGAGAGAGCCGGAGCTCGGGGGAGAGCAAAGAAAACAAGTGGGAGTGAGACACAGAAAGAAATATGGAAACGGAAAGAGGGCCGGCCTGTTGTGGGAGGACCGGACTCTGAGAGACTAAGAGCTCGAGGAGGGGGTGAGAGGAGGGGACCTGGAGGCAGGCCCGGGCCGGGCTGCCTGGGACGCGGGCCTAGACAGCGAGAGAAGCAGAGGGGGCGCGCGACTGGCGGCAGGACGCGCAGTCAGGCGGAGCGGGCCGGCAGGGAAGTCTCCCCACCGCACGGGCGGGCAGGCCGAACGCAGCCAACCGGGAGGACGGAGCGGACCGACCCGCGGCTCCCAGAGCGGGCANCAGAGGGGGCGCGCGACTGGCGGCAGGACGCGCAGTCAGGCGGAGCGGGCCGGCAGGGAAGCCCCCCCACGGCACGGGCGGGCAGGCCGAACGCAGCCAACCGGGAGGACGGAGCGGACCGACCCGCGGCTCCCAGAGCGGGCAACGTGTTTCCCCCTTCCCACTCCCCGACCCGCTGGCGGCCCAGCCCCGGACTCGAGGCCCGGCCGGGCTCTGGCTGACGCAGGGCACATGAAAGGCGCCCGCCCGCCCGCCGGGCCGGAAGGTCGCGGCGGCCGCCGGCTCCGGCCTCGGCCACGCCTTCATCCCCGGGGCTAAGAATACGCCGGCCCGGGAGAGGGGGCGGACGGACCGCCCGAGCCGCGCGCGACCTCGGCCCGCAGCTTCCGGAGCCGGCCCCAAACAGCCGGAGCCTGGACGCCTCTGAAGAGGCCAAGAGTCTCACCGGGGGAGGGCGCAGAACTCTGTATCAGACGCGGTGCCAAGAGCTTGACAAATGCCCTTTAATCCCTATTACATTCCCATTTTACAGAGCTGACCCTGAGGGTCAGATGGTGAAAGTCCTCCCCTTCCCCACCCAACCCAACTCTCTAGCTCTAAACGATTCCCCCAGCCCTTCCGTGGGGTGGGGGTGGACACTGGGCTCCCCACCCAGGTCCTCATCACTGTTAAAGTCCTGCTCCATTGCAAGTGGACCTTTCTATGATGTCTTGCCTATTTCCACTGTCAGGCAGTCCCCCCTTAGTATCTAGCCTGAAGCTCTCATGCTTCTGCTGCTTCAGCGTAATGCCCCTGGCTTTGGAGATGGATGGAAGAGGAACTGTTTGAGTCCATGGCCCCAGCAGCTTCCTATGAATCCTTTGACTTCTACCCCAGGAAGTCTTTCCTATTTCCTTCTCTAGCCCACCAGAGTCTCTGCTGAGGCATGGGCAGTGGAGGCAGTGAGGTGCTGGGGCCACCCAGATTCTCATCTCTGTTCATTCAAGGGACCTGTCTTGCTCCTTTTGTTTCTTATAGAATAATATCCTCTGTCTTCTGTTGTTTCAAATGACTGGAGGCATGACTGGTTTCTGGATAGTAGGTCTCCCAGAGCAGGGACCAGCTGTTTGCCTTTCATTCACTCGTTTATTCATCATGTCTTCTATCGTCCCTTCTCCGTTTCCATGTGCGGGGAGCACCTGCCGTGTGCCAGGTGTCAGGATGAAGCTGCCATGTCAGGATCTTCATTGCTGGTATCAAGACCCAGCACACAGTCAGACCAATATTTCTTAGTGCCTACTGTGTGTCAAGCCCCATGCAGGGGTAGCCAAGCCAGCCACTGTCCCTCACAAGAGTGTGGGGGAAACCGACAAGAGCCTCACGATAAGTGCGGACTGAATGAGGATGCTTATGGAGGGGTTGGGGGGTGGTGGATAAACTTGGATGTGTGTCCACCCAGCCCTTGAGGTGTGGAAAAGAGATGGGGCAGATCTGGCTCTGAGGGGCCCTAGTTAGGGGCCTGTGGGCTGGCTTCGGCTCCACCAGCCTCAGCCTCCTCAGCCCTGGCCTTCTCTGCTCAGCCAACTAGCTGCCTTCCCCAGTTATCTCCTGACCTCTGGCATGGGACAGAAGGCATTCAGGCCCGGGGACAGCGTCCTGAGCTGCCACATGTCTCCCCAGGACTCCAAACTGGTCTTTCACGAGGCCCTAGATGCCAACACCACACAGCTGCCATCCTTCACCACCAAGGACCAGCTCCTCAACTGGGCGAATACAAAGGGTCCAATTGCCTCCGTTGCTGAGCTGAACAACCCGCAAAGCATCCTCCTTCGTCTGGACCAAGGTCTGCGCCCCCAGCAGCCTCTCCGGGTTCAGGACTCATCCCTTGAGGAATCTGAATTTCTCTGTCTCATTCCTCGGATGTGGACACTAAGGCACCAAGACAGGATGTGATTTGCCCCGGGTCACTTAGGACAGTGGTTACCCTTTCATCAAATGTTAGGTTGAACCCTGCGAAACTGCTGCCATTTGTCAGTCTCTTGACCTACAAAAACAGCACTTTCATAGTATTTATTGTGTCCCTAGTGTGTGCCAAGCCCTATGCCAGGCATCTGGGGACCCTGTGGGGACAAACCCAGATCCTGCCCTCCTGGAGCTGGCACTGTGGTAGGAAGATGATAAAAGACAGGTATACAAATTCTGTAATTTCAGGTCACGGTAAATAAGAAGGATAAAAGGGGGACGATGAACAGGCAGTTGCTGGGTTGCGTCCCTAACATACGCCATGGTTTTATACCTTAAATAAAATGTGTGTTGACAGATGAGGAAACAGAGGCCAGGGACTTGCCCTGGGTCACTCTGCTGTAAGTGGATTTGAACCTGGGTCCTCCCAAGCCCCCACTCTTTGCTGCTCCATCCTGCCTGCGTGCTAAGTCGCTTCTGTTGTGTCTCTTTGTGACCCCATGGACTGTACCCCACCAGGCTCCTCTGTCCATGGGATTCTCCAGGCAAGAATACTGGAGTGGATTACCATTTCCTTCTCCAGGGGGATCTTCCTGACCCAGGGATTGAACCCCTGTCTCTTAGGTCTCCTGCATTAGCTGGAGAGTTCTTTTTCTTAAACCCTAGCGCCACCTGGAAGCCATCCTGCCTGCCCTACTATTACTGTGGGAGAGGGTGGGCCTGTGTACTAGATGCTAGGCTGCTCCAAGAGGAGACAGAGGTGCGCTTATCTCCGCAGCCTCGAGCTCACCGTTCTCCTGCAATCTGGAACCCCAGAAGGACATGGGCCACACGCTAGAATGGAGCCCGAAAGCCTCTATCCGGGGCTGCCGCTTGGAAGGTGTGGCTGGCCACAAGGAGGCGCACATCCTGAGGATCCTACCGGGCCCAGAGGCCGGGTAAGGGTGCCAGCCCCGCCAGCCCCACCCTCTGTAAAGCCCCGCTTCTGTCGAGAACTGTCACCTCTGCCTATATCTGGGCCCCGCCTGTTTCCACGCTCACCCGACAGACCCAGGACCAACCAGGTCAGGAGCGCAGCTGCTGCTCAACCGACCCCAGGTCTTGCTCTGGCCCGGCAATTCCTGGTCAAGCTCCCCAACACTGCCCCACACCCCACACTACCGCCCTCGCTGATATGGGGGGCTCCGTTTTCCCCCACATCCAGGCCCCGGACAGTGACGGTGAAGTTGGAGCTGATCTGTGCTTGGAGGGATACTGACGCCGCCGTGCTCATCCTTCAGGGCCCACCCTACGTGTCCTGGTTAATCGACGCCAACCACAACATGCAGATCTGGGTGAGTCGCTTTGAGACCCACACAGTGCCGTTCAGATCTTCCCGAGGCTCCTCAAAGAAAAAACCCAAACTTCCTGCACCATCACCCCAGCCCTGGGCCTTTATATACGATGATCCTTCTGCTCTCTGTGCTCTACCTATCTATTCTTCCTTCAGACCTTCACCTAGATGGCACCTCCTCCAGGAAGCCTTCCATGATCCCTTAGAGAGGCCCCCTAACCCAGCCCACTGCATCAGGGAAGTTTCCTGGAGAGGTGAACTCCAAGCTGAGTTGAAAGACAGACAGGAACCAGTAGATGAGGGGAGGTAGTCCAGGCAGGGGAAACAGCAGGAGCAAAAGAGAGCCTGACAGGCCTGGCAGACCCTGGCCAGCCTGCAGGCACACCTTGCCAGGCTGTGTGGCCCCTGGCTGTGTCCATAGCGTCCTGCTCTGCCTTTCTCCCTGTCATTAGGCCACTGGTGAATACTCCTTGAAGATCTTTCCAGATAGGATCAACCCTGGCTTCCAACTCCCAAACACAACCCAAGGCCTGCTGGGAGAGGCCCGGAGGCTCAACGCCAGTGTAGTAGCATCCTTCGTGGAGCTCCCTCTGGCCAGTGATGTTTCTCTGCAGACCCACAGCTGTGGTGAGCACCTGACTCCCTTCCCTTGGCCCCCCACCCCCAACCTCCCTTCCCTGGCTCTCTCCTGGGATCTATTGCTACGTCCAGATGCTGTGTGAACTGAGAAAGTTGCAGCAGCTGGTGGGAGCCCCATATTCCTCATGTGCATCTCAGGAATGCTGAGAGTACCTAGCTAGAGAGGCGCTTAGCACCTCAGAGTACAGTGAGCCCCACAGTGACTGTCTGCGGGGGCCCCCTCTGCTACCCCACAGGCAGTGGGCTGCAGCCCTCACCCACACCGGTGGAGATCACCACTCCCAATAAGGGCTGCAACCAGGAGCTGCTTCTGACCCTGATCCAGCCCAAGTGCTCCAGCGATGGCANTTTAAACCCTAGCGCCACCTGGAAGCCATCCTGCCTGCCCTACTATTACTGTGGGAGAGGGTGGGCCTGTGTACTAGATGCTAGGCTGCTCCAAGAGGAGACAGAGGTGCGCTTATCTCCGCAGCCTCGAGCTCACCGTTCTCCTGCAATCTGGAACCCCAGAAGGACATGGGCCACACGCTAGAATGGAGCCCGAAAGCCTCTATCCGGGGCTGCCGCTTGGAAGGTGTGGCTGGCCACAAGGAGGCGCACATCCTGAGGATCCTACCGGGCCCAGAGGCCGGGTAAGGGTGCCAGCCCCGCCAGCCCCACCCTCTGTAAAGCCCCGCTTCTGTCGAGAACTGTCACCTCTGCCTATATCTGGGCCCCGCCTGTTTCCACGCTCACCCGACAGACCCAGGACCAACCAGGTCAGGAGCTTAGCTGCTGCTCAACCGACCCCAGGTCTTGCTCTGGCCCGGCAATTCCTGGTCAAGCTCCCCAACACTGCCCCACACCCCACACTACCGCCCTCGCTGATATGGGGGGCTCCGTCTTCCCCCACATCCAGGCCCCGGACAGTGACGGTGAAGTTGGAGCTGATCTGTGCTTGGAGGGATACTGACGCCGCCGTGCTCATCCTTCAGGGCCCACCCTACGTGTCCTGGTTAATCGACGCCAACCACAACATGCAGATCTGGGTGAGTCGCTTTGAGACCCACACAGTGCCGTTCAGATCTTCCCGAGGCTCCTCAAAGAAAAAACCCAAACTTCCTGCACCATCACCCCAGCCCTGGGCCTTTATATACGATGATCCTTCTGCTCTCTGTGCTCTACCTATCTATTCTTCCTTCAGACCTTCACCTAGACGGCACCTCCTCCAGGAAGCCTTCCATGATCCCTTAGAGAGGCCCCCTAACCTAGCCCACTGCATCAGGGAAGTTTCCTGGAGAGGTGAACTCCAAGCTGAGTTGAAAGACAGACAGGAACCAGTAGATGAGGGGAGGTAGTCCAGGCAGGGGAAACAGCAGGAGCAAAAGAGAGCCTGACAGGCCTGGCAGACCCTGGCCAGCCTGCAGGCACACCTTGCCAGGCTGTGTGGCCCCTGGCTGTGTCCATAGCGTCCTGCTCTGCCTCTCTCCCTGTCATTAGGCCACTGGTGAATACTCCTTGAAGATCTTTCCAGATAGGATCAACCCTGGCTTCCAACTCCCAAACACAACCCAAGGCCTGCTGGGAGAGGCCCGGAGGCTCAACGCCAGTGTAGTAGCATCCTTCGTGGAGCTCCCTCTGGCCAGTGATGTTTCTCTGCAGACCCACAGCTGTGGTGAGCACCTGACTCCCTTCCCTTGGCCCCCCACCCCCAACCTCCCTTCCCTGGCTCTCTCCTGGGATCTATTGCTACGTCCAGATGCTGTGTGAACTGAGAAAGTTGCAGCAGCTGGTGGGAGCCCCATATTCCTCATGTGCATCTCAGGAATGCTGAGAGTACCTAGCTAGAGAGGCGCTTAGCACCTCAGAGTACAGTGAGCCCCACAGTGACTGTCTGCGGGGGCCCCCTCTGCTACCCCACAGGCAGTGGGCTGCAGCCCTCACCCACACCGGTGGAGATCACCACTCCCAATAAGGGCTGCAACCAGGAGCTGCTTCTGACCCTGATCCAGCCCAAGTGCTCCAGCGATGGCATGACTCTGGTACTCAAGAAAGATCTCATCTCGGTAAGGGAGCTCCTGGCCTCCAGTCCAGCTGACACGGGTAACTGGTCCTTCTTCGGTCCTAGTCCTGGAAGGAGGACCAATCACATTCGTCTACAAGCCTTAGTTTTTCCACCTGTAGAATGGGCTTGATAATGGTCCCTACCAAGTGGTGAGGATTACAGGAGGTCTCACGACCTCGCCTGGTGTGGAGCAATGTGTTAGGTTCTGTCATGTTTGACTCTTTTTGATCGCATGGACTGTTACCCGCCAGGCTCCTCTGTCCATGGAATTCTGCAGGCAAGAATACTGGAGTGGGTGGCCATTCCCTTCTCCAGGAGATCTTCCTGACCCAGAGACTGAGCCCACATCTCCCGTGTCTCCTACATTGCAGGCGGATTCTTTACTGCTGAACCACTGGGGAAGCCTTATTTAATACTGAAAGTGACAGTGTTAGTTGCTCAGTCATGTCTGACTCTTTACGACCCCATGGACTGTAGCCCTCCAGGCTCCTGTGTCCATGAAATTCTCCAGGCAAGAATACTGTTGTGGGTAGCGATTCCATTCTCTAGGGGATCTTCCTGACCTAGGGACTCCTGCACTGCAAGCATATTCTTCACCTTCTGAGCCACTAGGAAAGCCCAAGTTCATATGTACGTAATAATATCACTTTAAAAACACGTTCGATCCCATCATATTGAGATGTCATAATTAGCTCCTCCTCCCTCATTAGACATTTGGGTGTTTTCAATTCTGTAATATTATAAATATGCAGGAAGTGTCAGTGTGCATGAAATTCTTCTATAAATAGAATTGTTTTCTTAAGATAGGTTTCCACATCGGTGAGATTGCTGGGTCAAAAATGAAGGAACATTCTGGAAATGTTGAAACTTGTTGCCAACTCGCTTTCCAAAAGTTGATTCCAATTTTCACTGCTGATTAATAAGAACACTTTGACTCTCTCTCCAAATTATTGGGGGGTTTTTTGTCTAAAAAACTTTGCTGATGTGGGAGGTGGAACCTTGTCTTCCATTCTTGTTTGAGTTTCTACTTTGATTAGTAAGTAGTGAGTGTGGACTTGATACTGTGTGACTGAATAATAATCAAAGTCTCTGTAACTTTGTGGCTTGGTATTTTTCTTCTTAAATTTTTTTTTCGATTGGAGGATAATTGCTTTACAGCCTTGTGCTGATTTCTGCTGTTCAACAACATGAATCAACCATGAGTATACATATGTTCCCTCNTGGACTTGATACTGTGTGACTGAATAATAATCAAAGTCTCTGTAACTTTGTGGCTTGGTATTTTTCTTCTTAAATTTTTTTTTCGATTGGAGGATAATTGCTTTACAGCCTTGTGCTGATTTCTGCTGTACAACAACATGAATCAACCATAAGTCTACCTCTTGAGCCTCCCTCCTTTGGTATTTTTTTTGATTATTTCTTTTTTTTCCCTTTGATTATTTCTATAAGCTTTTTACATGAAGAAAGACATTTGTGGCCCTTTGTCTATCATTCTTATTGAAATAATCTCTCTGGTTTGTTATCATTCTTTACATTTTCGCCAGAGTGTTTCTTAATTTTGGGAATGTTTGAAAACATTGGGCCATCCTAGCTGGCCATCTTCTCCTTTGTGATTTTTTTCTAGTCTTTCTGAGGCAGGAAATCTCTCTGCCAGAGTCTTGATGAGTCATGCATGTTCTCAGGGATTTTTAGAATGACATTTAACTCTATGTCCATGTAGAAGTGTTTTGGAGTGTGTAGTATCAGGGCCAAGGTGAAGCTCCGTCTGCAGCACGTCTTCCCCTTCTTATCTGCCGCTACCTGGCCCAGCAGATGTCTGGGAGGTGGCAGAGGTGGTGCAGGGATCAGCAATGGCTGGCATTACTGCCATGCAGTCCCAAGGGGCCTGGATGCCATACACTGTGATCCACTGATGTTTGGAACTTACACTCAAGTTAAAAAGAATATTCTAGGTTTTTAAATATATGCACAGATAGATGTCTGTGATTTATTATTCAGTGAGAAAACTAAGCTAAACCCTGAAAGACAGTATGATGCCATTTGTTTAAAATGAGGGGAAAAAAACCAAACCCACACAATTTCTCTGAATGCATATGTCTAGAACACACTCATGATGTCACAGATATTATTGCTAGATACAGAAGTGTGTCAAGTTCAGGAAAAGTAGTAACTCTTAAACGGTGTAGGATGATGAGACCTAACAAAAATGGGGATGGGGGCAGAGGCGTGGCTGTGATTCGAGACCCCTGGGGTGTGGTCAGTCCTTGGTGCTGGGGTGAGATGGACAGGCCCTAGGGAGCCCTGTGCCTCCTGACGGTGCCTCCCCCACACCCCCCGCAACCCTGGCACAGACTCTGCTATGCACCATCATCAGCCTGACCTTCTGGGACTCCAGCTGCCAAGCTGAGGAAACAGAAGATGAGTTTGTCTTGAGCAGTGGCTACTCCAGCTGTGGCATGGAAGTGATGGAAAATGTGGTCAGTAACGAGGTAAGACCTGGGGTGGGAAAAAGGGATGGTGCCCCCTCCAGGTGCCTCCTGGGTCTTCCAGGCAGAGAGGCTTTGGGGAAAGCGGGTGTGGTGCTCAGTAGGAAGACAAGACAAGCTTCGTCATTGGTTGACTCAGTTTCCCCATCCAAAAATATGGGTGTGTTGGGTGGGATACCCTCTGGCCTCCTCTCAGGCTCTGACTAGCTCCTTGGCTCTCTTCCTGCAGGTGGTCATCAGACTCCTGTCAAGCTCATCACCACAGCGGGTGAGATGGACGGTCAACGTGCTAACCCATGTGGTCTGGGGGGAGTAGGCCTCAGGAGACTCAGGCCCTGATCCTGGCAAGCCAGTGTGTCTCCAGTGTGCCCCCATCTCCCCTTGTGTGCAGTGGGGGCAGTACTGTTCAGAGTTATGTCCTCAGTCTCTCAAGTCAGAGAGTTCAAGCACGAATTGGCTGCATAGCCTTGCGCAAATCACATAAGCTTTCAGGGCCCAAAGGTCCTGTTAACAGGAGGATAAGAAAGGAACCCCCTATGGGATGAGCTGTCACCAAGAGGAGACATGGAAGCACACAGGTCTTGTGAGGAGCAAGTTCTTTTTCTGGCTGTGTGGCTTGTGGGATCTTAGTCCCCCGACCAGGGACTCAGATCAGACACCGGGCCTTCAACAGCAAAAGCACAGAATCCTAACTGCTGGACTGCNAGGCCCCAGGGTGGGCTGTGGCAGGCCAGGGTCACAGAGACAGGGAGGAAGCCTGGAGCTGCCTCTCAAAGACTGTGCCATACCCCGGGCTCTCTTCCTCCTCTAGGAAGTCCACAAGACTGTCTCCACACGCCTGAACATCATCAGCACCGGCCTGCATGGTGAGTTCTAAGTCTCCCCGGGGTTCCAGGAGCTGAGGTCAGAGTCGGGTGTGATGGACGCTCAGAGGACTCGAGAGAGCAGGGTCCACAGCTACATCTTCCACATGGAGAGCATTTGCTTGTGACCATATGCCAGGCCTTTGGCTCTCACCCAGGGTGGCTGACTGACCTTGCTGGGGGATGGAGCCTCCTGGAATTGGGACTAGACAGGACTTGGGGCCAGTGCTGGTCTCTCCTTCTCTAAGACCCCTANGCTCTCACCCAGGGTGGCTGACTGACCTTGCTGGGGGATGGAGCCTCCTGGAATTGGGACTAGACAGGACTTGGGGCCAGTGCTGGTCTCTCCTTCTCTAAGACCCCTATGTGGAGGATGCCCCTCAGCCCAGCTCCCCCAGCCTGTCTTAGTTCCCCTGGGCCCAGGTGCCCCCTGGGCAGGAGTCCCTGACACTGAATGCAGGTGGGAGAAGCCTCAGCCCCTTGGCCATCACACCTGGGCCCAGACAGAGCCCCTACGCCCAGCCTACAATCAAGAAGGCAGGCTAATGACCCCACTGAGGAGATGGGAACTCAGAGGCCTACAGCAGGCTGCCTGGCCCATAGTCAGACAGACATCAGGAGTGCAGAAAGAGTGAAGCTTGGCAAAACCCAAGAAGAGAGCTGAAGGGCCTTCAGGAGCGCTCTGGCTTCTACTTTGGTAGTGGGCTCAGAGAGGAGTAGGGACTGACCTAAGGTCACACAGCAGGACTCTGGACTCTCAGGCGCCACTCACACTTTGCTCAGATTATACCATCGAGCCTCCCTAAAAATGTATCTCTACCAGCCTCTGGAGTCAGAGGCCTGGACCCAAAGGCCTGGCTGGGCCCTTTTAGGGGGATGCTCATAGCAACACAACTTCATGCCACATGTGGGTGTGATGATCCCATTGGCTAGATGAGGAAATGGGTTCAGAAGTCAGGGTCAGTGCTGAGGTGAGACTGGCACCAAAACCTGCACTCCTGGCTGGCACAACAGGGCAGGGAGTGGGGGTGGGAGTTGCAGGGAGGCGGCGCTGCTGACCGCAGCCACCCTGTCCTTGGTGCTGCAGACAAAGGCCTCGTCCTGCCTGCCGTGCTGGGCATCACCTTTGGCGCCTTCCTCATCGGGGCCCTGCTCACCGCCGCGCTCTGGTGCATCTACTCGCACACGCGTGAGTACCCCAGGCCCCCACAGTGAGTGCTCAGGTCCCCTCCATCGCCACCCGGGGGAGCCCAGCGCAGTCTCTGGGGCAGTGGGCACCCCTGGCCGGGGCCCTGACCTCCACCCCTGCCCCCAGGTCACCCCGGCAAGCGGGAGCCCGTGGTGGCGGTGGCTGCCCCGGCCTCCTCGGAGAGCAGTAGCACCAACCACAGCATCGGGAGCACCCAGAGCACCCCCTGCTCCACCAGCAGCATGGCGTAGTGCCCAGCCAGCCCTCGCCCAGCGGGAGAGACTGAGCAGCCGCCAGCTGGGAACCA
This sequence comes from Raphicerus campestris, assembly GCA_006410735.1. Classification (NCBI taxonomy): domain Eukaryota; kingdom Metazoa; phylum Chordata; class Mammalia; order Artiodactyla; family Bovidae; genus Raphicerus; species Raphicerus campestris. The sequence continues at coordinate 430,835 of SJYW01006930.1, read as the reverse complement.
CTGGCCGTGAACTTATCCCGGGACCCCAGCCCCTCTACTTGACCAAGGATGAACCCTGCCCTCTGCACCCGCCCCTGCTGCCTCCCTCCCAGAGGCCTGCCGCCAGTGGGAGCACCAGCTCGGAACGCCTTGGGGTCCCCCCACCCCACCCCAATGAACCTTCAAACCCAGAGGGCCTGGGGTGCAGCTGCCCGGGACTGCAGAGAGAGAGCCCCCTGCCCTGTGCGCCCACATTGCTGTAAACACCCAAGAAAGTCCCTGCCATCGCAGCCTGGATCCAGCACTCGGTGACCCGGGCCGGGCAGGAGTTGAGAACTCCAGGACTCAGTCCAGCCCACCCAGGCTGATGGCGCCTCCTCTGTGGAAACCAAGCCAGCACAGAGCCACCTGCACCTGCTTCCAGCGGTCTCCGCGTCAGAACTGGCACGACTCTGGCGGAAACAGAAGCCTAGGGGCACCCAGCCTGGGAGTAGAGTGGGGGAGCCTAGCTCCTCCCTGCAACTGTCACACAGAGACACCCGCCCCCAACCAGGCAGTCTGTCCTGGGTCCTCCCCTATATACTCACCGCCAATAAATCAGACCATGAAACCAGAGCTGGGTTGGGCTGGAAGGGGATGGGCACCTATACCAGGGAGAGGGGTGACTGTTCCAGGTTCAAATCCCACTTCTGGGCTGTGTGACTGTGGACAGGTCCCATGGCTTCTTTAAGCCAGCCACTGTTCTCTTATCTGTGAAATGGGTGTGAGAATTTGTGATCACAAGGTCTCTGTGTTTACCATGTGGTCAAGGGACACCAATTCATCCTTTTCATTTCACAGACAGGCCGCCTGAGGCTCAGAGGGAAGGACTTGTCCAGGCCACACAACCTGGGCTCCTACACAGACCAGTTCTTGGACCAGCAATAGTCCTCATCCCCCTATTATCTGCTGAGGGAGCTAGAGGTCAAGAGTTAGTCAAATGTTTGTGTGTTAGTTGCTTGGTTGTGTCTGACTCCAAGCGACCCCATGGACTGTAGTCTACCAGGCTCCTCTGTCCATGGGATTCTCCAGGCAAGAATATTGGAGTGGGTAACCATTCTTTTCTCCAGGGGATCTTCCCATGCCCCACCCTGTCACTGTGAAGTTCTGTTGGTCTGCGGGGCACAGGGACGGACACATCAGTGAGGCAGCCCAGGGTGGGGCAGGGGAAGTATGCCTAGGGATTGAACCTAGGTCTCCTGCATTACAGGCAAATTCTTTACCATCTGAGCCACCCGGGAAGCCCATCAAATGTTTAGCCAATGCTTTAAAAAAAATTTTTTGTCCACACCATGCAGCATGTGGATCTTAGTTAGCCAGGGATCAAACCCACATCCTCTACATTGGAAGTGCAGAGTCTTAAAACCACTGGACTATCAGGTAAGTCCCAGCCAGTTTTTTGGTTTTTTTTTTTAAGGAAAAAAAAAAAAAGTTCAAAGCTTTAAATCATTTCAGCCACCCTCTGTGCCCTGGGGGGCCCAGGCAGGGACCCTCTCCTTTCCCAGAAGGCCACTGGGAGGAGGAAATCTATCAACCAGCAGCCAACAGCTGGCAGGGCCCCAGGCTTTGTCAGACAGCTTACACAGTAAGCTGGGCCTGAGACAGGAAGCAGGCAGGGTAGGAGTAGAGACAGGCTGGACGGTCAGGTGTGCTCCAACAGCTGGAGAACCAGGAAGAAGAGGCTAGGGGCAGCTGGGGCTCAGAGACAGAGCTCAGCATCCTGCCTCCAGCCCTCTATTTCACTGCCTAGAGCCCAAGACCCTGGGTCAGTCTAGACAGAATCAGGAAGGCACAAAAGGCTAGGAGTTCATGGGAGATGCAGGGCAAACGCCCATCCCCTCCACCCCACTGCCTGGGCTACTGGGACAGGGAGGGCTCCAGCAGCTTCAGGACACCACCCACCAGGTGCAGGCTGCCTGTGACCAGCACGTGGACGGCGGCAGCCTCTTGGAGTACTACGGCCCCACTGTATGCCACAGGGTGGGCGAGGAGGCCCCGTGGGGGACTGGGTGGCTGAAAGACAGGGTCCCGGCCTTGGGTGATCCACTGCAAGGCGTGGGAGATGCAGCTGAAGACGAGGGAGCTGGCACCGTGGGTGTCAGGTGGGTGAGGTGCCAGCAGCAGAGATGTGGGCCCACCCTGCTCCTGGCCGGGCGTGCTCCAGGGGTTCGGGCTGGCCCGCTCCTCATGCAGGCGACTCCAGTGCTGTTGGTGGGTGAGGCAGCGGAGCAGCACCTGGTCCAGTGTCACTGTGAAGTTCTGTTGGTCTGCGGGGCACAGGGACGGACACATCAGTGAGGCAGCCCAGGGTGGGGCAGGGGAAG
>SJYW01006930.1:411510-426894 GCA_006410735.1 Raphicerus campestris | reverse complement strand
CTTGACTTCCTAGGGGCAGGAGGGGGCCAGCCTGATGCAGGGTTGTAGGGGTGGGGAGAGCTGAGGCAGAGCTCAGACACTGGTTGGAATGTCACTTCCTCCTCCTTTGCTCCAGGCAGGCCAGTAACTGTCCTTCCACCATCCTGAGCAGGAACTCTAGAAAGAGTCTAGCTTATTTCGCAAGAACAGGTAAGGGGGAGAGTTACGAGTTACTGACCGGGCCTCGGTCCCCTTACCTACCCATGCAGGTGAGCGTGTCCCCATCCATCCCTGAGCTCATGATCCAGCTAGAGAGCTGCCAACTGAACCTGGGGCCCGACATGGAAGTCGTGGAACTCATCCAGGGCCAGGAAGCCAAGAGCAGCTGCGTGAGCCTGCTGTCCCCAAGCCCTAATGGTGACATACGCTTCAGCTTCCTCCTCCGTGGCTACATAGTGCCCATGCCCACGATTGGCATCCTCAGCTGCTCTGTGACCATGCATCCCAGGATTCGGTCCCTGGTGAGTGGGGGCCGGGCCCAGCCCAGCTTCAAGGGTGGCTTTTGGGTCTGGAGTTTCCAGGAAAGGATGTGATAGACCAGGAGGACGTGGAACCAGTGGGCAAAAGACAGCCACAGGCAGACACGTGGCCTCTGGTTACCAAGGGGACTCTTTCTGCCACCCAACAGCCTTTGGATGGCTGTGCTATGTCTTGGGACATTGGTTGGATATGCAGCTGAAACCACTATCCATCTGTCCATCCATTTATCCATCTATTATTTCACCCATCTATCTGTCTTCCCACCATCCCATACAGTCATCATTTATTAGCTGATGCTTCTCACCGTCCTACCCAGTCATTCATCCAGAGTCTGTCCATCAGCTCAGTCATCCATCTATCCCTCTACAGTCACACCCAGTCATCATCCATCAATCCATCCACCCAGGAATCCATCCACCCACCCATCTTATCCGTATAATAGGATCACCATGGTAATCTCAACAAACAAGAGACCTCAGGGAAGAGGGTTAGTACAAAGGATACAAAATTCTGATTTTCTGCACTTACTGGTCACAACACTTCACCAGCCAGTATATACCAGTTCTTAAACACTGGGCCCTAGACACACACACATACAGTCATCCCCAAGCCCTTGCATGCAAAAGGGTCCTCAGGATAAGAAGCTTCTATGGTTGTATGAAGCTGGAGAAGCCTCGGGGACCACTCCTGAGTGGGCTCTCCCTAGGCCACAGTGAGCCTGGGCTTCTGGGCATTCACAAAGATAATGGATGGAGTGCCCCCATACTCCTCATGGGAGTCAGGAGCCTTTCAGGAACTCACAGGAAACACACCAGGAGCAGCCCAGAATTGTCTGGCTGCCACCCTTCCACAGCACAGGTCTGCCAGCATTTGCCCAGAGGTCCCCAGCCAGAAGGTGGTGCAGATGGGGCTCAGAGTCAAGGCCCCAGGGTGGGCTGTGGCAGGCCAGGGTCACAGAGACAGGGAGGAAGCCTGGAGCTGCCTCTCAAAGACTGCGCCGTACCCCGGGCTCTCTTCCTCCTCTAGGAAGTCCACAAGACTGTCTCCACACGCCTGAACATCATCAGCACCGGCCTGCATGGTGAGTTCTAAGTCTCCCAGGGGTTCCAGGAGCTGAGGTCAGAGTGGGGTGTGATGGACGCTCAGAGGACTCCAGAGAGCAGGGTCCACAGCTACATCTTCCACATGGAGAGCATTTGCTTGTGACCATATGCCAGGCCTTTAGCTCTCACCCAGGGTGGCTGACTGACCTTGCTGGGGGATGGAGCCTTCTGGAATTGGGACTAGACAGGACTTGGGGCCAGTGCTGGTCTCTCCTTCTCTAAGACCCCTAGTGTGGAGGATGCCCCTCAGCCCAGCTCCCCCAGCCTGTCTTAGTTCCCCTGGGCCCAGGTGCCCCCTGGGCAGGAGTCCCTGACACTGAATGCAGGTGGGAGAAGCCTCAGCCCCTTGGCCATCACACCTGGGCCCAGACAGAGCCCCTACGCCCAGCCTACAATCAAGAAGGCAGGCTAATGACCCCACTGAGGAGATGGGAACTCAGAGGCCTACAGCAGGCTGCCTGGCCCATAGTCAGACAGACATCAGGAGTGCAGAAAGAGTGAAGCTTGGCAAAACCCAAGAAGAGAGCTGAAGGGCCTTCAGGGGCGCTCTGGCTTCTACTTTGGTAGCGGGCTCAGAGAGGAGTAGGGACTGACCTAAGGTCACACAGCGGGACTCTGGACTCTCAGGCGCCACTCACACTTTGCTCAGATTATACCATCCAGCCTCCCTAAAAATGTATCTCTACCAGCCTCGGGAGTCAGAGGCCTGGACCCAAAGGCCTGGCTGGGCCCTTTTAGAGGGATGCTCATAGCAACACAACTTCATGCCACATGTGGGTGTGATGATCCCATTGGCTAGATGAGGAAATGGGTTCAGAAGTCAGGGTCAGTGCTGAGGTGAGACTGGCACCAAAACCTGCACTCCTGGCTGGCACAACAGGGCAGGGAGTGGGGGTGGGAGTTGCAGGGAGGCGGCGCNGGCACGGGTTTGATCCCTGGTTAGGGAACTAAGATCCCTCATACTGCATGATGCAGCCAAAAAAGAAATAAAAAGATATCTGACTTTTCCAGCTGTGCATTTCGTTTATCCATTCAAGTTGCTGCTCCCCTCCCCAAGTCCTTTGCATTATGAAAATTAGAGATTGCCAGAAACTTGGGCTAATACGCTAAATGCTAACTGAATGTATGTTGAATGAATAAACACTGGGCAGAAAGACATTCAGCTGAGTTCCTGTGGGTGACTGGGTGACCCTGGCCCTGAGGAGCAGGCTGGATCCAGAGCCCCCCAGACAGCTAGGAGACACCACATCCCTCTGTACCTCAGTACCTAAAGAACCCCGTCTTCAGGCCATAGCTTCGGAGGATACGTTCAGTGAAGGCACACGTGGAGCCCTGTAAAGAAAAGGTCTTGTCTGGGCAGGTCCCAACCCCCCATCCCAGCCCGCAGACACCCTACCCCTGGGTCCTGTGATTCACCTTCCCTTTGGTCCCAGTGATGTGGATAATGTTCAGTTGGTCCAAGTCCTCCACCTAAGACAGACAGACAAAGTCCCTGCCTCAGGCACAGGATGCCCAGACAGAAGTGGGGAGTGGAGGTGGTTACAGGCCCTTCACCTTACCTGCAGCCCACTCCGTGCCAAGTACAGCTTCATGGCTTCCAGCTGTGTCTGGGGGTCACCCCGCTCACGCTTCACCATCTCCAAGTAGTTAGCATTGGTCTGCAGGGTGTTGAGTGTGCGCACGGCATCCTGGCGGTGAACCCCAGGCAGCAAGTTAAGGCACATTAGGGGCCCATAGGGACAGAGGCACACAGCATGCCAGTGGCTAGGCCAGGGTACCAGGACTGCCACACCAGCCCTGGTGCCCCAGCCCAGAGGTTAGGCAGTACTGAGAAAGAAGTGGCATCTTTCAAGCTCTGGCAGAAATGGAAGCCTGGGGCAGTTCAGCTTCACCTAGGGAGTGCCAGGCAAAAACAGGTAAAATGACTAACAGGACTAGGCTTCACTCTCAGGCCTTTGCCCTAATTCCCTCCATGCGTGCATGCGTGTGTGTGTATGCTCAGTCATGTCCAGCTGTTTGCAACCCTACGGACTGTAGCCCACCAGGTTCCTCTGTCCATGGGATTTCCCGGGCAAGAATACTGGAGTGGGTTGTCATTTCCTTCTCCAGGGGATCTTCCTGAGCCATGGATTGAACCCATGTCCCCTGTATCTCTTGCACTGGCAGGTAGATCCTTTACCAGTGAGCCACTGGGGAAGCCCAATTCCCTCCATAGTTCACCACTGTATCAGGCTCCTCCTAAAGCAGGGCCAGAACCACAGAAGGCTAGCTAGGCTCTTAGAACTGAAGGAATCAGAACTAGGAATTCCTGGAGGCTTCCATGCCTAACCCTGAGTATTGGGATCCCACATTCTGACCCAGAGAAGAGTTGCCTGAAGCAACCAGTTGGTAAAGAGGAGTCTCAGAGGGAGGAAAGGTGTGCCAGGGGGCCCAGACAAGAAGGCGGGTAGGTATAGCCTCAGGACAGTACACACTGGGTGGTGGAAGTGGGAGTGATATTTATAATCCTTCAGGGCCTCAGTGGCTGGTTGCAGGCCCTACTCGTCAAACTGGTGCCGCCTGCCTGGCCAGCATCCTGTGCTGGTCTCTGGCAACTGGCCTTTGGCACAGAACCAGGAGGTTTTTTGCTTTCCATGTTCTTTCACTACCACCTCTGCTCCTGAGTTCTGCCTGCCCCCCAATTCTAAGCACTTGGATCTCCTTCTTCCTGAATCCTGGAGACTCCAACCCACATCTAGACTCCTGGACCTCCCAAGTCTGAACTCCCGAATCCCTCTACTCTTCCCAACCCCAAACCGCTGCTTAACTGCAGAATCTCAGCTGAGCCGCTGGTCCTACCACCAGGCGTCCCTTTTCTCTCTTCCAACCGCGGTTCACTTCAGCCTCAGAATTTCCAAATCCGGTAGAGCCGGGCCCATCTTCCTGGTGCCTGTCCCCACCTCCAGACTCCAGAAGGTCCCCGTCCGCCCCGCCCCTCGACCCCTGCGAGTCTCTCGGTCCCAGGCTCCTGGCCATCCTCTCAGCTTGGCGCACACCAGATGCTAAGTGACCTCAGGCTGGCTCACGAGTCACTGCGTGACCTCCCGCCGGCGGCAAAGATACCTGATACTCCATGTCTGGCTCCTGCAGCACAGGCCACGCGCTCAACCCTCGCCGCGCTGCGACCCCGGTTGTTGCACCACGCGAAGAAACTGCTGCCAGGAAGAGAGCGTGGCAACGTGCCCGAGACATAGTCAAGGGGCAGGCAGCTGCACGCTAGGCCCGGACCGAAAAAAACTAAGCTCCTGGGCCCGCCCCCGACACGCCTTCTCTCTTCGCCAATCAGCGCTGCCCGTTGAGCCCACCGAGACCAATAAGAATCTGTGAGACGCCATCTTTGTGAGGGGCAGGACCCAGCGCGAGCCGGAGAGTTCGCTCATGTTTATGAGGGTTAAGGTCCCGCGGGAGTCCTCTGCCTTAGAAAACTACACACTCTTTTCGTCGTCTTCTCCAGGATCTGGCCGCACTCCCCCTACCCCCACCCCCGCAAATAGCCAGTGCCAGTCAGCAGCCCTGCTCCAGGCCAGCACCAGCTGCGAGCAGGGACCAGTTCAGTTCAGTTGCTCAGTCGTGTCCGACTCTTTGCGACCCCATGGACTGCAGCATGCCAGGGCCCCCTGGTCCATCACCAACTCCCGGAGTTTACTCAAACTCATGTCCATTCAGTCAGTGATGCCATCCAACCATCTCATCCTCTGTCATCCCCTTCTCCTCCCGCCTTCAATCTTTCCTAGCATCAGGGTCTTTTCCAATGAGTCAGTTCTTCATATCAGGTGGCCAAAGTATTGGAGTTTCAGCTTCAGCATCAGTCCTTCCAATATATATTCAGGACTGATCTCCTTTAGGATGGACTGCTTGGATCTCCTTGCAGTCCAAGGGACTCTCAAGAGTCTTCTCCAACACCACAGTTCAAAAGCATCAATTCTTCGGTGCTCAGCTTTCTTTATAGTCCAACTCTCACATCCATACATGAAGTGAACTGATGCAAATGACAATACTTTCTGTATCTTAACATTCATACTCAACAATAAGCCTATAGGAATTCCATAGACTTCCCTGGTGGTCTAGTGGTCAAGACCCCGTGCTTTCATTGCAGGGGGCATGGGTTCAGTCCCTGGTCGGGGAACTAAGCTCCTGCATGCTCCAGGGTCAAAAAATAAAATAAAACCAAACCCCTCAAAAAAAAAAAAAAACTAAAAAATAAGGAGGGATCACTTTAAGACCATTGCTTAGCAAACAGTTAAGTAGAACCTTTCTGGGCCAGGTACTGTTTTAAATCCATTCTATATAGTTACTCATTTAATCATCAAAACCCTGTGAAATAGGTACCAATATTATGACCTGTTTCACAAGTGAGGAAACTGAGGCCCAGAGAAATGAAGGCACATGCCCAAGTCGCAACGTCAACATTTGGGCTCTGCCCCAGAGTGCTTATTCCTAGCCTCTATACCTTCCTCCTGCCCCGCCCGCACTGGAGGTGGGGGCTCCGCTAGCTCAGAAGCAGTGGCTGCACCATCCTGCATTCCCTATTTGCCTGCAGTGCTCTGCCGCAGTGGATAGCATCTACACCAGGGGCTTAAATTTATGAGGGTGAGATTGCATGGGATGAGGAACAGTTGGGTCCAAGGGTATTTGCATTCCTTCCCCCCAGGATGAGAAACGTTGCAGCCCATCAGTTGTGTGTGCAGAGAGAGCACCCCTATTCCAGAATGTCCCCCAGATGGCTGGGTGTAGAGTACCCTGTCATGCTTACTATGTATTTCCCTGGCTGCAGTGGACTTGAGCTTCTTTCCAGGCTTCTATTTCAGTAAACTGCTAAAACTTCAGCACTTTGGTCACTTTGCAAAGAGCTGACTCATTGGAAAAGATCTTGCTTCTGGGAAAGATTGAGGGCAGGAGGCGATGGGGACGGCAGAGGATAAGATGATTAGAGAGCATCACCGACTCAATGGACCTGAATCTGAGCAAACTCTGGGAGATAATGGAGGACAGTGGAGCCTGCCGTGCTACAGTCCATGGGGTCACAAGGAGTCGGACGTGACTTAGCAACTGACCAACAAAAACAAGAAGCCTTGGCAAAGTCACCCAGTGGCCCTTCCTCCATGGTCTCTAAGGACCACTTCCTTTTTTGGCTGATTACGTGACTGCTGCGGGATCCTAGCCATCAAAGCACCATGTCCTAACCACTGGACCATCAGGGAATTCCCTCCAAGGACAATTTTTATAGCCAATGACACCTGGAAATTTAAGAGGGGAAGGAATATGATAGATTTATCTTCTTTGTCATATTCAAACTGTTTCTTACTTTTTATTTTGTTTTTAAATTCTCACTTTTTTTTTTTTTTTGGATGGATAATACATCATATCATTTAAATAGTGAGAGGGATGAAAAGGTACACTGGGAAAAGCTTCCCTCCCACCCCAGGTCCTAGCAACCTAATTCCTCCACCCAAAAGCAAAGTTATGCTTCTTGTGATTTTTCTAGAGACATTTTATGCAATTACAAGGAAATATGAATATATATTGATTTCTTGTTTATACTCAAGTATTCTTGCCTGGAGAATTCCACGGACAGAGAAGCCTAGTGGGCTACAGTTCATGGGGTCACCAAGAATCGGACATGACTGAGCGACTAGCACACACACTTCTTTATACTCAAAGATGGCAGCAGACTATATACACGAGTCTGCACTGAACTTTTTCCATATAACTTTATATCCTAGACCTTATTCTGGACTGTGTTACCACATAAGTGAGGCTGTATTGGCAAATTTGCTTTTTTAAAGCTGCATAGTACTCCTTGGTGTGGAAGTACTGTGACATATTTGGCCAGTCTCTTACGGATGGATGTTTAGGTTTTCAATATTTGGCTATCACAAGCAATGCTACAGTGGGTAACATTATTCCTTCCATGTATGAACACATCTGATGGATAAATCCCAGGAAGTGCAATGGCTGGATCAAAGGTGATGTGCATTCGACACTTTGATGCACATTGCTTCGTTGTCCTCCATAGGGACATGGCCGGTTTCCACCCCCATGGCCCTGAGGGGCATAAGCCAGCTATTTCCTCACCAGCACCCACCGTTAGCCAACTGTGATCTCGCCAATCCCATAGGGGGAAACATGTACTCTCAGGGTAGCTATCTTTTGCATTTATTTTTTTATGAAGGAGGGTGAGCACTTTTTATCTTTAAAAGTCAGGGGCTTCCCTAGTGGCTCAGTGGTGAAGAATCCTCCTGCCAGTGCAGGAGACATGGGTTCGATCCCTGGTCCAGGAAGATCTCACATGCTGCAGAGCAGCTAAGCCCATGGCCCACAACTGTTGAGCCTGTGCTCCAGGGCCTGGGAGCCACAGCCACTGAAGTGCCCATGCCCAGAGCCTGTGCTCAGCAACAGAAGAAGCCCCCGCAATGAGAAGCCTGTGCCTTGCAACTAGAGGGTAGGCCCTGCTCTGTACAACTAGAGAAAAGCCTGCTTAGCAGCAAAGACCCAGCATAGCCAAAATAAAAATAATTAATTTTTTAAAAAAGGTCATTTGTATTTCTTTAGCATTCCCCTCCTCTCCTTTGCATTATGACTTTAAAAAAAAATTTATTTGACTACACTAGGTCTTAGGGGAAGCTGTACCAGGTCGTAGCTGAAGCTTCACTACTTTGGCCATCTGATGCGAAGAGCTGTCTCACTAGAAAAGACCTGAATGCTGGGAAAGGTTGAGGGCAGAAGGAGAAGGGCATGACAGAGGATGAGATGGTTGGCTGGCATCATCGACTCAGTGGACATGAANTTGCATTATGGCTTAAAAAAAAAATTCATTTGACTACACTAGGTCTTAGGGGAAGCTGCACCAGGTCGTAGCTGAAGCTTCAATACTTTGGCCATCTGATGTGAAGAGCTGTCTCACTAGAAAAGACCCGAATGCTAGGAAAGGTTGAGGGCAGAAGGAGAAGGGCATGACAGAGGATGAGATGGTTGGCTGGCATCATCGACTCAGTGGACATGAATCTGAGCAAACTCCGGGAGACAGTGAAGGACAGGGAGGCCTGGCATGCTGCAGTCCATGGGGCCACAAAGAGTCTGACGCAACTGAGTGGCTGAAAACCAACAACAGGGTCTTAGTTGTGGCATGCGGGATCTAGTTCCCTGACCAGGGATCAAACCAGGGCCCCCTGCACTGGGAGCCTGGAGTCTTAACTGCTAGACCACCAGGGAAGCCTCATCATTGCTTTTTATTTGAAAAGCCACAGATATTTGTGCAAGAAAGTAGCGAAAATATAAAGGAGAAAATCAAAAGCACTTTCATAGTGCACCCGGAGAACCACTGTTGGCCTTTTGGCAATACCGTGAAGGGGTTCTCATTCTCCATAAAGAACAATAGAAACCAATCCATTGTGTGGAGAGCAGAGAAAACAAGGACTCGGGGAAACTGGCAAGCAGGCCAGTGTCCACCCATGGGAGGCAGGTCTGCAGGCATGCACGGAGGGTAATGAGGGGCCAGAGGGTCCAGCTTCAACTCCCCACCCTCCCAAAAGGAAAGGGTGTGATCCATCCATCCATCCATCCATGCATTCATTTGGTGAGAAACTGTCTCTGCCAGACCTGGGCTCGGTCCTGGGGACACTGGCTTGTGGGGACAGATGACAAGGCTCTGCTCTTGGAGCACCCTGCCCAGGGAGCAAGAGAAGACTGAAGAATGAGACTTGCAAAGAATAAAGATTTGCGATCTCTGTTTAAAGCCTGTAGGGACAGGAGGCTGGGAACCAGAGCAGGGGAGAGACAGCTTGGGGCCACACAGCAGGTCAGCAAAGGCGTCATGCTGGGCTATCTAGACTCAGATCTGCCTGAGTTACTGCTCTCACTCCTGCCTCATCTCGACAGCTGGCAAAGACTTCAGGACTTGGTCTTGGACAAGCTCATGCTCACAACTTTTTCCTCTGCCTGAAACACCTTTCCCCTAAACTTTTCCTCTTTGGTGTTTTGGGTGGGTTCCTTTAGCATTTATCCCTGGGATTTGCATTGCAATCTCTTTTTAATCCTCACAAGAATTATAGGAATGAAAGATTATCCCCATTTGACAGGTGGCAAAATGGAGACTCATAGAGGGTAAGCCACTCATTCAGAGTGAGATAGTGTGTGGCAGAGCTAAGACACAAAGCCAGATTTGCTGGCTTTAAAACCTGCCCCAACTCGNTGTTTTGGGTGGGTTCCTTTAGCATTTATCCCTGGGATTTGCATTGCACAATCTCTTTTTAATCCTCACAAGAATTATAGGAATGAAAGATTATCCCCATTTGACAGGTGGCAAAATGAAGACTCATAGAGGGTAAGCAACTCATTCAGAGTGAGATAGTGTGTGGCAGAGCTAAGACACAAAGCCAGATTTGCTGGCTTTAAAACCTGCCCCAACTCGCCACCACTGGTCTGGTGGTTAATCTCTGCCGTCGATGCGCTGTGTGAGCTTGGGCCATTTGCTTCCTATTTCTGATTCTGTCTTGACTTGCAGTCTTCTTAATAGGACAAGGCTGAAATGAGTTCTTTCCCCTCTCATAATTTCTAGGGGAGGGTGGGTCTTGATGCTAAGAGTCTCCAAAGGCACTCCAGAGAGCCAGGACTAGAGGGGTTCTGCTGCCCACTCCCCACCCCCACCCAGGGTTCTGTGAAGACCAGAAGAGGCTCAAGCTCTTTGGCAGGTTTATGTAGAAGACTAGCATTCAGAAGGGAGGGTACATTTCCAGTGGCCACATCCAGATTCAGACCCTCTGATACATAAGGACTCCCCTCACCTCTGAATGTCAGCTTATATCCAGGGACCTACATGGAAATTCTTTTCTGTCTCTGGGTGAGAAGAAACTTGCCTTAAACAGAATTCCATATCCTCAGTGGGGCACCCTCTCCTTATCCTCACCCTGACTCTGGCTCCAGATGTGTGAATGGATTTAGAGTATTAAGAGGGCTGCTGCTGCTAAGTCGCTTCAGTCGTGTCTGACTCTGTGCGACCCCATAGACGGCAGCCAACCAGGCTCCCCCATCCCTGGGATTCTCCAGGCAAGAACACTGGAGTGGGTTGCCATTTCCTTCTCCAATGCATGAAAGTGAAAAGTGAAAGTGAAGTTGCTCAGTCATCTCTGACTCTTAGCGACCCCACGGACTGTAGCCCACCAGGCTCCTCCGTCCCTGGGATTCTCCAGGCAAGAACACTGGAGTGGCAGCGGACCTTAAAAATGGGCCTCCCTCTGACTCTGCAGTTCTACTGCGTCTAAGATTGACCCCGAGGAAACAAACAACTGGAACTGTGCTCAGGGCCCCACGTGCTGTTTATCACCCTCCATCTCGGGTGGCAGGTGACACGGTTGATGACCTGATGACGCCCTTCTTCCTGAAGCCCTTTGTTCTCAGCTTCCCGGACACCTCCCCTCCCGGTCCTCCTCCTTCCTGGCTGGGTGAGCCCTGTTGGCTCTGCGTTCTCCCCTCCAACCTCCTCCCATTGGCAGCCAGGGACTCACGCCCTTCTCCCCGAGGTGGTCCCTGCTGTCCCCGGTCACATGTCAAACATGTGACCATGTTTGACTTTCAAATGTCCCTCTTTGCTGGCTACCAACACGAGCGCCTGGTGACCTCTCAGCGTCTGCAGGCATCTCAGCTGCTCCCCAGGGCTTTTCAGCTTGGAGAACAGCTCCACCCAGGGGGCTCAAGCCTAAAGCTAGGCCTCAGGCCTCTCTGGTGACTCAGGGGTAAAGAATCCACCTGTCGATGCTGGAGACACGGCTTGATCCCTAACCCAGGAAGATCCCACACGCCATGGAGCAACTACTGAACCCATGCCCTAGAGCCTGGGAGCCGCAACTACTGAGCCCACGCGTCCCATCTACTGAAGCCCCCATGCCCTAGAACCCATGCTCTGCAACAATGAATCTGCCACAATGAGAAGCCCATGCACTGCAACTAATGAGAAGCCCCTGTTTTCACCGCAACTGGAGAAGAGCAACGAAGACCCAGCACAACCACAAATAAATACAATTATAAAAGTAAATAAATAAACAAAGCTAGGCCTCACTGCCATCCCTCCAGGCCCAGGCCATCACTGCCGGTCTAACCTATTGCCTCCTTGCTGTTGTTCCTCTTGACCCCTACAACCACAGTTGTTCCCCCCGCCCCGCTCTTTTGTCTTTTTTTGGCCATGTCACGTGACAGGGAGGATCTTAGTTCCACAACCAAGGATCAGACTCACACCCGCTGCATTGCAAGTGTAGAGTCTTAACCACTGGACCACCAAGGAAATCCCTGTTTAAATCACTTTTAAAAAACCCAAACAAACAGATCTCCTCTCTCCTGCTTCAAATCTTCCCATGGATTCTCACTGCACTTAGGATGAAGTCCAAACTTTTGATCTTACCATTGCCCCCAGCCCTGCTGGTCTCTTCTGATTCTCAAACATACCAAGCTCACGCCCACTTTTGTGAAAGTCCACACCTACTGAGCACTTAGCATGAAAGGTATTCATTTCATCTTCACAGCAGCTTGAGGAGAACTGTGATTATCCTCCTTACGAAAATGGGAAATTGAGGCAGAGGGGTTGCTCAGCCAGCCCGGGGTCATACAGAGTGAGCACGACAGAGTTTCAGGGCCTTTGCACTGGGATTCTCTCCGTCCAGAATGTTCTTCCCCCTAAAGTTCACGTGACTAACTCATGATAATTTCAGATCTCTGTTCAAATGTCCCCTTGCCACATTCTTGCCATCTACCCTTTTGTACCTTTTAGATTTTAAACCATGTGACTGTATCAACAGCATTTCAAAATAAATGTTTTCTAACAGAGCATTGTAAATTTCTATATAAGAAGCTTGTTAAGGGAACAAACCTTTTGATGACTCAGTATGGATACTGGGGTCCCATTTTTGTTCAAATAATTACAATTTAGAAACTAGCCTGGGCATTTTTCTCCTAAAAGGTAACTATGATTAGCTCTGAGAGGTAAGGCTAGAAGTGATTTTTTAAAAAGTATATATATATATGTTTCTTTTCCTTAAAAACTTTTTTTATTTAGAGGTGACTGTTACCTTCCTTTTGCTTATATGTATTTTATTATAATTTTTCCCCTGGTAACAAGCCTAAGTGGGAAAAAGAATGAATGCTTCCTTCCATGTTGGGTGACCAGCACTTCAGAGCTCTACTGTTTTTTTTTGTTGTTTTTAAGATTTTTTGATGAGGCCATTTTTAAAGTCTTTATTGAATTTGTTACAATATTCCTTCTGTTTTATATTTTGTTTTTTTTTGTTGTTGTTGTTGTTTTTTGCCGAGAGGCACGTGGGATCTTAGTTCCCCTACCAGGGATCGAACCCTCACCCCTGCATTGGAAGGCGAAGTCTTAACCACTGGACTGCCAAGGAAATCCCTCAGAGCTCTTCTTGATCAACGTTCCTGGTCAGCAGCGGGGACACTGAGGCCCAGCAAGGGGCCAGAACTGACCTGGAAGCAGGCGTGGCTCCAAGACGCTCCTGGGAAGTTTCTGGGGTCCCCACTCTTAGCCAAGAAGGCCTTTCAAAGGGCACCTGGTGTGTGGCATGGAGCCTTGAGCTGGGACATGCCTCTGAAAGGCTGGCTTCAGTTCCGCCACCTCCCAGAAGGGCCTGAGTGGTCTCTGAGCTGGCCGATCCTTTCTTTGCTCAAACCTGAGAGCAGATTGCCAATTTTCATAGAGGAAAAAAAAGTGTGGAACATGTTTTCTCAGTTTATGACACTCTGCAACCATGACTGTCCTTGGCACCTTCTCCCTGGAGATAAGATTTACAGAGCCTCCTCCTTGCCTGGTGCTGTACTGAGCCCATTTCACAGGTGAGGAAACAGAGGACAGGAGGCAAGGAATCACCTGGGAAGGTCACCAACCAGCAAGTTGGTTCAAGGATTCAGCTTAGTTCCAGCTCTTTTTGATTCCAAATTTAGCCCCTCTGATCAAGCTAGGGAAACCCTGGCTAGTTTGTTTGGTTTTTTTGTTTTTTTTTTTTGTAACATGGGTTTTCTTAAATAACAAGTTCTTCCTAGACATCAGCACTGTGCAAGGACTTTTACACACATCTGTCTCCTTTGATCCTCACACCCACCCTGTGAGGGAAGGTCTGTTCTGGGACCCATTTCTCAGGGAAGACAATAAAGGCCTAACAGGGGAAGTGGTGTCGTCATTCACAGGGGTCTGTAATACCAGGCCTCCCAATGGACATGAGTTTGAGCAAACTCTGGGAGATAGTGAAGGACAGGGAAGCCTGGTGTTCTGTGGTTCGTGGGGGTGACAAAAAGTTGGGCACAACTTAGTGACTGAAAGCAAGCCTTGTGCACCCCAGGCCTCCCTGGACCCTGCCCACAGCTGCCCCATGCCCTTGGGGTGCCTGGTTGTCTGGCCAATTAACTGGGCTCTGGCCTTGAGCCGGCTCTCAGTTCAGAGGGAGATGAGAAGCCCTGCGAAATGCCAATACCCCCCAGCCCAGGAGGCCGCCCCTAGTGAGGGGCCCACCCTGTGTGTTAGGTCACCTCCCCTCTCTAGGGTCCCGGCCTCAAGAGCCAGGGGGCCCGGCTGACCTTGAAGAAGCCATAACCCCACCCCCTGGCTTCTGGGGCTGCTCCTCTGTTGCGGGCAGAAGGTCCTCTCTGCCGGGGGTCGGAGGGAAGCGGCCAGCCTGGTGTGCAGCCCCAGTGGTTGAGCTGGCTGAGCCACAACAGCCGTGTGATCCACACAAGGCCTCGCACAGCCATCCTGAGAGGGAGGGAGGCAATCTTGTGGTGCCCATTCTACAGAGGAGGAAACTGAGGCTCAAAGAGGCTAAGCAACTTGTCTAGTGTCTATAGACTCACATAGTCCAGCCTGGGGTTCCCACCCCCAGCTCTAGCTAGTCCCCTCCAAGGATGATTCTGCTGCTTCTGAGCTGGTGGTCTCCCTGCCCCCTGAAGCCCTGTGTCCTTATCTATAAAGTTGGGGTCACAGTGCTGCCGGCCTCAGAAGTCTGGAGGTGAGTGGGAAGGGGGGTGCTGGGTCCAGAGCATACAGTAAGGGCTCCACACATGGATGAGGTTAGCACACGACTGGGCAACTTCAGTTTCACTTTTCACTTTCATGCACTGAAGAAGGCAATGGCAACCCACTCCAGTGTTCTTGCCTGGAGAATCCCAGGGATGGGGAGCCTGGTGGGCTGCAGTCTATGGGGTCGCACAGAGTCAGACATGACTGAAGTGACATAGCAGCAGCAGCAGAGACCTTCAACAGGCCAAGTCCTTACAAGCTCCTACCCACACCTTCCAGATCTTTAAAATGAAGACAGTAATGGTCTCAGATCATCAAACACAGACAACAGCGGGCACAGGGCCCAGCAGGTAGAGAGCACTTTGATCAATAGTGCCACTGTTATTATCATTATTAAAATAGAGCTGACCGCTCTTTCTCTTAGATCAGTCCAGAGAGTTAAGTCAGACGAAACCTGGTCTGTAAACGGGGCCTGGCGCACAGGAGTACCCTCAAGACCGCCTTGGCCGCCTCCCAAGCCTGCTGCCCAGTCCTCCTTCAGAGCTTCCCATCCCCACACTGGGTAGGGGGTTCTGTGGAGCCTCCTGTTGGTGAAAAGGGAGCTGTGAGGTCCATGGGGTTGGGGGGCCCTGGACCACCGCAGGCCTTCAGAACAAGGTGTAGGATGACAGGGCTTTTTCCTTGGGTCTCCGCAAAGTATGAGGTTATGATCGT
>SJYW01006930.1:388893-410625 GCA_006410735.1 Raphicerus campestris | reverse complement strand
AAAGAATCCACCTGTCGATGCTGGAGACACGGCTTGATCCCTAACCCAGGAAGATCCCACACGCCATGGAGCAACTACTGAACCCATGCCCTAGAGCCTGGGAGCCGCAACTACTGAGCCCACGCGTCCCATCTACTGAAGCCCCCATGCCCTAGAACCCATGCTCTGCAACAATGAATCTGCCACAATGAGAAGCCCATGCACTGCAACTAATGAGAAGCCCCTGTTTTCACCGCAACTGGAGAAGAGCAACGAAGACCCAGCACAACCACAAATAAATACAATTATAAAAGTAAATAAATAAACAAAGCTAGGCCTCACTGCCATCCCTCCAGGCCCAGGCCATCACTGCCGGTCTAACCTATTGCCTCCTTGCTGTTGTTCCTCTTGACCCCTACAACCACAGTTGTTCCCCCCGCCCCGCTCTTTTGTCTTTTTTTGGCCATGTCACGTGACAGGGAGGATCTTAGTTCCACAACCAAGGATCAGACTCACACCCGCTGCATTGCAAGTGTAGAGTCTTAACCACTGGACCACCAAGGAAATCCCTGTTTAAATCACTTTTAAAAAACCCAAACAAACAGATCTCCTCTCTCCTGCTTCAAATCTTCCCATGGATTCTCACTGCACTTAGGATGAAGTCCAAACTTTTGATCTTACCATTGCCCCCAGCCCTGCTGGTCTCTTCTGATTCTCAAACATACCAAGCTCACGCCCACTTTTGTGAAAGTCCACACCTACTGAGCACTTAGCATGAAAGGTATTCATTTCATCTTCACAGCAGCTTGAGGAGAACTGTGATTATCCTCCTTACGAAAATGGGAAATTGAGGCAGAGGGGTTGCTCAGCCAGCCCGGGGTCATACAGAGTGAGCACGACAGAGTTTCAGGGCCTTTGCACTGGGATTCTCTCCATCCAGAATGTTCTTCCCCCTAAAGTTCACGTGACTAACTCATGATAATTTCAGATCTCTGTTCAAATGTCCCCTTGCCACATTCTTGCCATCTACCCTTTTGTACCTTTTAGATTTTAAACCATGTGACTGTATCAACAGCATTTCAAAATAAATGTTTTCTAACAGAGCATTGTAAATTTCTATATAAGAAGCTTGTTAAGGGAACAAACCTTTTGATGACTCAGTATGGATACTGGGGTCCCATTTTTGTTCAAATAATTACAATTTAGAAACTAGCCTGGGCATTTTTCTCCTAAAAGGTAACTATGATTAGCTCTGAGAGGTAAGGCTAGAAGTGATTTTTTAAAAAGTATATATATATATGTTTCTTTTCCTTAAAAACTTTTTTTATTTAGAGGTGACTGTTACCTTCCTTTTGCTTATATGTATTTTATTATAATTTTTCCCCTGGTAACAAGCCTAAGTGGGAAAAAGAATGAATGCTTCCTTCCATGTTGGGTGACCAGCACTTCAGAGCTCTACTGTTTTTTTTTGTTGTTTTTAAGATTTTTTGATGAGGCCATTTTTAAAGTCTTTATTGAATTTGTTACAATATTCCTTCTGTTTTATATTTTGTTTTTTTTTGTTGTTGTTGTTGTTTTTTGCCGAGAGGCACGTGGGATCTTAGTTCCCCTACCAGGGATCGAACCCTCACCCCTGCATTGGAAGGCGAAGTCTTAACCACTGGACTGCCAAGGAAATCCCTCAGAGCTCTTCTTGATCAACGTTCCTGGTCAGCAGCGGGGACACTGAGGCCCAGCAAGGGGCCAGAACTGACCTGGAAGCAGGCGTGGCTCCAAGACGCTCCTGGGAAGTTTCTGGGGTCCCCACTCTTAGCCAAGAAGGCCTTTCAAAGGGCACCTGGTGTGTGGCATGGAGCCTTGAGCTGGGACATGCCTCTGAAAGGCTGGCTTCAGTTCCGCCACCTCCCAGAAGGGCCTGAGTGGTCTCTGAGCTGGCCGATCCTTTCTTTGCTCAAACCTGAGAGCAGATTGCCAATTTTCATAGAGGAAAAAAAAGTGTGGAACATGTTTTCTCAGTTTATGACACTCTGCAACCATGACTGTCCTTGGCACCTTCTCCCTGGAGATAAGATTTACAGAGCCTCCTCCTTGCCTGGTGCTGTACTGAGCCCATTTCACAGGTGAGGAAACAGAGGACAGGAGGCAAGGAATCACCTGGGAAGGTCACCAACCAGCAAGTTGGTTCAAGGATTCAGCTTAGTTCCAGCTCTTTTTGATTCCAAATTTAGCCCCTCTGATCAAGCTAGGGAAACCCTGGCTAGTTTGTTTGGTTTTTTTGTTTTTTTTTTTTGTAACATGGGTTTTCTTAAATAACAAGTTCTTCCTAGACATCAGCACTGTGCAAGGACTTTTACACACATCTGTCTCCTTTGATCCTCACACCCACCCTGTGAGGGAAGGTCTGTTCTGGGACCCATTTCTCAGGGAAGACAATAAAGGCCTAACAGGGGAAGTGGTGTCGTCATTCACAGGGGTCTGTAATACCAGGCCTCCCAATGGACATGAGTTTGAGCAAACTCTGGGAGATAGTGAAGGACAGGGAAGCCTGGTGTTCTGTGGTTCGTGGGGGTGACAAAAAGTTGGGCACAACTTAGTGACTGAAAGCAAGCCTTGTGCACCCCAGGCCTCCCTGGACCCTGCCCACAGCTGCCCCGTGCCCTTGGGGTGCCTGGTTGTCTGGCCAATTAACTGGGCTCTGGCCTTGAGCCGGCTCTCAGTTCAGAGGGAGATGAGAAGCCCTGCGAAATGCCAATACCCCCCAGCCCAGGAGGCCGCCCCTAGTGAGGGGCCCACCCTGTGTGTTAGGTCACCTCCCCTCTCTAGGGTCCCGGCCTCAAGAGCCAGGGGGCCCGGCTGACCTTGAAGAAGCCATAACCCCACCCCCTGGCTTCTGGGGCTGCTCCTCTGTTGCGGGCAGAAGGTCCTCTCTGCCGGGGGTCGGAGGGAAGCGGCCAGCCTGGTGTGCAGCCCCAGTGGTTGAGCTGGCTGAGCCACAACAGCCGTGTGATCCACACAAGGCCTCGCACAGCCATCCTGAGAGGGAGGGAGGCAATCTTGTGGTGCCCATTCTACAGAGGAGGAAACTGAGGCTCAGAGAGGCTAAGCAACTTGTCTAGTGTCTATAGACTCACATAGTCCAGCCTGGGGTTCCCACCCCCAGCTCTAGCTAGTCCCCTCCAAGGATGATTCTGCTGCTTCTGAGCTGGTGGTCTCCCTGCCCCCTGAAGCCCTGTGTCCTTATCTATAAAGTTGGGGTCACAGTGCTGCCGGCCTCAGAAGTCTGGAGGTGAGTGGGAAGGGGGGTGCTGGGTCCAGAGCATACAGTAAGGGCTCCACACATGGATGAGGTTAGCACACGACTGGGCAACTTCAGTTTCACTTTTCACTTTCATGCACTGAAGAAGGCAATGGCAACCCACTCCAGTGTTCTTGCCTGGAGAATCCCAGGGATGGGGAGCCTGGTGGGCTGCAGTCTATGGGGTCGCACAGAGTCAGACATGACTGAAGTGACTTAGCAGCAGCAGCAGAGACCTTCAACAGGCCAAGTCCTTACAAGCTCCTACCCACACCTTCCAGATCTTTAAAATGAAGACAGTAATGGTCTCAGATCATCAAACACAGACAACAGCGGGCACAGGGCCCAGCAGGTAGAGAGCACTTTGATCAATAGTGCCACTGTTATTATCATTATTAAAATAGAGCTGACCGCTCTTTCTCTTAGATCAGTCCAGAGAGTTAAGTCAGACGAAACCTGGTCTGTAAACGGGGCCTGGCGCACAGGAGTACCCTCAAGACCGCCTTGGCCGCCTCCCAAGCCTGCTGCCCAGTCCTCCTTCAGAGCTTCCCATCCCCACACTGGGTAGGGGGTTCTGTGGAGCCTCCTGTTGGTGAAAAGGGAGCTGTGAGGTCCATGGGGTTGGGGGGCCCTGGACCACCGCAGGCCTTCAGAACAAGGTGTAGGATGACAGGGCTTTTTCCTTGGGTCTCCGCAAAGTATGAGGTTATGATCGTCGCTAATGGCTTGGATCCCTGAGGTCTATCTACACTCATTGCACAGAAGGTAGCCTTAGGGAAGAGGGCTGCCTGTCCAAGGTCGCTGTGTTCTCCTACCTGGAAGGAGGCAGTTTTAGCCGAGAGAGGACACCCGACTAGGCCTGGCTCCTCCATGGCTGCTTCCCACCAGAGCTTCTCAGCCACTGGCCAGCAAGTAGCCAGAGGCCTGGCACCTCTCATCCCAGGGCTTCCCGCTCCCCCACCAGATGGGGCACAGAGTGACCCAGGGGTGTGGGCGCTTCTGCCAAGCCTGCCCTGGGCCGGGCCACAGAGGGGCGGGGGAGCTGGAGGGATTCCCAAGACCTGGCCTTCTCCCACCCTGGCCTTGGGGGAGTGTGCCTGGGTGGGTGGGCAGGGGGCTGGGAGAAGATCTCACCTGATAGGCTTCTGCTTTCATCCTGGGATCAGCCCAGGGATCTCTCAGCCTCCCTGCCGGATGTCCGAGCGCAGGGCTAAGTCAGAATCTTCCTGTGAGTTAAATAACAACCCGGTGGAGGTTAAAGGTGAGCAGACAGAAGGGAGTACTAGGGAGGGGGCATTTGGAGACTTCTGGGCCTTGAGGCTGGGCTTCGTGCCCAACGGGGCTGGTTTTATCTGCCTTCTCTTATCGCAGCCTACCTCCCCTTACCGGTAAGGCTGTTTGCCCTGGCCCTGCCCGCCTGGGATCCCTGGCGAGGAGGGAGAGGCCACAGGGCTGCCCTTGACCTAAGGCATCCAGGCCTGCTTGGGGGAGGGCTGAGTCTCCAAATCATTTGATCAGAAAGACACCAGGACACAGACCCAGTCCTCGGCCTATGGGGTGACATCAAGGGCCCAGCCAAATGAGCCGGTGCAGGCCTTTCCCGTTTCCCCAGCCTCTCCAGTCATCCGCCAGACCTCTGGCTGACTCGCTCTCTTGTTTAGGAGACTCCCAGGTGCCAGGCTGCCTCAGGTGATGCCCCTATGAGGCCCTGCCCTCTGAGAGCATTTATTCCTGGCTACACACCTCCCTTCACAGGTGTGGATGACACTCACATCACCCCAGGGTTCAAGGATAAAGGGGATTAGACTCACACCTGCCGACTTCATCCCAGCCTCCTTTCTGGAGTGTTCTATGGGGAGATGAAGGGTGGGGAGAGACAGGAGCCAGAAGCTCCAGGGTTTAGAACCTGTTTTGGTTGTTTAGAATCCACCCACAATGCGGCAGACCTGGGTTTGATCCCTAGGTCAGGAAGATACCCTGGAAAAGGGAAAGGCTACCCACTCCAGTATTCTGGCCTGGAGAATGCCATGGACTGTATAGTCCATGGGGTCACAAAGAGTCGGACATGACTGAGTGACTTTTACTTCGTTGTTTTTATTTTTTTTAAGTTTAAATTTTTTTTTTTTTTTTTAGCTGTGGTGGGTCTTCATTGTTGCACTCTAGTTGCGGCAAGTGGGGGCTACTCTTCGTTGCAGTATGAGGGCTTCTCATCATGCTGGCTTCCCTTGTTGAGAAGAGCCTGGGCTCTAGGCACGTGAGGGCTCAGTGGTTATGGTGCTCAGGCTTGGTTGCTCCAAGGCATGTGGAATCTTCCTGGACCAGGGATGGAACCCGTGCCCCTTGCATTGCAAGCCTGATTCTTAACCGCTGGACCACAGGGAAGCCCTGGTTGTTTTTAAAATATAGTTTAATTGCATGAGTAAAAATATTATTTCAGCAAATATGAAAAAACACAGAGAAGCATAAAGGACAGTGCTGGGAGCTCAGTCCCTCAGTCGTGTCTGACTCTTGGTGACCCCATGGACCGTAGCCCGCCAGGCTCCTCTGTCCGTGGGATTCTCCAGGTAATAATATTGGAGTGGGTTACCATGCCCTCCCAGGACATCTTCCCGACCCAGGGATTAAACCTGCATCACGTTTCCTGCATTGGCAGGCGGGTTCTTTACCATTAGCACCACCTAAAGGCCAGAATCACTATGGTGTGATCACTCAACTACAGCCAGTCATCCTAGAATGTGAAGTCAAGTGGGCGTTAGAAAGCATCACTGTGAACAAAGCTAGTGGAGGTGGTGGAATTCCAGTTGAGCTATTTCAAATCCTAAAAGATGATGCTGTGAAAGTGCTGCANGAATTAACTTTCTGGCCAACCCAGTATTTTGTGACCTGCTCTTTCTACCTGTTGTCTTTGGAATGCCTTCCTGTCACAGTGCATATACTTCTTGTCCTTCTGCATGGCCGCCCAGCATCCTGTCCCGGGCCCTGCTGTACCTGTGCCGCCCGGATCCTGGGCAACAGCGTGGCATTGGCTGTTCAGTTGTTAGAGATGCCCCACACAGACCTGTGAGTCAGGGATCGGCTATGTGCTGACCTTGGGGGAGTGCTGCTCTAACTTACTGAAGCTGATGGTGGCTCATGCTTTTCCACAAGCAAAGTTGCCCTGAACCTCATGGACGAATCGGGCAGAGGTGGCAGAGAAGAGGGTGGGGCACGATCTTTGAGGTTACAGCCCTGGTGTGGCCACAGTGCCCTGGGTCACGTGGCTCTTCTGTGCTCAGGACAAGAATTAACAGGCATCCTCTCCTGCTGGGCATTCTATGATGCGCTGGCTCCCATCTTAGAATACGCAAGACCAGCGCCTTCCCTGACCCTCCTACAGTAGATTGTTCTTCTTGTCTTTGGTTCCTCTCCTCCTGTTCTCCAGGGATCCTACTGCTCCCAGAGGGGTTTCATCTGAAACAATCCATCCAGTGGCTCTTGCCAAGGTCACCACTGAGGTCAGCATGGCTAAACCTGATGGTCAGTCCTCACCCTCATTTCCTGGGCCTATCAGCAGCACTTATCTAAGTGATCGATCCTGTGTCTCAAAAACACCCTCTATCTCTTTAGCTCCTAGATCCCACTCTTCTTACAGGCTCCCTCTCTCTCTTTTTTTTGGCCTTGCTGCCTGGTTTGCAGGATCCTAGTTCCCCAAACAGGGATCGAACCCTCAGCCAGGCAGTGAAAGTGCCAAGTCCTAACCACTGGACTACCATGGAATTCCCTCTATGATCTTTTCTTCTTTTTTAAGATCTATTCTTCTTTTTTAAAGAGTATGACCTTTTTTTTTTTTTTTGGTCTTTTTTGAATTTATAACAGTATTGCTTCTTTTTTTTTTTTTTGGTTGCACCGGGCCTTCATTGTTTTGTCTGGGCCTTTTCTAATTGCATTAAGTGGGGCTCCTCTTCATTGTGGTGTACGGGCTTCTCCTTGCAAAGTCTTCTCTTGTTGACAAGCACAGGCTCTAGGTGCTCAGGCTTGGGTAGTGGCAGCGCGTGGGCTCAGTAGTTGTGGCAGATGAGCTTCGTTGCTGTGCTCTATGCAGAATCTTCGAGAACCAGGGATCAAACCCTTGTCCCCTACATTGGCAGGTGGATTTTTATCCACTGCGCCACCAAGGAAGTCCTGCTCCTGTCTTTTGTTTTTATGTTGTTTTTTTGGCCACGAGGCATGTGGGATCTTAGATCCCCAGCCTGCACTCTCTGCGTTGGAAAGTGAGTCTCAGTCACTTGACTGTCAGGCAGGTCCCCTATAGTCTCTGATTTTTTTGAAAGAGTAACTCTTTTATACAGTTATTTATTTTTGGCTGTGCTGGGTCTTCCTTGCTGGGTGGGCTTTCCTCTAGTTGCGGTGATCAGGAGCTACTTTCTAGTTGCCGTGCTAGAGCGTCTCATTGAGGGGTGACTTCTCTTGTTGGGGAAGACTGGCTGTAGAGTGTGAGGACTTCACTAGTCACAGCACGTGGGTTCAGTACTTGCGGCCCTCGGGCTCTAGAGCACCGGTTAACAGTTGTGTCACACGGGCTAAGTTGCTCCAAGGCATGTGGGATCTTCCTGGATCAGGGATTGCACCAGTGTCTCCTGCAGGTGGGTTCTTTACTGTTGAGCCATCAGGGAAGCCCCCTCTGGTCTCTTATTTTGTCTGTGGTTGTCCTCAACTCCCTGATGACACTGAATCCTGGAGTGTCCCAGTGGGCCTTGTCTCTTCTCCCCTCTTCCTGTGATGGGAGTTTAAAAGCCAACTGCGAGTTCTGACAACTCCCAAATTTTGTGTGTGTCTAGACTTTGGGGGGCCCTGAACTAGACACAAGATGTATACCTGCCAACTCAGCCTGGATGCTGCAGCCCTCTGGCAGAAAGTTTATAGGTTCAGGTCTGTACTAACTCTTGAGAGGTTTCATTCAGGCTTGTCTGTTCGTGGGATTCTCCAGGAAAGAATACTAGAGTGGGCTGCCAAGCCCTCCTCCAGGGGATCTTCCTGACCCACGGATTTAACCCAGGTCTCTTACATCCTGACCCGGGGATTGAACCCGAGTCTCCTGCATTGGCAGGCTGGTTTTTTACCACTAGTGTCACCTAGGAAACCCATAGTTGAGTTACAGTGTTGTATTAATTACTGCTATACAGGAAAGTGACTCAGTTATACATGTATATACATTCTGCATATACATTCTTTTTCATATTCTTTTGTTATGGTTTATCGGAGGAAATTGAACATAGTTCCCTGTGCTATACAGTAGGCTCATTTATCCATTCTGCATATAGTAGTTTGCATCTGTTAATCCCAAACTCCCAATCCAACTCTTTCCAACTACTCTCCGTCTCAGCAACCACTAGTCAATTCTCCACAGCCCAGATTCCATTTCTATTCCATAGGTGAGTTCATTAGCATCATCCTTTAGGTTCCACACGTAAGTGGTATCGTCTGCTATTTGTCTGACTTTGCTTAGTGTGATATTCTCTAGTCACATCCCTGTTGCAGCAAATGGCATTATTTTCTGCTTTATCCATCCAGTTGCTCAGTTGTGGCTCTTTGCGACCCCACGCACTGTAGCACGCCAGGCTTCCCTATCACCAACTTGCTTGCTCAAACTCGTGTCCATCGAGTTGGTGATGCCATCCAACCATCTCATCCTCTGTTGTCCCCTTCTCCTTCTGCCTTCCATCTTCCCCAGCATCAGGGGCTTTTCCAATGAGTCAGTTCTTAACATCAGGTGGCCAAAGTACTGGAGCTTCAGCTTCAGTCTTTCCAATGCATATTCAGGACTGATTCCCTTTAGGACGGCCTGGTTGGGTCTCCTTGTGGCTGACTAGTTTCACTGTGCATGTGCACCACGTCTTCTTTATTCATTATCTGTTGATGGACATTAGGTTGTTCCATGTCCTGGCTGTTGAACATAGGAGTGCATGTCTTTTTGAATTTTAATTTCATCTGGATATATGCCCAGGAATGATTGCTGGATCATACGGTCATTCTGTTTTCTGAGAAAACTCCATACTGTTGGGGGTTTTTAAAAATTTTATTTTTGGCTGTGCTGGGTCTTCGTTGCTACTGGGCTCCTCTCTAGCTGCACTGTAACTTCTAGCTGCAGAGCAAGGGCTTCTCACTGCAATGGCTTCTCTCGTTGCGGAGCGCAGGCTCTAGGGCACAAGGGCTTAGCGGCTGTGGCTCCGGCGCTCAGGAGCACAGGCACCATAGTTGTGGCGCAGAGGCTTAGTTGCTCCGCGGCATATGGCATCTTCCTGGATCAGGGATGGAACCTGTCTCCTGCACTGGCAGGCAGATTCATTACCACTGAGCCATCAGGGAAGCCCCATAATGTTTTCCACTGTTTTCTTTTTAAATCAGATTGTGGGAATTCCATGGTGGTCCAGTGGTTAAGGCTCTGTGTTCCCACTGCAGTGGGGCACGAGTTCTATCCCTGGTCAGGGACCTAAGATCCTGACTACCAGGCAGTGCCATCAAAAAAAAAAAACTTGGATATTTTTTAAAATCACGATTGTGTTCCTCTCTGTACAGAGCTCTCTGAAGGCTTCCTAGGCTTGGGGCTGGAAGAGATTCTCCCTAAGCCCCCGGAAGGAACCAACAGTGCCGATGACAACTCCAGATTTCAGACTTTTCTCCTCAGAACCGAGAGTAAGTTGGTTATTCTAAGCCGCTGTGTTTGGCAGCCCCAAGAATCCAATAGGCTAGTCATGATTTTTTTTTTCTTCCTTTCACTTGCCTTTTGTGAAGCTGTGATCCAGGTTAATACCTACCAGGAAAAGGTTTTGCCAACCTTTTTCTCCCAGGTCCCCTTTAAGAGGCCTCCACTGGACGGAATGTAGAAAGCGCTTCACATGTGCCCATCTCAGATTTCAGACTCACAGGAAATGTATCAGAGGTATTCCCCAGTGTGCTGTTTCTGAGTGTCCCAGCTCAGAGCCCACATGGGCCAAGCTTCTGCTGTTCCCTGTCCTCCTGCCCGCCTGCCCCCCTAACTCAAGCCACCACCACCTCCGTGAGGCCCTGGAGGCCCTTCAGCGCTGCTGCTCATCTCCTCTGGCCAGCAGCCTGAGGACTCCTGCAGGCTGCACGTCTGTTGCCATTCCACTGGCCTGAAGCCTCTCCAGCCTCCTGTGGTTGGAAGTCAAGTCTGAACACATCTGTCAGCCAAGGCAGACTCTGCCCCGCTGGGTCACCGCTGCAGCTGCGGCTCACAGAAGGTCCTCCCAGTTTCCTCCTCAGTAGACCGAGTCCCGTTTCTCATCTGTCTCCCTGCTTTCTCTGACACTGAGTGGAGAGGAGAATAAGGGAGCATCATGGTACCTGCATCTTGGGTACTCAAGAGAAATAAGAGAGACCGAAGTCCCCTGAAGGTATGTTGGGGACATGAACTGGGACAAAGGGAAGTACCACATCCTGACAAATCAAGTCTCAGTGGTCAGCTACAGGGTTAAGAGCTGGCAGTCTGAACATAGAACACAGCACACAGACGTTTACTGAAAAAGAGTCAACTTTAATTGTAACTGACCAGCCTGTACCCAGGAATGTCTCTGAACAATCAAACAAAATCAACACGATAAAACTGTCCTATCGAAGAAACCAATAGCTTCCGTCAGCCCCAGAGATTCTGAGGGCTAGGCTGAGAGCAGCCCGCTCCCATTTCTGAGGCTGGTTCTGTGCCCCACAAAAGTTTCTCATCCCACAGGGAGGGCCGGGGTGGGTGAGGGACCAGTCCCCTCCTCCCAGCATGCTGGGGTCTTTCAGAGTCACTGGTGGGGCATGCCTTTCCCCCCACCCCAGTCCTGTCCTAAGGTAAAGGGAGACCCTCTGGGAATCACCGCCAAAGCCAGGGAACAAGGTGAGGCAGCTCAGGTGCCTTCCTGGACTCTCCGCCAAAGTTTTACTCCAGTCTGCTTGGTTGGTGCCCGATGCCCAGGGTGTAGATTAAATAAGATATGCACTAGAGGAAAAACTCACATGCCCCATAATCTCCACGCTGCAAGTCACAGAGCAGAAGAAAAAAACCCAAAACCATGGCCCTAAGGAGAAGCAATAGCAGCCAGCCCTCAGAAGACACGCTCAAACTCTGTCTGGT
The DNA here is from genome assembly GCA_006410735.1 of Raphicerus campestris. NCBI lineage: Eukaryota > Metazoa > Chordata > Mammalia > Artiodactyla > Bovidae > Raphicerus > Raphicerus campestris. The sequence continues at coordinate 399,235 of SJYW01006930.1, read as the reverse complement.
TGGTGGTGGCAGGATTCCGGCTCTGATTGGTGGACTGCTGGGTGATCTGGCTGCCCTTCCGGCGTGGAGGTGCCAGGTACTCGAACATGGATGTCAGGTGGGTGGACAGCATGCCCTTGAGGTCCGAGGGCATGGGGTCAGACCAGAAGAAGTCGTGGTTGAGGGCGTCGTCACTGTCGATGCGCTGGGCGGGGTCCAGCACCAGCAGCTTATCGATGAGGTCCAGTGCGTAGGGGTCTCGCACGTAGGCCTTCAGCCTGTCCTTCACCTTCCGCTTCTGGCCCTTGACCAGCTCCACCTTTTCAAACAGCTCGTACTTGTCCACATTTGGCCACACCTGGGGCAGGGGGGAGGCACGGAAAGAGGGGAAGACTAGTTCAGCAGGGTATGTGGCTGATCCATTAGTGACTGGATACGTCTCTGTTCAGGACTTCCCTGGTGATCCGATGGTTAAGAACTGCCTACCAATGCAGGGGACACGGGTTCGATCCTTGGTCTGACAAGATTCCACATGCCATGAAGCAACTAAGCCCGTGTGCCACGACTGAAGCCCGGGTCTAAAGCCAGTGCTCTGGGGCAAGGGAAGCCCCCTGCACTGCAACTAGGGAAAGCCCAGGCGCAGCAATGAAGATCCAGAGCAGCCAAAAATAAAATAAATAAATACGTACAACTTGTTCAGATGCTTCCAGACCACCCCAGAGCCCTCTGCGGCCAAAGCAGCAGTAACCACAGATGGGACACAGGCACTGAGTACCAGACCCTCTGGCGTGAATCGCTCGGGATACGTGTGCCAAGTGTGACAGAACCACAGATGTCTCATGGTACAGATCAGCTCTGAGGCGAGGGGCTCAAGACACCTTGCCGGAAAACCCCAGGAACCAGGGAAACAGCCCAGACCTGACATCGCCATGGCCAACAGCAGACTGTGACCCTCCACCAGCCACCTGTCCACGTCAGGACTTTGCCTCTGTTCCGTGCGCCCCTCCTCCCCTGCCAGGGAGCCTCCCCCACCCCTCTCAGAGGTGTGTGGCCTGGGGGTGGGAGGCCCCCAGGAGGCGGGCTGCGACGGACCTCGGGGGTGATGGAGCCGCAGAGCTGGCTGATGAGGGCGAGCTGGTGCTGCTCCGTGTTGCCCTGCATGATGGGGCTGCGGGTCCACATCTCTGCCATGATGCACCCAGCACCCCACAGATCAATGGGGGGGCCGTAGTCCCGCTCCCCTGGGAACAAGAGCACACCAGGGAGGGCCCCCTGAGCCCCACAGCCTCCTGAGAGGCCACGCCCCTGGGGCCGATGGCTCAAGAAGCCCTGGCAGCTGGGGTGCTGAGACTGAGCTGAGTGCCCAGCCCCTGCTCCCCTCTGCCAGCTCGGGAGAGTCCTCACCGAGCAACAGCTCTGGGGGCCGGTACCAGAGGGTCACCACACGGTTGGTGTAGCGGTTGGGCTGGCTGTTCTTGGCCAGGCTGAAGGCCCGGGCCAGCCCAAAGTCCGCCAGCTTCAGAACCCCATCACGGGTGATGAGCACGTTAGCCGCCTTCATGTCCCGGTGCAGGATCTGCAGGAAGCACAAGGCGGAGGGTTCCCAGGGATCCCTTAGCCATGCCCACCCTGCAGTGAGCGCAAAGGCCAGCCCAAGCCTTGCTCTCTCCTCCCCAACTAGGGGCCCCACCTTGTTCCTGTGGATGTAGTAGAGGCCATTAAGCAACATCTGCATGACCCTCTTGATCTCAGATAGTGTGAACTTGACCAAGACGTTGCTCAGCAGCCCAGCAAGATCATGCTCGCAGAAGTCAAACACCAGGTATATACTGCCTTTGCAGCGGTTATAGGGGGAAGCTGAGGCAGGAAGAATGAGGAGGAGAGAGGGGGAGGCAAGAAAAAAAAATCACAAATCTTACATGTAACTACTTTCCTCCAAACTAGCTCCCAACCCCTCCAACCCATGGCCACCCCGAATATCCGGGTACAATTCCTTCACAGGTAAAATATTTTCTGAGTGCCTTCTCTGGGCTGGGTGCTGTGGCAGGCCCTGGGGAAGCACCTGCTCCGATGAAAAGACCAGAGAAAGCAGTCACAGTTGGAATGTCTGGGTTAAGAAGAGGCAGTGTAAATGTGTCCAGTGTCAACTCCGCAAACAAAGCCTCAGTTTTTCCATCTGAAAATGGGGACATGATCCAAACAACTCACCTTTGGTTCGACAGATCTCAATCAAATTGACCACATTCTCGTGTTTTAGAAGCTGGAGGATCTTGATCTCCCGCAATGCTGTAATAGGGAACTGGGTGGGAGAAAAGACAGGAGGAAGTCAAACGTGGGTGAGACCCAGGAACTGGCCATGGGTCCACGCGAAGGGTCAAAGGTTGGGAGACAGAATAAATGCACAGGCTCTGAAATTAGTTGTCTCAGATGCCACATGTAAAACGGGTGTAACTATGTACCCCCCATAAAGAACTAAATGAATGAATCAAAATAATTCAAAGAATGAACCAAAGCAGTGATACTTCCTTCACACAAAGGTTCTGTTACCAGTCATCAGACACTCTGCAGTTTCTTTACCCTTATAAATTTTAGCCCTATGCCTGCGTTTAACCTGCTTGGCAGTTAACAAAAATATATAATTAAAGAAGCTGGTCTCTGGAAAGCTGAACCAGAACTAACACATGTGTGGCAGGAGAGACTGTTGCTTTTCACCTGAATACCAATCACCTTTTTAAAGCCGTTGCATGTAGTTATTATCATTATTATATACATATATATTTTGCATTCCACAAAATTAAACCCTAAAGAAAAAGTGTTTAAAGTCTTCCCAACTTCAAAAACCCAGGGGCACTGGGTACAAGCGTGGGCTCCCCCTCCTGGCACCAACCATATTCACCCAAGAATGAAGTATCAAAAGCTCTAAGACATCTGAATTCAAAGACTGAACTGGGAAGTCAAACTTCCTGGAATATGGAAATTTCCAAACACCTAATCTGAATCTATTACGTTGAGAGAAACCAAAGCAGAAAGGTGGAAACGCAACCTCACGCCCAAAGGAGCCTGCCCACCTCACCCCATACTCACCCCCTCTTTCTCGTTCTCCATCAGTACCTTCTTCAGGGCCACCTTTTGGCCGGTCTTGCGGTGCTTTGCCTTAAACACCTCCCTGCAGGCGTAGAGGGGAGACCCAAGAGGGCTCTTAGAGGACGTTTCCGCAGAGCCCGCCCCTCCCCCACCAGAGGCGGCCCGGAAAGGGAATCCCGGGCGGGGCTGGGCCGGGTCCCTCAGGGCACTCGGCTACCCCACCACGCGGTGACTCCGGTCCCTTCTCGAGTCTCAGCCTTCTTCCCTCTGCTCCTTGCGCCTCACTCGGGCGTCTCGCGGAGAGATCCCGCACCACTNGTCCCTCAGGGCACTCGGCTACCCCACCACGCGGTGACTCCGGTCCCTTCTCGAGTCTCAGCCTTCTTCCCTCTGCTCCTTGCGCCTCACTCGGGCGTCTCGCGGAGAGATCCCGCACCACTCACAGGCTCCTCTCTGCAACCCCTCCCTGCCCCCCGATTAAGGGCCTCAGGCTCCTCCCCGCCGGCCGACTCCTTCAGGCCCCGGCGGGGTTGCAGTGCGGCCTAGCGAGACCAGGGTATAAGTTTGCGCCTAAGTGGTTTCCCGACCAACCGGGCCCGGGTCTGGGCGTCCCGACGTCGGCCCGGAGGGGTGCAGGTTCAGGAGGCTCCCGGTCCCTGGGGGTTGAGGGGGGGCCCAGCCTTACCCGAAGGTGCCTTGGCCGATTTTAGCGAGCTTCTCATATTTGGTCACCTCATCACAAAAAGGGCACTCCACCGAGTCGTACTGCTTTGCCATGGCTGACTCCAGTGCGCCGCCACCGCCACCACCACCTCCAGCCACCACCGCCGCCGCCGCCGCTGCCGCCGCCGCTCCCGCTCCCGCTCCGGGTCCCGCCGCCGTGCTCCAGGCCCCTCCGCGGCCGCGCCACTTCCGCCTCCACGGCCACTTCCGGCCTCGAGGCGCCGACCCCGCCTCTTCCGCCCGCCGCCCGCCGCCAGGCCCCCTGGGACTTGTAGTTCCCGGGAGGCCAGGAGGAGCCGAAGCTGCAGAGGCGCCTCCGCCACCGCCACTGCCCCCGCCTCCGCCGCCGCCGGCGCCGGCGGTGGCCCCGATCGGGGGCGCGGGGAGCCGGGGCGCCGGGGCTGGGGCTCGAGGTGGTGCGTCCCGCTGCATCGGCTCGGGCCGCCGCCGCCGCCGCTGCCNTTGGAAAAGACTCTGATGCTGGGAGGGATTGGGGGCAGGAGGAGAAGGGGACAACAGAGGATGAGATGGCTGGATGGCATCACTGACTCGATGGATGTGAGTCTGAGTGAACTCCAGGAGTTGATGATGGACAGGGAGGCCTGGCGTGCTGCGATTCATGGGGTCGCAGAGTCGGACATAACTAGCGACTGAAATGAACTGAACTGAACTGAACCCAGGCTGTGGCCACACTGCTGCCTACACGCCAGGGCCCCTTGCCTTCAGGGCTGTGCTCTCTGGTTGCACCCCACTACCTTCTCTTCTGCCAGGAAGGTTCCTGGGTTGCTCTCCAGCTCTTAGCTCACATGGCTTGGCCTTGACGCTTCTTTGTAGGAGGAGTCAGGAATGGGTCTGGTAATCCTGGTGTCCCAAGAGACCCTTTTCTGCTGGGAAGCAGGGGGACTGCCAGGGAAGGTCTTCAGGATCAGGTGAGGAGCAGAGAGCCCTCTCCTAAAGGCAGTGTGGACCAGAGAGGGTTTGGGGCAGGTGAGGGAGTGATCTGGGATCAGTTTCTTGGGTACAGTATTAGAAGGAGGGTGGCCATTGGCTAAATTGGGGGTGGGGAGAGCAGAGAGTGAGAAAATAATAATAATTGTAGTAATTATAGTTTATGGAGGGAAAATAAATGGTCCAAGTTGTACACTTAGCACTTTATAGGAATTATCTCAATTCTCACTCAGCAATATTATACGCTTATTACCTCTGTTGTACATAGAAGAACACTCAAACTCAGGGGTGACGTCACTTATTGTTGTTCAGTTGCTAAGTCATGTCTGACTCTTTGCGACCCCATGGACTGAAGCCCACCAGGCTCCTCTGTCCTCCAGTATCTCTTGGAGTTTGCTCAAATTCATGTCCACTGAGTCCATGATACTATCTAACCAGCTTATCTCCTGGAGGAGGAAACCACAAACCCACTCCAGTACTCTTGCCTGGAGAACCCCATGGACGGTGACATCATTGGCCAGGGTCAAACACCTGGCCAGTTGCCACACTGATATGTAAAGCCAACAGCAGCCAAAGTCTGGTGCCAACCCCAAGCAGTTACCCATGTCAGGATTCCGCCTACCTGGGCTGAGGGTGGAGCAAGGGCACAGTCATGGCACAGCATCGCCAGCTAGGTGGCGGATGCCACTGGAAGGTGTGGGAGAGGATAATCGCATTGGGTGGAAGGGGGGAGGTCTGCGTGGGTTTGAGTGGCTTCCACCATCAGATTCTCAGGCTGGGCCCCTGCTTGTTTCTCACAAGCCCTCCCTAAGTTACATCCTGTGGGCAGAGGCCTCAGCACAAGTTCCGGTGGTGTCATCACCTCCACCCTCCACCCCCGATCCCTGGCCTGAACCCTGACATTGCCAGTCACTTCCCCTCAGGGCCTCGGGCCCTCAGCCCTCCCTGTGGGGTGATGGCAGGCAGAAACAGTCAGAGCCCTTCAGAAGGCTGCCCAGTGAAAGTGAGAAGAAATTAGATCCTAGCCAGAAACAACTTCTCACCGACTCTGACTTCTTCACTGGCTGGAGGGAAATGTTTCCTGTTTCCGTGGATCGGTTAGGCTGGCAAGGCCAGGCCTGTGGCCAGTACTCCAGAAATATTTGCTGACTGACTGACCAGGCTCTGAGAGAGCCTCTGGTCCTGCTGCCATTTAGCAGTTAGGGAAACTGAGGCACAGAGTAGGAAAGGGAGCCCCTGGCCAGCTGTTTGACCTGAATCTTCTGTTTTCTTCCCCTGACCAGGAGCAGGGTGCAGGGCATATGGAGGGAAGAAGAAGGGCTCCTGGGGGGGGTGTGCTCTTGATGCTGGTCTACCTCGGGAGACAAGGGGTCACTGGATAAGGGGACATAGAACAGAGAATGGCTGGGTGATGTCCACAGCAGTTCCACGGACCTCCTGCCCACACCAGCTAGGTACTGACTGCATGCCTGGCCCCACGATGTATGTCAGACCTCTGGAACTTTACAGCACCTGTCTTAGAAAGCTGCTGTTAGGGGACTCAAGTTACAGAAGAGGAAACACTTTCAGAGTGGTAAAAGTGGCCTGCCCAAGGCCATGCAGCCAGGAGCTATGGAGCTGAGATTCAAAGCCAGGTCTCTTTGGCTCCCCATAGAAGACAACCGAGGCAAGCTGTGAAGATATCTACTGAGTCCTACAGTTGGAGCAGGCCTGCGGCCAGTGTGGAAGCTTGAGGCCAGTGCCTCTGACGATGCCTGAGGTCTATTCAGAACATGCATATAAAGACACAAGTGAGGGACTTCCCTGGTGGTCCAGTGGCTAAGACTCAGCTCCTAATGCAGGGGGCCTGGGTTTAATCCCTGATCAGGGAACTAGATCCCATATGCCAAACCAAGAGTTTGTATGCCTCAACTAGAAGATTCTGAATGCCACAAAAGATTCCTTCTACAGGAACTAAAGATCCCATGTGCTGCAACCAAGACCCAGGGTAGCCAAGTAAATAAAAATATTTTTTAAAATGACGACACAAGTGGATGTAATACAGATAGTATTCTTAGTGTAGACGTCTGTTGTCATGGCCACAGGATAGTGTGAGAGATGCTGAGTTTCTCCCATTTAATTGATGGGAACAATGAAGCTCAGAGAGGTGACGTGACTTGCTTGAGGTCAGGCAGGTGGCCGTCTGGACTCAGGTGTGCCTGGGTACAGTGACTATGACATTGAAAGGCTCCAGTCTCTAATCATGCTTGGCCAGATTGCTGACACCTCTCTCATAGATTGGGGAGGGGAGGACAGAGGGGCTAGAAATCAGAGCAGGGTTCCTGGGGCACTGTGGCCCAGTCCAGATCACAGGGATTCAGTGGAGAGAAAGACGAGCTGGTGGAGGGGTGCATGTGTTCTCAGTGTGAGTCTAGCCCAAGCAAAGGCCTGAGGCTGGAAAGTGCTCGTGTGTTCAGGGCTGCGGAGTGGGGTTGGGCTGGCCTCCAGGGCCGGCTGAGGAGGGCCGGGGACAGCCACTGGCCAGCAGGTCCCCAGCCGCACTCCCAACGGCCACTCGAGGCGGCACAAAGAGGGCTCTGAGCTCAGCGGAGCCGCCACACTGAGCAGTCACACTGAGCCCCATTCATTCTCCCAAGGATGCGGCAACTACCCTGGCGCCTGGGCCAACGGCAGGACTGAAGCGACTCAGTAGCAGCAGCAGCAGGGAGAAGGCAATGGCACCCCACTCCAATACTCTTGCCTGCAAAAGCCCATGGACGGAGGAGCCTGGTAGGCTGCAGTCCATGGGGTCGCTAAGAGTCGGACACGACATTAGCGACTTCACTCTGACTTTTTCACTTTCATGCTTTGGAGAAGGACATGGCCACCCACTCCAGTGTTCTTGCCTGGAGAATCCAAGGGATGGGGGAGCCTGGTGGGCTGCCATCTATGGGGTCGCACAGAGTCGGGCACGACTGAAGCGACGTAGCAGCAGCAGCAGCAGCCTGGCGCAGGCAAGGCCCCTCCACTGCAGCAGCACAGCCTCGCCCTGGCCATGGCTGGGACTCCCGAGTTTCACCCAGTGTGCCTGCCCCAGGGTTTTCCTGACCTGAGCCAGTCTGCCCCTGGCCTGAACCACCTCCATCCTTCAGCAAGAAGTGCCAGGGTGTACTGGCCCAGGCCATCATTTGCTCTTTTTGTCTTCGCAACAACTCCAGGAAGACAGGGAGAAGGGGGGTTACATTTCACAGATGAGGAAACTGAGACTCAGAGAGGTAAAGTCTCTCATGGAGGGTCACACAGCAAGTCGGGAGTGGGCCTGGCCAGGAAGCCAGTACTGGCTGATGCCACCACTTCATCAGTGAGCCCAAATCCCTCCAACTGCCTCCTGAGAAAGAAGCTGGGGGACCCACCCTCCAGCTCTCACCAGGAAGACCCTTCTAGCTACCACCAGGCCACCAGCCCCTCTCCCTCTTCTGACAACAACCAGAGATGGGAAGGAGTTAAAACACCTGGGTATCTGTCCAGCCTCTGCTCCTCCTTAGCCTCAGTTCCCTCATCTGTGAAATGGGACAGTGCCAGGGTCACCTCACAGATCTGTGATGATCTGGGGGGCTTCCAGATCTATGCCTGGATCATGGTCGACACTCAAGAGAGGGAGCTGGAGTTGTACCCCCTTTTCCTCCCAAGTCCATGGTCCAGAAGCCCCATCCTTTCATTTGAACTTTGTCCCATCCAGGCCTGTTTGCTGCCTCCATCTCATGGGCTGTGTCCCTTTCCCTTCCAGGGCCTCAGGTGCCCTCCTGTCCCATCGAGAAAGTTTGGCAGGCCTTTCTCCCACCAAGGCCTACCATCCAGCTGCCAGAGGGTGGCAGGTGCTCTGAGTGTGCAAGTTAGGACCTCAGACTCCATGGCTGGACAGGCAGGTCCCAATTCCAGGTCACTTGATTTCGGGGCAGGGCCTCAGTTTCCACATCTGCAGAATGAGGACAAGAAAAACAGTATTTGCCTCCTTAGGGCAGAAGAACTGAGCCCTTTGGCTGGCCCGTACTAGGTGATCAGAAAGTGTTAGTCATTAGTAGTCATCATTTTTATGGAGGATGTACAAGGGGCTCCACCTGACCTTGAACTTCCCCTTTCACACCCCAGTGGGCCAGCCCTGGGGCCAGGATAATAATGTCCGATCATGAGAGAGCCTCCGTGGGTTGACTGTGTACCTTACACTCGTGCCTCTTCTAGAAATTAGGTGACTGAGTCTTCAGAGGCAGAAGTAACTCTGCACTCAGAGCCAGGATCTGAAGCCCTTGGTCTTTCAGGTGCCCCCAGCAGTTGCTGGAATCCTCCACAGGTGTCAGGGACAACCTGTGTAGGGGAGGCTTCATTTCCTCATCTCTGTCCTGTCCACATGAGCGTGCGCGTGCGTGCGTGCGCGTGCGCACACACACACACACACACACACACACACACACGGGGATGCAGGGTAGAAAAACACCAGGCTGAGGGTTAGGGGCGTGAAAGGGCAGGTTGTCGCTCAGTATGTGCTACCGACCTGCTGTGTGACCTGGGGGCCTTCTGCCTGCCTGTGTCTCGGTTTTCCTATCCTGTCCTTGTACAGCGGGGTGGTGGACTAAATTATCGCCATGTCCCTGCCAGCTTGAAAAGGAGTGACCATGCCTTGAGGGCACTGATTCTGTGCCAGGCTTTGCACCAAGTGCCGGACCCTGTGAAGTGGGCTTTGCAAATACCGCTCACTCACAGAGACAAAACTAAGGCTCAGGGAGGGACTTGTCCAGGATCACACAGTGACAGAGGAGGGCAGCCTAGACTTGAATTTGGGTGGCCTCAGGGCCCAGGGGCCAAACCATGGCACTCCCCTCGCCACCACTGCCAGTACATCCCCCAGCACTGAGGCTTAGAATAAACCCCTCTGCCCGCAGGCCTGACTCCCTGCACCCTCCCAGCCCGCTGGCCAGACCCCCGACAGCGGTTGTCAGGTCCCTGGAGGCCCCCAGCCCAGTAGGCTCTGTTCCCAGAGCCTGCGGTTTCTTTCCCAGACCTTCTAGATCTCACGCGCTTGTGGTCTGCCCCCTGCCTCCCCCCCCCCCACCCCCCGCTGCCGAGGCCAAGGAGGAGGCCCACAGGGGCTGGGACTTGAGGGGGGGGGGCGCCCTGCCTCCGCCCCCTGTGGAGAGGATGGGGAGGGTGGGGCTGTGAGAGTTTCACTGGTTTAAAAATACACAGAGGAAGCTAGTGAGAGGGCGCGAGAAAGGGGAAGGGGAGGTGAGAGAGGCATCCCAGCATTGATGTCCAGAGCTTCAAGTGGCCACTTGCCTTTCGGCCAGGGGCTCTGCACGACTTGCCAAGATGACGGAGGGGACCAAGAAGGCCAGCAAGAAGTTCAGTGAGTGTGGGGTGCCGTTTGTACGTCCTTCATCCCTCTGTCTGTCCGTCCGTCTCAGCCTCTCTGCATCCGCTTCTTCCCACTCTATCTCGTTTCTGTTTCTCTTTCTGTCCATCTCTGGCTCTCTCTGGAGGACTCTGATTCTGAGTTTCCATGGTGCTGTCTCTCCATCCCTCTGGCCTGATCTCTCTCTCTCCAGCTGATTTGGCTCTCCATCTCTGTTTCTCT
>SJYW01006930.1:333453-343609 GCA_006410735.1 Raphicerus campestris | reverse complement strand
AACAATGGCCCCCTCCCCTCCCGGGGCTGGCTGGAGGGTGGGGTCTCCCCGCCCCGCCTCCCCGCTCCTCCCCCGACAAGGCGATGAGGTAATCGCGCCGCCGAGAGGCACGCGCAGCCGGTGCCCAGCCCGGTCGGTCCCGCGCCCCTGCCCCGCCGGCCGCCGCCCCCTGCACCGTCCCGGCACCGGTCTCCCGGCCCCACCATGACCGAGCGGTGCAGCCTGTGGAGCGCCCTGTCGGCCGCCGCCTGCTGCTTCTACCGCGGCTCCTTCGTGCAGGTGCAGGTGAGGGGGCGGCTCGGCCCCCGCCAGGCGCTCCGAGCTGGGACCCCTGGCGCTCGCCGGGGCAGCCAGGGGAACCTCAGCCTGCGGCGCCGCGCAGGGTCCAGCGGGGCAGGGGCTGCGGGCAGCGGGCTGCGGGAGGAGGCGGGGTCGCCCCAGCCTCACCTCTGGGCGCCCAGACGCTCCGCAGGGTGAAGGTCCAGCCATCCCTCTCGAGACTCGGGGCTGCGGAGGCTGCCGTTCCGGTCGTTTCTGCCTCCTCTGCAGGGAGGAGCTGAGCTGGGGCACTGGGTACCAGGAGATGGGGTCTCTGGCGTCCTGCCGGTTCTCCCGCGAGCACTCTGGCCCCTGCATCTGACCCGGGCAGACTGACTCCCCCGTTGTACCGGGGGGCGCTGGGCTGGGGTCCAAAGGCTGAGAGAGGGGCGAGAAGCTGAGGGGATGCTGCCGCGGCTGCGGCCGGAGCGCCCGCGACTCTCCTGCCCTCTAGGTGGGCTCGGGCATGCTTGGGGCGCGGGGTTCCTAGCCCAGCTGGCCGGGCAGTGAGGGACGGCGCCGTGGCGGTGAAAGGGTTAAACGGAAGGGGGTGGAGGGGAGGACCCGGACCCCGCCTCTCTGCGGAGCATCATCTGGGGATGGCTTTGCTTAGGGTTGCCAGACTGAAGGGAGCTAGAAGGGTCTGGCTGGTGTGAAAGGGTTAAGACCTTGACCCGGGGTCTCCGCGCTTTCGCCTCCTAAGCCTCCTGGGGGACGCTGGGTGCATCACTTCTGAGCTCCCCCAGGCTCACACACACACACGCACACACACACAGCACACTTCGAGCCCGCCTGAATGACTGCCCTGCCGGCGGCTGAGCACAGCATCCCTGTACCCGCCAATCAGGCGCTCGCAGGCGGGGAGGCGGTGAGATCATCTCTGGCCAATAGCAATGCTCCCGGGCGCGGGGATGCTGCATTTGCGCCCCAGCACCCACTCCCCTTGGGAGCTAGGGACCCCCGGGTCGAAGGTGAGGAAGAGGGCACAGGGACCCTAGGGTTTCCTAACTTCAGGTGTGTGGGACGATCCAGTTCGCCGGCCAGATTCTCTCTAATGGTTGATTACGGTTGGAAAAGCGGAGCCCAGTCTCCCACCCCCTATTTATGGCCCAGAGAGGGAAACTGACTGGCTCAAGGCCACACCGTGTCAGGCAGAGTCGTGGGACCCGTTTCTTTCCCACACAGCCCCCTCCCCTTCTTTGCCCACTTCTCCCTCTTGCTGCAGCTGTGGTACTGGGGCAACTTCTCAACTGTGTGCTCTTTGTCAGGGAGGAATCTCCCCCATGACTTGCACTCTTCCCTCCCCAGGGTGTGGTGTAGTTTAGGAGAGGGGCCAGGACCCTGAAGACTAGGGAATGCCATGGAGAAGTGTAGGAACCTGAGAAGGCCCAAATGTCAGCTCACTCTGGAACTCCCTGCCTTTCTGGGGGATCAGTTTCTACCCTGGGCAGGGGATGTTCAGAATCCCCATCTCCAGGTCCTGCCTTTTGCTGAGCACTCATCTATGTCACCCACTCCCACCATCTGTCCCCAGAGCCCTACAGGCTCCTCAGAGCTCAGAATTTTATGAGCTCATGGCCAAGCTGCTCCTTCCACCAGTCTTGCCCACCTTGGAGAGTGTTTCTTTGTCTTCCCAAGCTATCTTCCTGGAATCCTCTCTGACCCCCTCCACTCTCTTCCCTGCACCCCATCAATGGTTGTCTAAACACCCTTCCCCCAGTCCCTACCCCAACACCCCACCCTGCCCTGCCATTGCCTGGAACACACTCCAGACCCTTTCCACACAGCTGATCGAACCTACTCCAATGCTTTAAAAACCCTTTGCAGCTCTGCTGTGGCCTCTGGGTTAATCTCAGCTTTCCAAGACAGATTCACAGCCCTGCCACGCCTGCCCCTGCTACCCCCCAGCCCTTTTGAAGCTTCTTCCTCCACCCCCAGGGCCTTAGCTCTTTCTACAGGGCCCTGACTTTGCCACTGTCTTCCCAGTGGCACTCTTGCCCACCTGGTTGCCTGTCTGTCCCCACTGTGATCCTTTTGCTTGGCTCATTCAGGCCTCGGTAGAGACGTCACCTCTTCAGGGCCTCCCTGACCAGATGAGGAGGGACATGCTCATCTCCTCCTGGAGCTCCCTGTTTGTCTCTGAACATCCAGAAACCCTAGGATTGCTTGTCAGTATCTGCATAGCTCCCCCAGGGCTGAGGCTGCCTGTACTGATGACCTTGGATTCAGCCCCTGTTATAAGACCTGTCCTAGAGTTGAGGTTCCATCAGTGTGGAAATAATGGAGTCAGAAATTCTAGACATCTCTGAAGCTGGGAAATGGGGTGTCTTGGGAGCAGTGTAGATTAAGGTAAACTGAGGCAGTAGAAGCAGAGGGGTAACAAATGGAGTGGCAGGGTTAGGCTCTGAGAACTGGGAAAGGTCAGAGGAGGCAGGGAGTGGACTGGAGGCTGCTGGACCCTGGTGAGGAGTGGCTCCTTGGGAGAGATTGCCCTTTGGTGACCCCCTTCATCTGTCTTGCTGCCTGGTCAGTTCTGGGTCAGATCTATCCATCCTGGACCAGCCATCTGTGGGGCCTGGAGTTGGGGAAAGGGAGCAATGTTACATATTCTCACAGTGACAAGCACATCTATGGGCTGGTTGCAGTGCTTTGGAGTATTGTCTCCTTTCATTCTTGCAACCTGGTGAGGCAGGTTCTGCAATTGTACCCATTTTATAGAGGAAGAAACTGAGGCCCCAGGAATTCACACAACATAGCCAGAATTGGGCTGGGCTCTGTGGTGGGAATGTACTGGGCAGCAGGGACTCCCATCTCCCTGTTCTTAGTCCTCCAACCCCAGGCCACAGCAACCAGGAAACCAGGAATCTCCCTCTTGGGCAGGTGGAAAGGGGGATCCTGGGCATTATCCCCAGTGAGTGACCTCGGGCTTCCCTGCTGGGCTGGTTGCCCCGTCTAGCAGGGGTTGGTTGGGGTAGCAAGGAAGAAAGGGCTTTGTGGACGGTAAAGGGCATCACAGATGCCTTTGGCATGGGCTTCTGTATCCCTCTCTGTGGCTGCCTCCTCCACCCCTGTATAATTCACTGTCCCAGAATGTATCCTCATCCACACAGCCCTGTTTTTGTCCGCGATTTTACCTGAGTCCTTGCTGTCTTATCTACTTGTAGAAATCCTTCCTCCCCCTACTTCCAGATCAGTTTGGTACAAAATGAATTTCGTGAGTGCCGTCTCCTCCAGGAAGTCTTCCTACACCACTCTACCTGGCCTAGACTGCATCTCCCTTTTGAAAGCTACCCAGCTCTTTGCCGCTGTCCAGTACTGTGGTGCTGACTGCAGTCTGCTGTAATACTTGTGTTGCTTTTGCCTCCTGTCTTAGACAAGGAGCTTCTTTGAGGACAGGCTTGTTTATTTCCCTGTCTACCCTGGCAATAATGCAGTGCCCAGCACACAGTAGGCACTTTTTGATGGATTTAATTGAGATTCCTCTACACCTACTGGGATAGGGACTCATGGGTGGAACCTTTCTGGCATCTGTGCCTAAGTGTTCTCAGGGTGCCAGGATGAAATGAGTTCACCTGGAGTGGGGAAGGTTGGGAAGGAAGGAGGAAGGGGCTTCAGACTGGATGCCAACTTTTGCTGTCTCCCGCCTAGTTCTCCAAGGAGAAGTACATCTTGGACTCATCGCCTGAGAAACTGCACAAGGAGTTGGAGGAAGAGCTCAAACTCAGCAGCACAGATCTCCGCAGCCATGCCTGGTATCACGGCCGCATCCCACGTGAGGTGAGTGGGCCCTGAGCTGGGACCCCAGCCCTAGACCCTTCCCCCAACTGCCTTGGCCAGTCCCAGACCAGAAAAGCTCTGACTGTCGTTCAGTGGGTTCAATCAGAGTAGACTGGGATGAGGTCTAGCTCTGCCATTTAACTGACTGTGTGACCTTGAACAGGTCACTTCACCCCTCTGAGCCCCAGTTTCCTCACCTATAACATGGAGGATATGGGGCTTCCCTGGTGGTCCAGTGGTTTAGACTCTGTGATTCCACTGCAGGGGCCACAGGTTTGATCCCTGGTCAGGGAACTGAGATCCCACATGCTGCAAGGTGTGGCTAAATAAATAAATTAGTTAAATGGAGGCTAATAATAGTACCTACTGTAAAGGTTGGTTGTGAGAATTCCCAGGTGGCTCTATTGGTAAAGAACTGTCCTGCCAATGCAGGAGGCATAAGAGATGCAGGTTTGATTCCCGAGTCGGGAAGATCCCCTGGAGGAGGGCATGGTAACCCACTCTAGTTTTCTTGCCTGGAGAATCCCAAACACAGAGGGGCCTAATGGGCTATGGTCCACAGGGTCACAAAGAGTCAGACACAACCAAAGTAACTCAGCACATGAGAATTAAATGAGTTAATTCATGTGAGGTGCTTACATGATATCTGATATACAGTGAGCTCTATGAACATTGTCTTGTACGGTGGTGGTGGTTGTTATTATTTACACTATTATTTTTAGTTACTGTTATAGGTCTATACATCAGCCTCCTATTTGTTTGGTGAATATCAGCACCTCAGTGATTCAGTTTTGATAAGGTTGACTTTCTGGGCTAAGGCACAGGCTTGGGCTAACAGTCACCTGTTCTTCCATTTTTCATGCTTGCTATAAATCTTTGTCAAGTATCAGCTCTGCCAGCTCCTGTGCTGGGCACCAAGGACGCAGAGATAAAATAGGTGGTGACTTCCCTCGACAGCTGGTAGTCCAGGGTGGGGGTCGACAGGCAGGCAGTCAGAACCCAGTGGGAGAAGCTCAAGAATGGATTGCCCTGCACGGGGTGTGGGCTGCCCCAAGGAAGGGGTACTGAGGAGACAGGCCATTGTGGAATGGATAGGAGTTCACCAGGTGAGCAGGAATGGGAGGATATTCAGCCCAGAGACATGCCAGAGCCCTGACTGTTTGGAGGAAGGAGGATGGGGAATTCACTGTGCCCAGTGAGATCCCTGAGAAGGAGTAGGTCTGAAACCTGAGTTTCAGATCTTGGGGACTCCCTTTCCAGAGTGCTATGTCCCTCCATGTCCGAGCCTCTCTGCCCAGACCCATGGCTTCTGGCTGAGATGCACCCTCTGGATCTGGTCATTGGGTCCCCCGTCCAAGCTTCAGCTGTCTCTGCTGACTGTGAGCCCCAGACCCCAGGTCTGGCCCTCTCCTACTCTGCTCCAGCCTGACCCTTACCTCTTGCAGGTCTCGGAGACCCTGGTGCAACGCAACGGTGACTTCCTCATCCGGGACTCACTCACCAGCCTGGGCGACTATGTGCTCACGTGCCGCTGGCGCAACCAGGCCTTGCACTTCAAGATCAACAAGGTGGTGGTGAAGGCGGGTGAGAGCTACACCCACATCCAGTACCTGTTCGAGCAGGAGAGCTTCGACCACGTGCCGGCCCTGGTGCGGTACCACGTGGGCAGCCGCAAGGCTGTGTCGGAGCAGAGCGGTGCCATCATCTACTGCCCGGTCAACCGCACCTTCCCGCTGCGCTACCTGGAGGCCTGTTACGGCCTGGGCCAGGGCGGGGGCAAGGCTGGCAGCCCTGCCAGCCCTTCGGGCCCCAAGGGCAGCCACATGAAGCGGCGCAGCGTCACCATGACCGATGGGCTCACTGCCGACAAGGTCACCCGCAGTGATGGCTGCCCCACCAGGTAAGTGAGAACCCACATTCAGCCTCAGTCTTCCCATCTATCAAGTGGGGGTATCAGTGATGTGAGTGCTGGTGGGAAAAGGAGAGGCCCAGTCACACTGGTCTGGGGTAAAATGACTGCCCTGGAGCCTCAGTGTGTGCAGAACAAGAAGAGGAAGCTCCCGCCATGCTGAGTGGGGGTGTGGAGCCCAGTCGCTGTCTCAGCTCTGCTACAACTAGCTGTGCGCCCTTGGCCCTGACCTTCCTCCTTTCTTGCCTCCATGTGCCGACCTATAAAGAGCCCTCACTCAGATAGCTCCCTCGGGTCTGAAGGAGCCCTGGGTGCTGTCCTGTCCCAGGCAAGGGCCTGATCCCTATTGCTAATGTTACCCCACTTCACCCCACCTAACTAGGCCCAGGTGGGCATCAGAACAGAGCGCTTTGCAAACCATCTCACAGGGAGTGGAATGTTTTCAGCGACATTTTTGATGACACCCAGATGTCTGGGGCTTGGTGACACTGGGCCCTGATCCGAGGACAAGCCACAGCTGCAAATCATTCCTGAAGCCCTACTGTGCACCTGGCCCTCTCCTGATGCTGTTCTCAACCTGATTCCCACGTCCCCCTGGGAGGTGGCTCCTGTCCACTTTGTAGATGAGAACTAAGCTTGAAGAGGGGTAGCTGCTTGCTAGAGAGTCATAGGACCAAAATTCAGACCCAGGTCCACAACTCTAAAGTCTGTGCTCCTAGTTTCTATGGCTTCCCTTGCTGTTTGCAGCAAGACGTGCCATCTTTTGGGGCTTCCCAGGTGGTGCTAGTGGTAAAGAACCCACCGGCCAATGCAGAAGACATAAGAAATACAGGTTCGATCCCTGGGTCAGGAAGATCCTCTGGAGTGGGAAATGGCAACCCACTCCAGTATTCTTGCCTGGAGAATCCCACGGACCAGAGAAACCTGGCGGGCTACATTCCATAGGGTCACAAAAAGTCAGTTATGAATGAAGCGACTTAGCACTTCGATAGGTCCCATTTCCCTGGGCCTGGACTGTGGGCTGTCAGCCAAGGAACTGCTGGTTGGATACCCTGTGGGGAGTAACCAGTTGGCCTGTGGTTTTGAACCAGTGATAAAACAGTGCCAGGATCTACAGGCCATGTGTGCCCAAGGCATCCTGAGTAAGAGTGAGGGATCAGTGAGGAGAGGCCAGGATGGTGGGTTTGGCTCCCTTGGCCTGGCCATCTTTCTTGCTAACCTCTCTCCCCAGACCATTCTCCAAGTTGGGGGCAAGGTTCCCAGGGAAGAGAACAGTTGTGCAGGTTGTGGACTGAACAAGCCCTTCCTCCTCTGGGCTTCAGTTTTTGTACCTGCCAGGTGGGAGGTTGGATGTGATCATTTCTAAGCCTTTTCTGCCTCTGAAGTTCAGCAGATCTAGGATGGAGGCAGAGGTGGGGGTCCTAATGCTAGCTGAGGACCCTGACCTCTGGGCTCCTTGCTCATGAAGGTGTCTGCTCCACAGCACATCACTGCCCCACCCCCGGGAATCCATCCGCAACTGTGCACTCAGCATGGACCAGATCCAAGACCTGCACTCGCCCATGTCCCCTATCTCCGAGAGCCCCAGCTCCCCTGCCTATAGTACCGGTATGGCCAGTGGGGGGGGGCACATGGGGTGTCTGGTGGGAGTGGCCTCGTGTGCCCATGTGTGCACTGGCTGACGATTTCTGTTACAGTGTTTGATCCTGTGTGCTGCTTCCTCTCAGCCGAGAGACATGCCCTGCAACAGTGGATACTACAACTATCCATGTTGACATGCAAAACATAGCCATGGCTGGTTTATTCTGCAACAATTCATTGAGTCCCTGTTGGATACCAGGCCCTGAGGATGTGGTTTCCATGCATTCTCTTGAATGTTACTGAATCTTGTAACAAGTAAGGAGCCACTTGACCAGGCCCTGTATTGGCTGGGATTTAATGTATCCCTGATTCCAAATGGTGGGATTCACCTGGACTGGTCAAGCTTGCTTTATTTATCTATTTTTTTTTTTAAATAGATCTTTTCAGAGAAGTTCTACATTCACAGCAAAATTGAGCAGAAAGCAGAGAGCACTGTACACTTTTTTTTCAAATACAAAGAAGATTCCTACTGTAGAAACATGCCGCTACCGAATGAAGCATGTTCATCTCTGGAAGAAAGAAAAATAGTGTTTTGAATAGGCCGTACCACATACTGTCCATATGGCGGGCAAAGCATGCAGAGGGGCAGCCCAGGGGAACCTTTGCTGGGAGATGCCCTGTTGCCATGTAGCTGTCCATATGGGTTGTCACAAATTCTTCTCTAACCACGGGCCTGCCAGCTTGTCACAACTGCCAACTTGCCTTCCAAACAACACCCCTGAGTGTAAATGTTAAGATGCTGTGCCACAAATTATTTACTGGACAACTTCTAAGCAATGTGGCACAGGGAAGTACCCAGGAGTGAGGACTCGACACCTGGTTTTGAATCCCAGCTCTACTCTTTGCTGGTTGGGTGACCTTAGGCAGGTCAGCTGGCTTCTCTGAGTTTTACTTTTCTCATCTGTAGAATGAAGATCATAAAAGTACTCATGCACGGGATGTTGAGAGGGTTAAACAGATTAAGGGGCAGAGAAGGATCTCGCAGGCAGTTAGAACTCAATAAACATCACCTCTAATTTTGGATGTTGGTTTTTTACTGTTTTGACCGGTGTAGCTCCAGCATGTCACCAGCTCCCAGAACACATGTCCTCAATAAATCCTTATTATTAATTCATTGAGAAATGATTCCACACCGTGAACTCCAGCAAGTGCTTAGCTTCTCTGAATCACAGAAAGCTCCTTCAAGTAGCTCAGTGGTTCCCCAAGGCTGCAGCAGCCTTAGGGTAAGAAAGTCTGACCCCCGGGGTCCAGGGAATTTGAGAACATCACTGAGGGCTGGTCAATGTGCCAGTGTCAGCAGGGCCTGGCCTGGGTGCAAGGAGGTGGGATATCAGCCCTGTAGGGTGGGTGGGGCTTGTCCTCTGGGAAAGCGGTGGGGGAACCACACTGGCTAGGGAGTCATGGTAACTAGTTGTCTGTCTTTATTTCCCTGCAGTGACCCGTGTCCACGCCGCCCCTGCCGCCCCCTCCTCCACAGCGCTGCCCACCTCCCCTGTCATGCGCCGCTCTAGCGAACCCCAGCTGTGTCCTGGAAGTGCCCCAAAGCCCCACGGGGAGTCGGACAAGGGCCCTTACACCAGCCCCTCCCGCACCCTCTGCAAGGCCTCCCCATCACCGTCACTCAGCAGCTACAGTGACCCGGACTCTGGCCATTACTGCCAGCTCCAGCCTCCTGTCCGTGGCAGCCGAGAGTGGGCAGCAGCTGAAGCCTCCGGCCGCCAGGCCAGAAGCTATGGGGAGAAGCTTAAGGAACTGTCAGAAAACGGGGCCCCTGAAGGGGACTGCGGCCGAACCTTCACAGTCCCTGTTGTGGAAGCCACCTCTTCCTTTAACCCGGCTACCTTCCAGTCGCTGTTGATCCCCAAGGATAACCGGCCACTGGAGGTGGGCCTCCTGCGTAAGGTCAAGGAGCTGCTGGCAGAGGTCGATGCCCGGACACTGGCCCGGCACGTCACCAAGGTTGACTGCCTGGTAGGTGCTGGGTGCGCCCTGGGCAGGGGTATACCTCTGTCCTCTGGCTTTGGGACAGGGGTCAGGGTGGTGAGGAACTGGCCCCCACATCCCCAAGTAGAGCGAGTGGTCCTGGATCCTGACTTCACGGCTGCCCTTTACTTGCTGTGTGACTCTGACTAATCACTTACCTCTCTGGGCTCCCATTTTCTCCTTAAAAAAAAACCAACAACAAAAAACAAAAGCTGAGATACTCTCGCTTCCTCCAGATGTCAGTTTGGCACTGGAACTGAGGGGTCCTGAAAACTAGTGGTGTCTGGCTCCCTGGGACACTTTGTGAGCTCGGTGAGAGTCGGTCTGGCTGGTCCAGGGACTATAAGAGGCCGGACTCCCCACCCCCACCCACCTAGTGGACAAACTCATTGTCTAGGTCCATAAATTGTTAATGCCTGGGCCTTTGTTTTGAATGAATCCTGCCCATCTAAGGACCCTACCTTATCTACGCCTCAGTTTCTCCCTTTGAAGTTTGGTGTGTGTGTGTGTGTGTGTGTGTGTGTGTGT
>SJYW01006930.1:319064-330335 GCA_006410735.1 Raphicerus campestris | reverse complement strand
CTGGCGGGCTACATTCCATAGGGTCACAAAAAGTCAGTTATGAATGAAGCGACTTAGCACTTCGATAGGTCCCATTTCCCTGGGCCTGGACTGTGGGCTGTCAGCCAAGGAACTGCTGGTTGGATACCCTGTGGGGAGTAACCGGTTGGCCTGTGGTTTTGAACCAGTGATAAAACAGTGCCAGGATCTACAGGCCATGTGTGCCCAAGGCATCCTGAGTAAGAGTGAGGGATCAGTGAGGAGAGGCCAGGATGGTGGGTTTGGCTCCCTTGGCCTGGCCATCTTTCTTGCTAACCTCTCTCCCCAGACCATTCTCCAAGTTGGGGGCAAGGTTCCCAGGGAAGAGAACAGTTGTGCAGGTTGTGGACTGAACAAGCCCTTCCTCCTCTGGGCTTCAGTTTTTGTACCTGCCAGGTGGGAGGTTGGATGTGATCATTTCTAAGCCTTTTCTGCCTCTGAAGTTCAGCAGATCTAGGATGGAGGCAGAGGTGGGGGTCCTAATGCTAGCTGAGGACCCTGACCTCTGGGCTCCTTGCTCATGAAGGTGTCTGCTCCACAGCACATCACTGCCCCACCCCCGGGAATCCATCCGCAACTGTGCACTCAGCATGGACCAGATCCAAGACCTGCACTCGCCCATGTCCCCTATCTCCGAGAGCCCCAGCTCCCCTGCCTATAGTACCGGTATGGCCAGTGGGGGGGGGGCACATGGGGTGTCTGGTGGGAGTGGCCTCGTGTGCCCATGTGTGCACTGGCTGACGATTTCTGTTACAGTGTTTGATCCTGTGTGCTGCTTCCTCTCAGCCGAGAGACATGCCCTGCAACAGTGGATACTACAACTATCCATGTTGACATGCAAAACATAGCCATGGCTGGTTTATTCTGCAACAATTCATTGAGTCCCTGTTGGATACCAGGCCCTGAGGATGTGGTTTCCATGCATTCTCTTGAATGTTACTGAATCTTGTAACAAGTAAGGAGCCACTTGACCAGGCCCTGTATTGGCTGGGATTTAATGTATCCCTGATTCCAAATGGTGGGATTCACCTGGACTGGTCAAGCTTGCTTTATTTATCTATTTTTTTTTTTAAATAGATCTTTTCAGAGAAGTTCTACATTCACAGCAAAATTGAGCAGAAAGCAGAGAGCACTGTACACTTTTTTTTCAAATACAAAGAAGATTCCTACTGTAGAAACATGCCGCTACCGAATGAAGCATGTTCATCTCTGGAAGAAAGAAAAATAGTGTTTTGAATAGGCCGTACCACATACTGTCCATATGGCGGGCAAAGCATGCAGAGGGGCAGCCCAGGGGAACCTTTGCTGGGAGATGCCCTGTTGCCATGTAGCTGTCCATATGGGTTGTCACAAATTCTTCTCTAACCACGGGCCTGCCAGCTTGTCATAACTGCCAACTTGCCTTCCAAACAACACCCCTGAGTGTAAATGTTAAGATGCTGTGCCACAAATTATTTACTGGACAACTTCTAAGCAATGTGGCACAGGGAAGTACCCAGGAGTGAGGACTCGACACCTGGTTTTGAATCCCAGCTCTACTCTTTGCTGGTTGGGTGACCTTAGGCAGGTCAGCTGGCTTCTCTGAGTTTTACTTTTCTCATCTGTAGAATGAAGATCATAAAAGTACTCATGCACGGGATGTTGAGAGGGTTAAACAGATTAAGGGGCAGAGAAGGATCTCGCAGGCAGTTAGAACTCAATAAACATCACCTCTAATTTTGGATGTTGGTTTTTTACTGTTTTGACCGGTGTAGCTCCAGCATGTCACCAGCTCCCAGAACACATGTCCTCAATAAATCCTTATTATTAATTCATTGAGAAATGATTCCACACCGTGAACTCCAGCAAGTGCTTAGCTTCTCTGAATCACAGAAAGCTCCTTCAAGTAGCTCAGTGGTTCCCCAAGGCTGCAGCAGCCTTAGGGTAAGAAAGTCTGACCCCCGGGGTCCAGGGAATTTGAGAACATCACTGAGGGCTGGTCAATGTGCCAGTGTCAGCAGGGCCTGGCCTGGGTGCAAGGAGGTGGGATATCAGCCCTGTAGGGTGGGTGGGGCTTGTCCTCTGGGAAAGCGGTGGGGGAACCACACTGGCTAGGGAGTCATGGTAACTAGTTGTCTGTCTTTATTTCCCTGCAGTGACCCGTGTCCACGCCGCCCCTGCCGCCCCCTCCTCCACAGCGCTGCCCACCTCCCCTGTCATGCGCCGCTCTAGCGAACCCCAGCTGTGTCCTGGAAGTGCCCCAAAGCCCCACGGGGAGTCGGACAAGGGCCCTTACACCAGCCCCTCCCGCACCCTCTGCAAGGCCTCCCCATCACCGTCACTCAGCAGCTACAGTGACCCGGACTCTGGCCATTACTGCCAGCTCCAGCCTCCTGTCCGTGGCAGCCGAGAGTGGGCAGCAGCTGAAGCCTCCGGCCGCCAGGCCAGAAGCTATGGGGAGAAGCTTAAGGAACTGTCAGAAAACGGGGCCCCTGAAGGGGACTGCGGCCGAACCTTCACAGTCCCTGTTGTGGAAGCCACCTCTTCCTTTAACCCGGCTACCTTCCAGTCGCTGTTGATCCCCAAGGATAACCGGCCACTGGAGGTGGGCCTCCTGCGTAAGGTCAAGGAGCTGCTGGCAGAGGTCGATGCCCGGACACTGGCCCGGCACGTCACCAAGGTTGACTGCCTGGTAGGTGCTGGGTGCGCCCTGGGCAGGGGTATACCTCTGTCCTCTGGCTTTGGGACAGGGGTCAGGGTGGTGAGGAACTGGCCCCCACATCCCCAAGTAGAGCGAGTGGTCCTGGATCCTGACTTCACGGCTGCCCTTTACTTGCTGTGTGACTCTGACTAATCACTTACCTCTCTGGGCTCCCATTTTCTCCTTAAAAAAAAACCAACAACAAAAAACAAAAGCTGAGATACTCTCGCTTCCTCCAGATGTCAGTTTGGCACTGGAACTGAGGGGTCCTGAAAACTAGTGGTGTCTGGCTCCCTGGGACACTTTGTGAGCTCGGTGAGAGTCGGTCTGGCTGGTCCAGGGACTATAAGAGGCCGGACTCCCCACCCCCACCCACCTAGTGGACAAACTCATTGTCTAGGTCCATAAATTGTTAATGCCTGGGCCTTTGTTTTGAATGAATCCTGCCCATCTAAGGACCCTACCTTATCTACGCCTCAGTTTCTCCCTTTGAAGTTGTGTGTGTGTGTGTGTGTGTGTGTGTGTGTGTGTATTGGGGAGGGGAACACTGATTATTTGGTCACACTTGTCTCTGAGCTCAAGAAGAAAGAAAAGAAACAGCGCTGAGATGCAGCGCTGTGAAGAGTGCTAGGCGTGAAGGAAGAAGCCCTGGGTTCTAGGTCCAATGTGTGACCTAGGACAAGCCCTTTCCCTCCCTGGACCTTATTTCTTCTGGAATAAGAGTGTCCTGGGCACCTCTGGCACATGTCAGACCCCATTGGGCATTTTCCCATTTATCCTGCGTTTCATAGATGGGGAGAGTGAAACTCATTAGCTCGATGTCAGAGGGTTAGTCATAAACCTGGAATTCAGAGCCGGCTTCCCAGCCAGGCTGCCCTGCTAGATAAAGCCCTCTGACTCCCAGATGGCTTGGGCTAGCCCTGACAGGAAATTAATCAGCCCTCTGGGCGTCCTTGTAGGTTGCTAGGATACTGGGCGTTACCAAGGAGATGCAGACCCTAATGGGAGTCCGCTGGGGCATGGAGCTGCTCACTCTCCCCCATGGCCGGCAGCTACGACTAGACCTGCTGGAAAGGTAAGCCGCGAACACGCGGGACTCACCGGGAACCAACCCCCTGGACTACCTCGCTGCTCTTTACTGTGGCCGGTTGGCCAATCACAGTCTCTCACCCCAGATCATAGCCACGCCCCCTATCCCTTTGACCAATTGTTCCTGATATCCAGTTTATTCAGTCAGTTCAGTCGTTCAGTTGTATCTNTACTGTGGCCGGTTGGCCAATCACAGTCTCTCACCCCAGATCATAGCCACGCTCCCTATCCCTTTGACCAATTGTTCCTGATATCCAGTTTATTCAGTCAGTTCAGTCGTTCAGTTGTATCCGACACTTTGCAACCCCATGGACTGCAGCACGCCAGGCCTCCCTGTCCATCACCAACTCCTGGAGTTCACTCAAACTCATCCCCATTGAGTCGTTGATGCCACCCAACCATCTCATCCTCTGTCATCCCCCTCTCCTCCTGCCTTCAATCTTTCCCAGCATCAGAGTCTTTTCAGATGAGTCAGTTCTTTGCATCAGGTGACCAAAGTATTGGAGTTTCAGCTTCAGCATCAGTTCTTCCAATGAATATTCAGGACTGATTTCCTTTCGGATGGACTGGTTGGATCTCCTTGCAGTCCAAGGGACTCTCAAGAGTCTTCTCCAACACCACAGTTCAAAAGCATCAATTCTTCGGTGCTCAGCTTTCTTTATCCAGTTTCAAGTAATCCTGGTTTCCCAAAGACTGAGTCCTTTATCTCCGAATTCACTTTCTGTATCCTCTTGACCGACCACAATCTGAGAGCCTTGGCCCGCCCATCAGCTTCGGCTTCTCTTCTTTCTTTTCTTAGAACAGCTCTGTCGGATGATTTCCGATGATTTCCACTGATCGGTCACACGCAGTCCTCAGCCTGGCGCTCAAGGGTCTCTGTCCCCGCCCCTGACTTATACTGACCAATCAGAACCCCTTAACTTTGCTTTCTCCCCGCCCACACTCTGGCCGCGCCCCCTAATCTCATTGACCTCTCTCGTTACAACCCCTCGCTTTTGGCTCTATCCTCCGCCCCTCAGCGCCTAACCACAGGGACCCCAAGCCTAGATCCCTGGCCCCGCCCCTCTGACCTGGCCACTCCAACAGGTTCCACACCATGTCCATCATGCTGGCCGTGGACATCCTGGGCTGCACGGGCTCCGCTGAGGAGCGGGCAGAGCTCCTGCACAAGACCATCCAGCTGGCAGCCGAGCTTCGAGGGACCATGGGCAACATGTTCAGCTTCGCTGCGGTCATGGGTGCCCTGGATATGGCTCAGGTATTGAGGGGCCCACGTAGCACTGGACATAAGATAGTCTCTGTTGCGAGGAGCCCTGATATGTGTCCCTTTGGGACGGCTCTCTATTGAATCAGGAAGAACTTGAGGACCTTTTAGGCAGCATTGGTGACAGAGTAACCGGGAGAACTGAGTCCTTTAGGTGCTGACCTGCTTCCAAACAGTCTTTCCCTTTCCCTGCTCTCCGTTTCTCCACTGGTAAAGAGATTGAAGAACCTTATATGAGTTGAAAGAATAAATCTAAAGTGGCCAGCGTTTAGCAAGCACTGACTGTGCTCGAGGTACACTGAGTGCTTGGGAACACTGATCCCTTAAAGCAGTCTCATGAGGGGAGTGTCTTTATTGTCCTCTCTGAGCCTTAGTTCCCTTATATGTAAAATGGGTTGTTGCGAGGACTTCATGGGAGACCTGTGAAAAGCCATTGGCCCTGACCCTGAGACTTGAATGGTGATTATACTACTAATTATTATCCCACATCTGGGTGTTGGCTCAGCATACTGGCCTGTGGCTCCAGCAGGCCCCTTCCCTGGCTAGTCGCTCATAGTCTAATCTCCCTAGATTGCCCGGCTGGAACAGACATGGGTGACCCTGCGGCAGCGACACACAGAGGGTGCCATCCTCTATGAGAAGACGCTCAAGCCATTCCTCAAGAGCCTCAATGAGGGCAAAGGTACCTTCGCCATCTTGCTGTGTGACCTCGGACGGGTTCCAGTCCTCTCTGGGCTGCCAGACTCTCCCAGTAGGGAGGATGTTGAGGGCTTGACTGAGCTCTGTGCAGGCCGTTCTTGCGCTCACTTTCTGCACCTGGCAAATGTGTATGCCATGTCCAAGTCCAGCCTCAGCCCCTGGGCTGGGCCGAGGTACAGTGGGTTCAGCTGGAGGAATCCAAAGGGAGGAGTTTGTCTCATGAGTCAGAATCCTGTGGGGGCTCTCTCTGGGACCTCAGGCAGGGCCCTTCTCCTAACACATTCTTGGTTTCTGGACCTTGGTGGATGGTGGGTTCCTCTGAGACCTCTAAACGCCATGCCTCCCTCCCTGCAGAAGGCCCACCGCTGAGCAACACCACGTTTCCTCACATCCTGCCTCTCATCACTCTGCTGGAATGTGACACGGCCCCCGCTGAGGGCCCTGAGCCCTGGGGCAGCACGGAGCATGGCGTGGAGGTGGTGCTGGCCCACCTGGAGGCCGCCCGCACGGTGGCACGCCACGGCGGCCTGTATCACACCAACGCCGAAGCCAAGCTGCAGGGTGAGTCACTGGTTGCACCTGGGGGGCCAGCCACTGCTGATCATGCAGCCTGGGCCTCCCTCCGCATAGCTGGCTCTCCCTTCTCCTCCAAACATCCCTTCAGATTTCCCCATCCCTCTTTGCTGCCCCGTCTCCTTGACTTCTTTTTTTAATTTGTAGGATAATTGCTTTACAATGTTGGGTTGGTTTCTGCCTTACAACAACATGAATCAGCCATAAGTATACATACATCCCCTCCCACTTGAACCTCCCCCTGCATCCCATCCGCCTCTCCAGGTTGTCGCAGAGCACTGGTTGAGCTCCCTGTGCTGTACAACTTCCTACTAGCTCTCTATTTCACATATGATAATGCACGCGTGTCAGTTACTTTCTCAATTCGTCCCGCCCCTCCCTGACTTCTTTTTCTCACCCCTTTTCTTCACTCATTCAGCAGTTTGACAAGTAATTGTTAGTGGCAGGCACCAGGTCAGCTTGGGGGACACAGAGATGATTCAAAGAGCACAGTAGCTGTGTATCTTCGCTTCTCTGAGCTTCAGCTTTCTCATCTGTGAAGTGGGCATCCTGACAAGCCCACTTTACAAGGTTGTTTACAAAGCACTTGGCCTGGGGCCCTGGGCCTGAGGCAGACTCACCCTGTCCTCAAGGAGCTCTCAGTTCAATCAGAAAATGGGATGCCTTCTCATGGAAGAAGCAGAGATAATGGCTTCAGACAAGCTACCTTTTACTTCTTTAGGCAATATTTAAGTCATAAAAGTTCATTGTAGACAAATTGGAAATAACAGCTGAACAAAACCCAGATAAAACAAATCACCAACAATTACCTGGTGATTGGTAAATGTCGTTTTGGTATACGTCTTTCCTGTCTTTCTTCAGAAAGAACAAAACAAAATAAAAATTTGTTTACATTTACTTACAGAATGTGTATATATTTCTTATGACAAATTTTGGAGCTTACAGAAAAATACAAGAAAGAAAAGAATCACCCAGTATCTTATCCCAACTTAGCAGTGATATTTTATCTTCTGGTTATTTTATTGTTTTTTAATATATATTTTTTTAATTTGTTTGTTGGCCGCACCAGGTCTTAGTCAAGGTACACAGGATCTTCCGCCTGCACTGTGGACTGTGGATTGTTTAGCTGCAGCATTTGGAATCTTCTAGTTGTGCCATGTGGGATCTAGTTCCCTGACCAAGGATTGAACCCAGGCCCACTGCATCGGGAGTGTGGAGTCTTAGCCATTGGATCACCAGGAAAGTCCCTCTAATCATTAAAAATTATATATTGCAGGGACTTCCCTGGTGGTCCAATGGTTAAGAATCCACCTTCCAATGCAGGGGATGCGGGTTCAATCCCTGCTCGGGGAACTAAGATCCTACATCCCTCAGGGCAACTAAACCCATGAACCACAACTACTGAGCCCATGTGCTGCAGTGAAAGAACCCACATGCCGCAATTAAGAAATTTTTTTTTTTTAATTATTGAAAGTGAAAGTCGCTCAGTTGTGTCCGACTCTTTGCCACACCATGGACTATATAGTCCATGGAATTCTCTAGGCCAGAATACTGGAGTAGGTAGCCTATCCCTTCTCCAGCAGATCTTCCCAACTCAGGGATCAAACCCAGGTCTCCTGCATTGCAGGCAGATTCTTTACCAGCTGAGTCACAAGGGAAGCCCAAGAATACTGGAGTGGGTAGCCTATCCCTTCTCCAGCGGATCTTCCCAACTCAGGGATCAAACCCAGGTCTCCTGCATTGCAGGTGGATTCTTTACCAACTGAGCTATCAAGGAACAGTAGGACAAAGACCAGCTGTTAAACTGCTTGGTTACATTCATCCATAAACCTTGTGGGATCCCTGGCAGAGGTCGGGGGAGGTCCCTTGGAATGGGGCCCTGAGGGATGTGGTGGCTCCGAGTAGGACCCCCAGCTTCCCTAGCTGGATGGTGGTCCCCTGACCCTGTGCGCCTCCCTACAGGTTTCCAGGCCCGGCCAGAGCTCCTCGAGGTGTTCAGCACCGAGTTCCAGATGCGCCTCCTATGGGGCAGCCAGGGCGCCAGCAGCAGCCAGGCCCGACGCTATGAGAAGTTCGACAAGGTCCTCACTGCCCTCTCCCACAAACTGGAGCCTGCCATCCGCTCCAGCGAGCTGTGACCCCCACGGACCCTTCCCCTCTGCAGCTGCGGGCAGCCACGGGAACAGAAGGGCACAGACCTTGCCCCAGAGCACCCCAGGGACACTGTGATCAGCCTGAGAATAGTCCAGGTTCAACTCCAGGATCTCCTGTGCACCTCCAGGGTCTACCCTGGGCTCCGTCCTACCTGCTCCACACTCACCAGGCTTACCTTCAGGAAGAACTGGAAGCCCTGTTTCTCCCTCCAGTTTCTGCTTCTCCCCTTCCTGCTGAGGGTGCCCTGTGCTTGAGCCACAGGAGGCTTCTTATACCTCCTCACTCTTCTCCGGGCATCTGTTCCCCCCACCCCACCCCCACCCACAATCCAGGCCTGACACCAAGGCCTCCCTCTGGCTGTAAATACATCTGTCTGTTCTGTAAATATATGTATAGAAACCATGTTCTTTCTTTCATATAATAAACTTTTATGACTCTTTTTTTNGGATCTTCCCAACTCAGGGATCAAACCCAGGTCTCCTGCATTGCAGGCAGATTCTTTACCAGCTGAGTCACAAGGGAAGCCCAAGAATACTGGAGTGGGTAGCCTATCCCTTCTCCAGCGGATCTTCCCAACTCAGGGATCAAACCCAGGTCTCCTGCATTGCAGGTGGATTCTTTACCAACTGAGCTATCAAGGAACAGTAGGACAAAGACCAGCTGTTAAACTGCTTGGTTACATTCATCCATAAACCTTGTGGGATCCCTGGCAGAGGTCGGGGGAGGTCCCTTGGAATGGGGCCCTGAGGGATGTGGTGGCTCCGAGTAGGACCCCCAGCTTCCCTAGCTGGATGGTGGTCCCCTGACCCTGTGCGCCTCCCTACAGGTTTCCAGGCCCGGCCAGAGCTCCTCGAGGTGTTCAGCACCGAGTTCCAGATGCGCCTCCTATGGGGCAGCCAGGGCGCCAGCAGCAGCCAGGCCCGACGCTATGAGAAGTTCGACAAGGTCCTCACTGCCCTCTCCCACAAACTGGAGCCTGCCATCCGCTCCAGCGAGCTGTGACCCCCACGGACCCTTCCCCTCTGCAGCTGCGGGCAGCCACGGGAACAGAAGGGCACAGACCTTGCCCCAGAGCACCCCAGGGACACTGTGATCAGCCTGAGAATAGTCCAGGTTCAACTCCAGGATCTCCTGTGCACCTCCAGGGTCTACCCTGGGCTCCGTCCTACCTGCTCCACACTCACCAGGCTTACCTTCAGGAAGAACTGGAAGCCCTGTTTCTCCCTCCAGTTTCTGCTTCTCCCCTTCCTGCTGAGGGTGCCCTGTGCTTGAGCCACAGGAGGCTTCTTATACCTCCTCACTCTTCTCCGGGCATCTGTTCCCCCCACCCCACCCCCACCCACAATCCAGGCCTGACACCAAGGCCTCCCTCTGGCTGTAAATACATCTGTCTGTTCTGTAAATATATGTATAGAAACCATGTTCTTTCTTTCATATAATAAACTTTTATGACTCTTTTTTTTTTTCTGTCTCTCAGGGGGCTTTGGGGTGGAAGTGTCTTTTCTCAGGTGAAAGGTGGAAACAATTCATTCAACAAATACTCATTTTGCACTTGACACATTTCTAGATTGTACCAGGAGCCAGAGTTACAGCCAATACTAAAACCCAATCCCTGTCCTAGAGTCTTAACCACTTGGACCACGAGGGAAGTTCCATAATGGGTTTTCAGTGATCATTTATTGATTACTTTGTGAGCTGAAACACTCCGTGTGCCTGTACGTCATGGCAGTATCACCATTCCTCACAGGCCAGAAGGGTGATAAATAGCTAATTCCCACCCGTAGGAGAACTACTGACCTGCACCCACTCCTTCCCCATTCCCTGCCTCCAGATCCCAAATGTACAGTCCAGTATCCCAGATGTTTGGGGGTGGAAGGGCTTTATGAAATCTAAGATTCCAGCTTCCTTCAGGCAAACAGAACTGGAGGGAGAAGGGACTTTCCCTGAGTCACGGCAGCAGAATGAGGAAGGCTGGAATGGGGGCATCCTGACTGGGAGTGCTTGCCTTTTCTCAACAGTGGGAACTACTCACTTCTTTTCAAGTTTTGGAATATGGCCCCAAAAGTGTGTGTGTGTGTGTGCGCGTGCAGGTGTGCATGTGAGGTGGGTGGGGCAGGAATCTTTGAGGAGGGCCTAGAAGGCAGTTGTCTTGATTCCATGGGCAGAGGAGGAGGGCAGTGTGCATCACCACCCCACAGTAGGCTGGAGGCCTGGGGAGCCTGGTCACTGAATTTGAAACAGCTGGGGCCCTTTGCTTCATGAAACTTTGATCAAGTTCAGTTCAGTTCAGTTCAGTCACTCAGTTGTGTCCGACTCTTTGTGACCCCATGAACCACAGCACACCAGGCCTCCCCACCCATCACCAACTCCCAGAGTCTACCCCAACCCATGTCCATTGTGTCAGTGATGCCATCCAACCATCTCATCCTCTGTTGTCCCCTTCTCCTCCTGCCCTCTATCTTTCCCAGCATCAAGGTCTTCTCAAATGAGTCAGCTCTCCACATCAGGTGGCCAAAGTATTGGAGTTTCAGCCTCAGCATCAGTCCTTCCAATGAACACCCAGGACTGGTCTCCTTTAGGATGGACTGGTTGGATCTCCTTGCAGTCCAAGGGACTCTCAAGAGTTTTCTCCAACACCACAGTTCAAAAGCATCAATTCTTCACCGCTCAGCTTTCTTCACAGTCCAACTCTCACATCCATACATGACCACAGGAAAAACCATAGCCTTGACTAGACGGACCTTTGTTGGCAAAGTAATGTCTCTGCTTTTGAATATGCTATCTAGGTTGGTCA
>SJYW01006930.1:263798-303932 GCA_006410735.1 Raphicerus campestris | reverse complement strand
AACCAGGCTGAGACTTCTGTCTCTGTGAACAGAGGGACTCAAGTTCACACTGGAGCTGAGCTTTTCAAGTTTTTAATTTTGTACATGAAGAGAACAAATACAATAAATTTAGTCACAGGACCAGAGGATGTTGCCCCAGGTTCTGATTGCTTCTGAGGGAGGCTGCATCGCGGAGCAGAGTGGGGAGAATTGCCTTGCACTGCAGCAAGAAGTGAGGGGCTGAGCATCCCTTTCAGAGAGCAGCCTCACTGCCAGGGCTGGGCTTCTGTCTTGGGCCCTGGGCAGTCTGCATGTTGCTGAGACTCGGGTTCAGTCCCCAGGTGACCTCGGTCTTGCTGGAACCTGGGCTTGTGCTCTGGCCCTGGGCTGCCTTGGACTGGCTGGGCCTCCAACTCTGAGCCTGGCCCTTGGTGGCCTCAGTGTTGGAGGGGCTCCAGCTTGAGTCATAGGAAGTATTGATCTTGCTGGGGCTTTGGATCATTCTCCAGCTTTGGTCCTGGGTGGCAGCTGCCTTTCTGAGTCTCCAGCTCTGACCATCGGCACCCTTGGACTTTCTGAGCCTCCGCCTTGAGCCTTGGGTGGCCTGGGTCTTGTTGAGCTTTTGCCTTGGGCTCCAGGCAGCCTCTGTCCTACTGGGCCTCTGGTTTTGAATCTGGGCGGCCTCCATTTTGCTGGGCCTCTGGCTGTGGATGAAGGTGGCCGCTGTCTTGCTGGGCCTCTGGTTTTGAATCTGGGTGGCGTCCGTCTTGCTAGGCCTCTGGCTGTGGATGAGGGTGGCCTCCGTCCTGCTGGGCCTCTGGCATTGAATCTGGGTGGCATCCGTCTTGCTGGGCCTCTGGCTGTGGATGAGGGCAGCCTCCATCTTGCTGGGCCTTTGGCTTTGAATCTGGGTGGCGTCCGTCTTACTGGGCCTCTGGCTGTCGATGAGGGCAGCCTCCATCTTGCTGGGCCTCTGGCTTTGAATCTGGGTGGCGTCCGTCTTGCTGGGCCTCTGGCTTTGAATCTGGGTGGCATCAGTCTTGCTGGGCCTCTGGCTTTGAATCTGGGTGGTGTCTGTCTTGCTGGGCCTCTGGCTTTGAATCTGGGTGGCATCAGTCTTGCTGGGTCTCTGGCTTTGAATCTGGGTGGCGTCCGTCTTGCTGGGCCTCTGGCTGTGGATGAGGGTGGCCTCCATCCTGCTGGACCTCTGGCTTTCAATCTCAGCAGTGTCCATCTTGCTGGGCCTCTGGTGGTGGCCTGGGGTGGACTTGGTTTCTCTGGGGCTGTGGTTCAGGCTTAGGTCTTCCCTGCTGTCCCCCGAGTCTGAGGACTGTGTCCTTAGCAGTGAGGAGTCAGAGACTGTCACAACAGTGGTAGAAGTGCTCCTGTATTCCTGACCTGTACTGGACGTCTCCGTCTCCGAGGTGGACCTGGTTCTGACTGGGAAGGAAGTGTCCAGAGAAGCTGTCAGGCCACCTTCCCCAGACAGTCCCAGGAAAGGGAGGCTTCTAGGCCTCACCTTTGCCTATGACCCAAAGGCCTCATATGGCCAAGGGGGAAGGCCTCCCAGATCTTGCCAAGCCCAGCCCTCCTGGCACCCTGAGGCCTACAGGGGAGTCATGGCCAGAAGATAAAGGGCAGAGATGGAGGTCCCCACTGTCCAGCGCTGGCCTCCACTCTGCCAGCGGCCTGCGCCCTCTGTGTCCAGCCACCACCAGCACCTGCAGGGACCTGGCCCTCTGCCTGCAGCAAGTCTCTGTGCTCTTCTCCGCCCGCACTTCCCCTGGGTCCTAAAAACCCTTCCTGACCCCACTCCAAAGGGGGCTAAATGCACCCACAGTTCTCAGGACTCCTCTCCACAGTATGGCTTCTCTGTCCTAGCTCTCTGTGTCCCTGTGCCCCTTCTTCCCTTCAGGACCAAGCACTCCCTGGGGCAAGGACTGTGCCATTCATGCCTGCACCGGTGCCCTGCACAGGCTCGGCCCTGGACCCTCAACGCATTTGCTGAATGGCAGGAAGGGGACTAGACGCCCCTATGTCCATCCCTCCCGGACCGCCCACAGCTGCTCCCGGGACTCAGAGCCACATTCCCGGGTTTTTCATTTTGTCCCTTCCATGCTGGCACCTGGCAGAACTGAGGATAGAAGCCCCCTAGACATACATAGGCTCTGTGGGGTAGTTTCAGGGAGAGGCCAAGGGCAGAGAGAAGAGGGACAGGGTTGAGCAGGGAAGGAAGGTGGAGCAGGCAGGAACAATGAAGTGCCTCAAGTGAGAGCTGGTTGCCCAGACTGTGTGCTGGGCATCCCCGAGGGTTCCCTCGCTCCCGCTCCCTGCACCCACCACCCCTGACCCACACCCCCAGCAAAGCTGGGATGAGTCCTCCCGCTCCATATATATACAGCAGTAAGCAGCAGAGGCCAGATTCACACCCAGGCCTGGGAGCCTCTGACCCCTGACCTTTGCCCTCGCTGCTGCATTGGCCCATGCAGGGGGACTTACAGCCCAAGGTGGAGCCTAAAGAGGTCTGGCTGACGTAGCTGTCGGTCAAGGATGACTCCTTGCTGGGGGCTGGCTTCAGCTTCTCCTAGGGTCAGAGATAGGCTGGGCAGCTGGCAGGCCGTGGGAGGCCACAGCTCTAGAAGGCCAGCCACTTAGAGCTCCTCAGGGGCTGCAGTTTAGGGCTGGATGGGGACATGGAGCAGTTGACTGGACAGGAGTGGGGGTGGCCAGGTTAGACAGGTGTGGTGACATGAGAAAAGCAGTGTCAAGAGGCTGCTTGGTCCTTGTCTCTCTATCTGCAAAATGCAAATTCCAGTGTGGGAAAGGCTTCTGTATGCTGTGAGGTGCTGCGCCCTGCCAAACGGCTAGAGAGGGGCCAAGGAGCTTCTCCGCACCTTCCCTGCCTCATCCCACTTCATCTCCCAGCTCATCTGGGAGGGAATGCCCATTGCTATAATTGCCTGGACCAGGAAACGCCTAAGCAGCCTGGCACTCGGCTAAGAGGCATACAAGCAGAGCTGGAATCCCGGCTGGGGAGGGCAGGGGGAGGGTCTCCGGCCAAGCCCTTGGCAGCTGGTCACAGCTGCAGGCTGCGGCAGGGAACATGTGGTAGTGAGATGGGAGGGGTAGGGCTCTGGAGCACTAAGCGGGGAGCCCACGATGACTTCAGGGTATACACAGACCCAAGGTCTGTAGCTCTGTCTCCTAAAATGAACTGGAAAAATGTAGAGCTTGCCTTTTCCATGTCTGCAAGGGATGCTGGCACTCCAAGGACTTCAATGGTTAAAGTCTCCCTTGGACATAATTTACTTGCTGTCCATCAGCAGTGGATCAATAAAATGGTAGGATAGCCACAGGATGGAACTGTCCACAGGAATGAGAAGGACCAGTCAACTTGGATGCCTCTTACCAACTTGGAAGCTTAATGAACAGAGCCAGAGGCAAACAGGCAGGTACCATCCTCCATCGAGAAGGACCAGTGCACTTGTCGGCAGTGTTAGGAATCAGAACAGCCCTGACGGAGGAGGGGCCCAGAGCCAGGAGAGAGGGGCCCAGAGCCAGGAGAGGGGCTTCTGGAAAACGGAATGTGTTCTTTTTTGAGCTGGAGAATGGAGTCATGGGGGTATTCAGTTTGTGAAAATCCATCAAACGGTTTGCTGAGGATTCGTGTACTTTATGTTCCATTCGATGAAAAGTTTTTAGAAATGAATCCAAGTGTTAAAATTCTAGGGGCTTCCCTGGTAGTCCAGTGGTTAGGAATCCACCTGCTCATGCAGGGGACACAGGTTCAATCCCTGGTCCAGGAAGAGCCCACATGCTGCAGGGCAACTAAGCCCGTGCACCACAGCTCCTGAGCCTGAGCTCTAGAGCCATGGCCTGCAACTACTGAGCCCGTGGGCCTCGAGCCCATGCCCCGGACAAGGGAAGCCACTGCGATGAGAAGCCTGCACACCGCAGCAAAGACGAGCAACCCTCACTGCAACTAGAGGTGAAAGAAAGGGAAGTCGCTCAGTTGTGTCTGACTCTTTGCGACCCCACGGACTGTAGCCCACTAGGCTCCTCCATCCATGGAATTTTCTAGGCAAGACTACTGGAGTGGGTTGCCATTCCCATCTCCAGGGGATCTTCCTGACCCAAAGATCAAACCTGGATCTCCCGCATTGCGGGCAGATCTTTACAGTCTGAGCCACCAGGGAAGGTGAGTGTGGACAAAGTGTAGGAAGCCTCCCTCTGTGAGGGGCCCCCATTCTCACCTGCACTCCTTCAGGTATACCCCTTTACTGGTACATTCTCCACGTCACAGCAACATGTCCCCAGCCCAGGCCACATAGCTGAGTGGTGGCAGAGCCAGCCTCTAGCCAGCCTGCAGCCCTCAGCCCTGGCTCGAGGTACAGTCCCTGCACCTCCAGGAAACCCAGCCCTGGTGTGGGGCGCACTTACCTTCTCCCCAGGAACCTGCACCTCTTCCCCTAAGCCTTCTGGCTTAGCCTGCGGGAACTGGAGAGGGGCCTCCATCTCCTTGGGGGTCTCCAGTAAAGGTGGCTTCAGCTTCCAAGAGAGGATCAGGGCCCNAGCCTGCGGGAACTGGAGAGGGGCCTCCATCTCCTTGGGGGTCTCCAGTAAAGGTGGCTTCATCTTCCAAGAGAGGATCAGGGCCCGGGCCCTCTGTTCCCGATCCTTGAGCCGCCTGCCAAAGCTAGTTGTCAGAGCACTGGGTAAGCCTCTCTGACTCACCCCGCCCTTCCTAGGACTGGACGGTGGCCTGAAAAGGCAAGTTAGGTGCCTTGAGCCTCAGCCGTCCCCCAACTCTGGGCCTGTGGGTCCTCCTGTAGAAACTTACCCCAGGATGTCCTGAGGGGTGCTGGTGTACACGCTGTGCTCCACCATTCGCTCCAGCTGCAACCTAGCCAGGTTCGCCACCTGGCTGCTTAGCACCTCTTCCACTGACATGCCGGGGAAAAGGTTGGTCATCAGCGGAAGCAGCTGCCAGGAAGGAAAGTGGCCAGAGTCAGGTGTGGGCCAGGGCGGGGGCAGATGGTGTGGCGCTGCCCTGACTGGCGGAGGCCCTTCCCAGGGCTGAAGAAAAGGGTTTACAAATTCAACATCAGTCGCTCAGTTGTGTCCGACTCTTTGTGACCCCATGGACTGCAGCAACCCGCCAGGCTCCTCTGTCCATGGGATTTTTCCAGGTAAGAATACAGGAATGGGTTGCTATTTCCTTCTCCAAGGGATCTTCCCAACCCAGGGATCAAACCTGGGTCTCCTGCATTGCAGGCAGACTCTACCATCTGAGCCATCAGGGAAGCCCTTTTATAAACTGTTGTTTCTAAAGGGCCAGACCCTTTGGGCCCGGACTATTGGGAGATCTTGAGAAAGGAACTACTTTGTGAGGGAGTTCTGAGTCTGATCATGGGTTCTGGAGTCAGCCGGAGGAGGGTGTGACCTCCAAGCTCTATGACCGGGCCCAAGGGAACTGACTGCTCTGAGCCCTACCCTCTTCCCTCTGTAGATTATGGGGTGACAATAATGTTAGCTGTCTCATAGGTGTTAAAGAGGGTTAAGCAGGGGGATATAAGCTGAAGTGGTTAGAACAGTGCCTGGCTCTGGGTTACTTGCTCAGTCATGTCCCACTCTTTGTGACCCCATGGACTGTAGCCTTCCAGGCTCCTCTATCCATGGAACTCTCCAGGCAAGAATACTGGCGTGGGTTGCCATTTCCTTCTCCAAGAACAGTGCCTGGCACATAGTAAATGCTCTGGCATCGTTATTGTCTTAGTCACTCAGTCGTGCCCGACTCTTGTGACCCCATGTACTGTAGCCCATCAGGCTCGTCTGTCCATGGGGTTTCCCAGGCAGGAATACTGGAGTGGGTTGCCATTATCTTCTCCAGGGGATCTTCTGAACGCAGCAATTGAACTTGTGTCTCCTGCACTGGCAGGCAGATTCTTTACCGTTGAACCACCAGAGAAGGTACATATACTATGTATGCTCTGGCATTAGCAGTGCTTATCACTGCTAAGAATCCAGGTTTCTTTTAGGGACAGGGCGTATCTTTAGGTGGTCAGAGGTATTGACTCTGGAGCCTACCCTCCTGGCCAAGCAACAACACACCTTGGGTTGCTTGGGGTCAAGGAGCAGAACAGTGGCAACATCCTGGCGGGCCCCAAAAATGTTCTGCATGAGCTGCCGGCTCCTGGCGCGGTACAGGTAGTACTGGGGCTTCTGGGGATTGTGCTGGATGGCCATTGAGAAGTGGTTCTCTGCCTTCTGGAACTGCCTGCAGGACACAGTGGGCCACAGGGTGCTCTGAGCTGGGCCACCTAGGAGGAATGGGGGCTGCTGGACCTCCCTGGGGAGTCTGGGGAAAACCAGGCTAGTTTCTGCTCCCTGCCACCAGCACCACTCTTGATGGACCCAACACTTAAATGCTAGTGTAAAGTCCCAAAATAAGTGAACATTTTTATGATCTTGGAATAGAAAGGGCTTTCTGAATGTCATAAACCCAGCAGCTAAATATGAAAAAAAAAACAAAACTAATTTGACCACAATTAAATCCCATTATTTAGTAGCGAAAGCAGCAAATAGGGAAGAATATTTTGCCACATAAGCCAGATAATAAGCAAACTTTCTAGCCTACAAAGAACTCTTGTAACCAAAAAAGTTTTTATTGGGCAATTTAAAACCAACCAAATGGAAGAACAATTTAGGCAGACCATAATGGCCAATAAACACATGAAAATGCTGTCCTGTACCCACAATTTAAATATGCAAAGTCAACCCAATGCCAGAGAACCTTTTTTTTTTTTTTGCCTACAGATTAGCAAAGTTAAAAAATAGTGTTAATACTCTGTGCTAGGGAGGTTTGGGGAAATGAAGACTTTCTTTTACTGGGGGAAGTTTATATTGGTTCGTTGTTTTTTTGGAGAACAATTGGGTATCATCTTTAAAATGTTAAAATTTCACACTCAACAATTTAACTTCCAGCAGTCTACAGAATTACTAGTATGAATGGATGGAAACATATGTCTTGGGTCTCATTACTGTATTATTTATAATTAAAAAAAAAAAGGAAAACAGCCCAAATTCATCAGCAGACTATTGTCTAGAGAAATTAACTGTGGTACTTCCGCTGAATGGAATACTTTGCAAACAAAAGAGAATGAAGTCATCCTATATGTAAGGGCCATGGGAAGTAAAAATCCTATCAAATATTAGCTTAGCACGATCTCACTTTTGTAAAATGACAGCAATTGTTAATATATGCGTAGAAATCAATCTTGAGGACTCTACCAAACTCACCCAGATAGGGGAGGCGTTGGGAGACAGGTATTAGAAGGAACTTCCATTTTCTGAGTCTTATGCTACTGAGTACTTACTTTTAAAAAATAAAAAATAAAAAGCCTAATTACCATAACAATATTCAGAGAAAAAGTGAAGGATTTTTAGCGAAAACTTGGAAAATAAAATTGATATTTAGGAGACTTAACTGGGAGAGCAGAAACGTCTTGACCCAGGGAGCCCAAGCAGGCGGCTTCATCCCAGACTTCCCCGGCCCCGCCCATAGCCCAGTATGCCCCGCCCCCGGGGCCGCCCCACCCGCCATCGGCTCACACCTGCTCTGGTGCTCGCAGAAGCCCAACTTCTCCTGCAAGAGGCCCATGCGCAGGTGGGCGCCCTCGTCCCTCGGACTCAGTGCCAGTGCCTGCTGGTAGTCCGCCTCAGCAAAGGTCAGGTTGCCCAGCTGGAAAAAGCAATCTGGAGCGCGGGGACTGAGTGGGGATCGCAAAAACCCAGGGCGCAGGAGCAGCGGCCCAGTTGGCTCCAGCCCCTAGGAGGCGGGGCCTGTAACTGATAATACCCGTGGGCGGTCGCCAGCACCTGCAGCGGCTTTTCGGGGCAGCTGGGCACCTCTTTCTAGATGCTTGATTTTTGAAGGCATTTTGAAGGACTATGTAGCGAGTTGGTCTCTCAGACGTTCCCCCACCCCCCAACCCCGTAGTGTGTCCGTGGGACACTGAGACTCCTCTTCAGACCCTTCTTCCTCCCTCCCTCCCTCGGGGCCCTCGAGCGCCCAGTCCAGGCCTTGGAGAGGCAAGGAGCTCGCGCCAGGCTACCGGGACCCCGCTCACCGCCGCGGTTGATGTAGAGGCCTTTCTCCTGCTGCTCGTCCTTGAGCGCCTTGTTGAGCAGCAGCACGCTCTCCTGGTAGGCGCCCTGCGTGTAGCAGTGCACCGCGAAGTCGTTGTAAGCCAGCAGCAGTTGGCGCTGGGCCTGCTGCACCAGCTCCTCTTGGTGCTCGCTCATCATGTCCAGCGCCTTCAGGAAGTCCTCCACTGCCAAGTCAAAATCCTGGAGCCGTCGGTACATGGTGCCCCTACGGGAGAGGCATGTGAGAGCCAGAGCACCCCCACCGACTCGGGGTGTCCCAGAGAGCAGATGCAGCTCTGGGTCCTCTGACCTCTGGAGGTGGCAGGGTGGCCTCCCCGCTCATGCGTTAGATTTGGCCTGTGCGGCTCCCTGATTGCTACTGAGCTAGCTTGGTGATTCTACTTTCCTTTACAAATAACTTCTCTCTTTCTTTTTGGGAACAACGTGCCTGCCAGCCTCTCTGCTAAGGCTTTTTGTACACAGGATGAATGTTTTACCTCCACTGTTTATTGAGAAAACCCAGGGTCAGGGAAGTCAAATGGCCCAGAATGAGGTGTTGAGCCCTTGCTGGGGAGGTACGGGACGAAAATTCAAACCTAAGCCTCCTCTCCTGGGCTGAGTTGGGCTGAGCCTCCCAGTATAAACTGCTCAGCAGGCTTGGGGGTCCAGGATTCCCAGGTTAACAGGCTGCTTCCTGCCCCTTCTCCAAAAGCAGTAGCAGAAACCACCTCCCATGATCCCTCGGTCCTGATGGTGAGCAGGGAAAGACCTTTAGAGACTAGATGGGGAGACTGAGACCTGGGGAGTGTCATGGGCTCTCCTGAGATCGCACAGCACATCTGAGGCAAGGCAAGGCCTGGGACCCAAGACAGCATTTCCCCACCCAATACCGGAAGAGGAAGAAGCTGGGGTCCAGAGGGTTGTTCTCAATGGCACAGTTGATGCACCGCAGCGCATGTTGCAACTTGCCCTGCACGGCCATGACCCCGGCATCTTGGCGTGCCTGCTCGGCCTGGCCCACCATCACCTGGAGCAGCACCTTGGCCTGTGGGTGCTTGGGATCCAATAGCAAGGCATTGTGTAGGTCTCGATAGCAGAGGTTGGGCTGTGGGGGTGCAAGGCAGGGATGGCGTCAGGGCTGCACCCAAGCTGAACTCTCCCCTGTTCACTGTGGGGAGGCAGACCTCTGGGCAGGCCAGCATCATGCCACCCATCTTCAGTGCCCTGCCCCACCCCTCTGTTGCAGTTTTGCCTTTTCTGTCTCTTGAAGGAGGAAAGGAGCATTGTGGGAAAATCCTATCCAAGGCCCCATCCCTACTGGCCCCTTTCCAGATGTGACCTCAGGTGAGCCAGGTCTGCCTCAGTGGTTTTTGCTGTAAAATGGGGCTACAGATGCCTCCTCCTTGCAGGACTTCTGCGAGGCTCACTTGAGGTAGGGGGAGGCCATGGTCTCCTGACCATGACTGTCATGTCCTCCCTGTCCTCCCCAGTACACCCTCCCAGACACCTCTGACCTTTAAGCCCAAGACAACTCTAACCAAGAACAGATTCAGGCCTGGGCATGAGCAGAAAACATCCCTAGGCCAACACCTTCCACTGGATGAGCAGGTCAGTCAACAGTTTTAGCAAGCACCCCATGTCCTGTGGAGTAATTGGTTGAGGGTGAGAGAGGCAGTGTAGACACTGGGTGGGAGGTGAAAAATGGCAGAAGTTGAGACAGGGCTTTGGAATAGGTGGACTTGGGCTCAAGGGGAGCAAGTTAGCCAGACCATCTGAACCTGCTTCCTCATCTGTGATAAGAGGAGAGTGGGCTGTGTCTAACCTCAGAGGGTTACTGCCAGCCTTAGAGACACATGTGAGTAAAGTGCTTAGAATGTATCTATGCATTGTAGGGAGCACCTGCAATCCCAACACTCAACAATAATTGTCAATAATTACTAGTCTCCTACCTTTGAAGGAGACTCTCCCATTGAGTCACCTGTGGGATACAAGAACCCAACCCCCAGCAGAGGGAGGCTCTTGGTTCCAGCACCCTGAGGACACCCTGCTTACTCTAGCCCATCATGTTCCTCCCCTTCCTGAGTCTCCCTCCCCCGCCCCCCAAGCACCCTGGCCAAACTGGAACAACAGGCCTTGTTCTGGATGCCTCTGTTTTCCATACTCTCACCTCTCCAGCCCCCNGACAGGTATTAGAAGGAACTTCCATTTTCTGAGTCTTATGCTACTGAGTACTTACTTTTAAAAAATAAAAAATAAAAAGCCTAATTACCATAACAATATTCAGAGAAAAAGTGAAGGATTTTTAGCGAAAACTTGGAAAATAAAATTGATATTTAGGAGACTTAACTGGGAGAGCAGAAACGTCTTGACCCAGGGAGCCCAAGCAGGCGGCTTCATCCCAGACTTCCCCGGCCCCGCCCATAGCCCAGTATGCCCCGCCCCCGGGGCCGCCCCACCCGCCATCGGCTCACACCTGCTCTGGTGCTCGCAGAAGCCCAACTTCTCCTGCAAGAGGCCCATGCGCAGGTGGGCGCCCTCGTCCCTCGGACTCAGTGCCAGTGCCTGCTGGTAGTCCGCCTCAGCAAAGGTCAGGTTGCCCAGCTGGAAAAAGCAATCTGGAGCGCGGGGACTGAGTGGGGATCGCAAAAACCCAGGGCGCAGGAGCAGCGGCCCAGTTGGCTCCAGCCCCTAGGAGGCGGGGCCTGTAACTGATAATACCCGTGGGCGGTCGCCAGCACCTGCAGCGGCTTTTCGGGGCAGCTGGGCACCTCTTTCTAGATGCTTGATTTTTGAAGGCATTTTGAAGGACTATGTAGCGAGTTGGTCTCTCAGACGTTCCCCCACCCCCCAACCCCGTAGTGTGTCCGTGGGACACTGAGACTCCTCTTCAGACCCTTCTTCCTCCCTCCCTCCCTCGGGGCCCTCGAGCGCCCAGTCCAGGCCTTGGAGAGGCAAGGAGCTCGCGCCAGGCTACCGGGACCCCGCTCACCGCCGCGGTTGATGTAGAGGCCTTTCTCCTGCTGCTCGTCCTTGAGCGCCTTGTTGAGCAGCAGCACGCTCTCCTGGTAGGCGCCCTGCGTGTAGCAGTGCACCGCGAAGTCATTGTAAGCCAGCAGCAGTTGGCGCTGGGCCTGCTGCACCAGCTCCTCTTGGTGCTCGCTCATCATGTCCAGCGCCTTCAGGAAGTCCTCCACTGCCAAGTCAAAATCCTGGAGCCGTCGGTACATGGTGCCCCTACGGGAGAGGCATGTGAGAGCCAGAGCACCCCCACCGACTCGGGGTGTCCCAGAGAGCAGATGCAGCTCTGGGTCCTCTGACCTCTGGAGGTGGCAGGGTGGCCTCCCCGCTCATGCGTTAGATTTGGCCTGTGCGGCTCCCTGATTGCTACTGAGCTAGCTTGGTGATTCTACTTTCCTTTACAAATAACTTCTCTCTTTCTTTTTGGGAACAACGTGCCTGCCAGCCTCTCTGCTAAGGCTTTTTGTACACAGGATGAATGTTTTACCTCCACTGTTTATTGAGAAAACCCAGGGTCAGGGAAGTCAAATGGCCCAGAATGAGGTGTTGAGCCCTTGCTGGGGAGGTACGGGACGAAAATTCAAACCTAAGCCTCCTCTCCTGGGCTGAGTTGGGCTGAGCCTCCCAGTATAAACTGCTCAGCAGGCTTGGGGGTCCAGGATTCCCAGGTTAACAGGCTGCTTCCTGCCCCTTCTCCAAAAGCAGTAGCAGAAACCACCTCCCATGATCCCTCGGTCCTGATGGTGAGCAGGGAAAGACCTTTAGAGACTAGATGAGGAGACTGAGACCTGGGGAGTGTCATGGGCTCTCCTGAGATCGCACAGCACATCTGAGGCAAGGCAAGGCCTGGGACCCAAGACAGCATTTCCCCACCCAATACCGGAAGAGGAAGAAGCTGGGGTCCAGAGGGTTGTTCTCAATGGCACAGTTGATGCACCGCAGCGCATGTTGCAACTTGCCCTGCACGGCCATGACCCCGGCATCTTGGCGTGCCTGCTCGGCCTGGCCCACCATCACCTGGAGCAGCACCTTGGCCTGTGGGTGCTTGGGATCCAATAGCAAGGCATTGTGTAGGTCTCGATAGCAGAGGTTGGGCTGTGGGGGTGCAAGGCAGGGATGGCGTCAGGGCTGCACCCAAGCTGAACTCTCCCCTGTTCACTGTGGGGAGGCAGACCTCTGGGCAGGCCAGCATCATGCCACCCATCTTCAGTGCCCTGCCCCACCCCTCTGTTGCAGTTTTGCCTTTTCTGTCTCTTGAAGGAGGAAAGGAGCATTGTGGGAAAATCCTATCCAAGGCCCCATCCCTACTGGCCCCTTTCCAGATGTGACCTCAGGTGAGCCAGGTCTGCCTCAGTGGTTTTTGCTGTAAAATGGGGCTACAGATGCCTCCTCCTTGCAGGACTTCTGCGAGGCTCACTTGAGGTAGGGGGAGGCCATGGTCTCCTGACCATGACTGTCATGTCCTCCCTGTCCTCCCCAGTACACCCTCCCAGACACCTCTGACCTTTAAGCCCAAGACAACTCTAACCAAGAACAGATTCAGGCCTGGGCATGAGCAGAAAACATCCCTAGGCCAACACCTTCCACTGGATGAGCAGGTCAGTCAACAGTTTTAGCAAGCACCCCATGTCCTGTGGAGTAATTGGTTGAGGGTGAGAGAGGCAGTGTAGACACTGGGTGGGAGGTGAAAAATGGCAGAAGTTGAGACAGAGCTTTGGAATAGGTGGACTTGGGCTCAAGGGGAGCAAGTTAGCCAGACCATCTGAACCTGCTTCCTCATCTGTGATAAGAGGAGAGTGGGCTGTGTCTAACCTCAGAGGGTTACTGCCAGCCTTAGAGACACATGTGAGTAAAGTGCTTAGAATGTATCTATGCATTGTAGGGAGCAGCTGCAATCCCAACACTCAACAATAATTGTCAATAATTACTAGTCTCCTACCTTTGAAGGAGACTCTCCCATTGAGTCACCTGTGGGATACAAGAACCCAACCCCCAGCAGAGGGAGGCTCTTGGTTCCAGCACCCTGAGGACACCCTGCTTACTCTAGCC
Organism: Raphicerus campestris; assembly: GCA_006410735.1. Lineage (NCBI taxonomy): Eukaryota > Metazoa > Chordata > Mammalia > Artiodactyla > Bovidae > Raphicerus > Raphicerus campestris. Next base: position 290,738 of record SJYW01006930.1, on the reverse strand, counting down.
CATCATGTTCCTCCCCTTCCTGAGTCTCCCTCCCCCGCCCCCCAAGCACCCTGGCCAAACTGGAACAACAGGCCTTGTTCTGGATGCCTCTGTTTTCCATACTCTCACCTCTCCAGCCCCCAGTCAGTCTCCAGTCCTGCTTCCAAAGGTCTGAAGAACTTGCCTCCCTCCTTGCCACCATCCTGCCCATCCTCCCCGAGCCCCACTCCTATCCAGATGGATGGTATCCAGGCTTCCAGTCTCCGGATTTGCCCCTCTGCACCACCCCCCAACCAGCCCACATGCTCCCTAGCAGCCAAAAGGACTTTTCTAAGGCCCACTGCCCCAGGGAGCACCCTTCTGAGGTTCCTGCTGCTCCCCAGGAAGAAGTCAGGGTGCCCCAGGATTCATGAGATCCTGCCCATCACTCTCTCATCCCTGCAGCCCCTCCTTCCTTGTGACCCCAAGTCTCACATCTAAGGGATGCCTGGTGGCCTCTAATGGTGCTTCACGTAATTAGGAAGTCAGTCCTTGTGTAATTATTTGCTGGGGGCCTGTGAGTTCCGTGAGGGCGGAGCAGGCTGAGGCGTCTCACCTTGTGGTTTTCAGGAGTTGGCGCAGGCCTGGCAGAGAGCCAGGGCTGAATGATGCTGGAACAACTACCTGACTGGACAGGAGTGGTCAGCGCTGGTCAGGGTTTAGGAAGGACAGGGTTCCCACCACACTGGGGGCTGTGGCCTCTGGGCTGGTGGATAGCCTAACCTCCTCCTGTAATCTCAGCACCCAAACAGGGAGGAGGTCCACCCATCGGCCCTGCCCGCCCTGCTCTACCTTCTGGAAGAAGTTGTAGAGCCTGGCCCGGAGGATGTAGACATCCGGATTGGTGGTGCCTTGCTTCACCTCCTTGGTGACGAATGAGAGGCATTCACGATGCTTTTTGAGGGCCAGGAGACAGGCCATGCTGTGGGCGGAGGGCAAAGGTGCTTGGTCTGCCCATTGAGAGGGGCAGGAAAGGGACGCTGAGGGGGACAAAGGCTAGCAAGCTCTTGATCAGGGTGCTCACCATCGAGACCGGAAGCAGAACTTCTCAGGCTGGAGCTCAGAGGCTTGGGAGAAGACGGTCAAGGCATCCAGAAAGGCACATTGCTCAAAAAGGCACTGGCCCTGGTGACACAGGGGATTGTCAATCCTGCTAGTGACCCCGGCCCAGCAGCCTCCATGAATTGAGGGATGGCCATCACTGGGGTGGAATGACAAGGGATGGGGACAGAGTCCTTCAGATCAGAGAGAGATTTTAAGAGAGAGAGATACAGACATAGAGAGCTACAGAGCTGGGGGAGACAGCAAGACACAGAAATATACAGTTAGTGACAGAGAGAGAGCAATACAGACGTAGGAAAAGGGAAAAAGGGAAAACCTGAGCGGTGGATCAGAACAGCAGGTCTAACGGTAAGAGGCTCCTTCCTGGACCAGTGCTCCAGGTGCCAAGCCCTGTATTAAGAATACGGGGAATTTCTGTATTCTTAGGGATACATATAACTCAGGGAGATCCCTGGCTGTCCAGCAGGTAGGACTCAGTGCTTTGACTGCAAGGATGTGTGTTGGGGAACTAAGATCCTGCAAGCTGCCCAGGTGCAGCAAAAAACAAAAAACCCTAAATTTATCTCATTGGGACTAGGTAACATTCCCCTTTTAGATGAAGGAACTGAGGCTCAGAGAAGCCAAGTGACCTTTCCAAGGGCACACAGAAAGAACAAGATTGGCCTCAGGACCCCCACAGACAGTTTAAGCACGTGGTCTGGTTTTAAGAATGTTTCTTTTTTCAGAGTTGAATAATGATAATTATTATTCCTATTATTTTGGCTGCACAGCATGGCAGTGGGATCTTAGTTGCTGACTAAGAGATCTAATCCAGGCCCCACCCCACCCTGCAGTGAAAATGCAGTGTCCTAACCACTGGACTACCAGGGAATTTCCAGAATTGAATTATTATTGACATTAAAAACCAAGACATCAAAGTTGTGAACATGGGGGAAAAATCAGGACTTTGGGGGGATTTTATGGCTTAATATCATCTTTATTATGCATTACAAATGGGGGATACTCTTGTCTTTTTTAGTGCTGGGAGCCTGTGTACTCTAGGGCTGTGCTGTCCGGTACAATACCTATAGCCATACAAATTCAAACTGATTCAAACTAAATATCAGTATAATTCAAAAATTAGTTCCTCAGTCACACTCTTGTCTTTTTAGTGCTGGGAGCCTGTGGGCTCCAGGCCTGTGCTGTCCAGTACAATAGCCACATGCTGCCCATGGCCATTCAAATTCAAATTGATTCTAATTAAATATCAGTACAGTTAAAAAATTAGTTCCTCAGTCACACTCGCCACATTTCAAGGGCTAACAGTTCCACGTGGCTGGTGGCCATAGGAATGGACAGTAGTCATCCTGCCAAGTGATCATTGTCACTACNACAGTTAAAAAATTAGTTCCTCAGTCACACTCGCCACATTTCAAGGGCTAACAGTTCCACGTGGATGGTGGCCATCGGAATGGACAGTAGTCATCCTGCCAAGTGATCATTGTCACTACTGCAGAAAGTTCTATTGGATGTATGCAGCCCTGGTGGTGGATGAACCTGGAAGGTAGGAGAGGTCATGAGAAGGAGTGGCAAAAGGGGACACAGACGCAGGGACAAGAAGGTCGCCAGGAAGTCAGGGCTGGCTCTGGGAGCAAGGAAAACCCCCAGAGTTGGAGGGAGAGCCAGCAGGCTCGGGTGGAGGTGGGCGCCTTGTATGGGCCTAGGGCAGCGCTGGGCACCTTCAGGTAAAGCACCAGGGCGAGCCGCTCCAGGTAGCTGTTGTTCTCTGGCTGGGAGTGGTAGGCCTTTCGAAGGTTCTGGGCGGCCGAGGAGAAGTCGCAGAGCTGGATATAAGCCTCGGCTCTTAAGGCATAGAATTCTACCTGAGGGAGAGGAGACCCAGACTGCTGTTCCCCTCCCCACCATCCGCCCTGAGGTTTGCCACTTGGCTACCACAGGGACTCGGTGGCCCTGAGGGGTGAGAGTGTAAGCGTGGGTCAGCAACTGCCCGAGCCCACCCAAGCCCTCCCTCTCACCAGCTGGGGGTCCAGATGGAGGGCGCGGGAGAAGATGAGCACGGCCATCTCCCAGTCCTCTTGCTCCAAGCACTGATGAGCTCGATGGTAGCTGTGGGGGGCAGGGAGCCACAGGCAGGGGGGTGGCTGACCCTGACTTGGGACCAGCCCAAGACATAGAGCTGGGGCTTTGGGAATGGGTTGTGAGGAGGGGAACTTGGGTAGGAAGACAATAGGGATAGACAGAGACCCAGGGAGAGGAGGATGGCCATTCTTGGAGCTCATCCAGCCTTTTTTGCTGCTGAGGTGGAAGAGCCCTATTATACAGTTGAGCTTGCTGAAGCTCAGAGAGGGAGAGTAACTGGCCCAAGGCTGCACAGCATGTCAGTGGCTCTGCAGGGAAGGAACCTGGGACCCCTGGGCAAGGGAGTCACTCACTATTCCCTGACTTTGAGGGGCACCGTTAACCCCGTAGCCTTTGGTTTTATATCATCAAAGTTCTGGAAGATTTGGCTGGTCCCAAAGATGCACTGGAGGGTCCCCTTTGGCACAGGAATCACCCATGGCTTTGGGATGTGTTGTGAGGGAGCTTTGTCATGCTCCAGACCATCCTGGTAACAAGCAACAGCAAGCTGGAGCAAGCCTCAAAGACAATCCCCACTCCACTGACACACTCTCCTTGGGTGTTTTACAGGATGGGGAGGGGGTGGAAAAGGGGCCTGGGAGGAGGCACAGTCTGGGGTCTGGCGGCCCTCCCAGCCCCATTCCCCTTAACCTCTCTCCTGTCCTGCCTTTCTCTCCTGTGGTCAAGATCTCACGTTCACACTGCTCTCTGCTCTCCTCCTGGTCCCCCTCAGCTTCTACCAGCTACCGACACCCAAAACTCTTTGTCTGCAGCTCAGGCCCTGCCCCAAGCCAAAGGCCCTGGGAGTCCAGCAACGTCTTGTGAGAAGATCTATGCTCCATTAGCCCGTAAGTCCTGTCTATCCCACTTCCTACAGATCTCTCAGATACCTCCTCTTCTCTCGTCTGGGTCACTGCCATCTCTGTCTCTATGCCAGCTCCGGCCACCCCTCCGACCTCCCCACCAGCCGCAGGTCCTGAGACCTCTGTTCTCTGCACAGCTGCTAGGGACTTTACAGAATCGCACAACTGATCTGGCCTCTCCAGAATGAAAACCTTCCCTGCGAACCCATACGTGGTCACTTCTCTCCCACTCTTTGCCTTTGCCTTAGTCTTCTCCCGCACCTCTCCGGAGTCTGTCATGAGGCCCCTTCGGGGAGGACCCCTGGGCCTGGACCAGCTTTCTCGCGATCCTCACTTTCCTCTTGGCCCCCTCCTCCCGACGTTGCTAGGAATCATCTCCAGGACGCCCACAAGCTCCGCCCCTCTTAGCCACGCCCCCGGAATCCCGAGGAGTCCAATCCCTGAAATCCAATTTCAAACCGAGACAGAAAGAGGCTGCGCGCTTAGTTGCTCAGTCGTGTCCGACTCTTTGCGACCCCATGGACTGTAGCCCGCCAGGCTCCCCTGTCCATGGGATTCTCCAGGCAAGAATACTGGAGTGGGTTGCCATGTCCTCCTCGCGGAGATCCTCCCGACCCAGGGATGGAATCCAGGTCTCCCACATTGCAGGCAGATTCCTTACCGTCTGAGCCACCAGAGAAGCCCAAGAATACTGGAGTGAGTAGCCTGTCTCTTCTCCAGTGGATCTTCCCGGACCCACAACGCTCTAAGAGTTGACACCCTGCAATGGCTTTAGCAAGTTTTTATTAGTTGGGGAAGGCAAGGAAAAGGCTTTCCGGCTTTCCGCAGCGAGGCAGGGTCCCAGGGGTGGGTCAAAACAAGGCACATTGCTTCCCAATCCAGTGGTCAAACAAGGGCTCCGCGAGCCCCACGACAAACCCTGCAGGAGACGGTGACGCGGCACAGCGGAATGCGCGGGGATGCCCGGACTAGGCCACCGCCCCGCCACTTCCGCCCCCCAGGAGGGTGGCGGCCACGTGGCCCGCCCCGGATTGGGCGTTAGCGGCTAGGGGCTGGCTGACGTCAGGGGGCGGGGTCCGCGTCCTGAAAGCGGGCAGCATGGGGCTGCCTGACCTCTTGCGCGCCGGGCTGTGGCTGAGTCGAGCCATGAGCCACTGCGTTTTGGAACCCCGGCCTGCAGGGAAGCGGTGGCTGGTGAGTGGAGTGGGGGAAAGCCCCATAGGGACTCCCGGGCCCTAGCTCCAGGTCTGCCACAGTCTCCTGGGCAAAATTCTGCCACAGTCTCCTGGGCCCTAGCTCCAGGTCTGCCACAGTCTTCCTTGTCTTGAGTTTTCTTATCTAAAAATGGGTCAGATGCTCCGATGGGCTCCAGACTTCCAGGAACTCTGCTTCTGCACTGGGGGGCCGTGCCCTCCCATACCGGGGGGGCGCTTCCGCTTGGCCTTCTGGAGTCTTGGAGTTTCTTGGACTCCTCCTCGTGGCTCTAACCCACTCTGGCCGTTTTCCATTTACCTTCCTCCGCTTTGGGGCCCTGGGCGAGGGAGCGCTGTGAGATAGATTATGGGGAGAGTTGTCGGGCCTCAGTTTCCCTGATGTCCCCCGCAGGTGGCAGGCCTGGGAAACCCTGGACTGCCTGGCACGCGGCACAGCGTGGGCATGGCAGTGCTGGGGCAGCTGGCGCGGCGGCTTGGGGTGGCGGAGAGCTGGGGACGCGACCGGCGCTGTGTCGCGGACCTCGCCCTGGCCTCACTCGGAGATAACCAGCTGGTCCTGCTCCAGCCACGGAGGCTCATGAATCTCAACGGGCACAGTGTGGCCCGGGCGGGTAAGTTGAGGGCCCCACGTGTGTGCCGCCCAGGAGGGCTCAGGGGCCCGGAGGGGGCATTTCTGGACTGCAGCAAATCGGTTCACCTAGAGCTCCAGGTACCTGTTGAGCTCCAGTTGCTGCCTGGCCTTGGGTGACTGAGAAGTTGAGAACCTCGGTTTCTTTATGTGTAGTAGTGGTTTAGTTGCTCAGTCATATCCAACTCTCTGCCACGCTATGGACTGTAGCCCCCCAGGCTTCTCTGCCCTTGGGATTCTCCAGGCAGGAATACTGGAGTGGGTTGCCATGCCCTTCTCCGGGGCATTTTTCCCAACCCAGGGACTGAACCCACGTCTCATGTCTCCTGCGTTGGCAGGTGGGTTCTTTACCACCAAGTGGGGTTAATTGTGGCCCCTCCTCATGGGAGCCCAGAGTCAGGATAGTCTTCCTGGGTGGATCAGTAGTAACCGGGGCTATTGTTTCCCTGGGCCAAGCGGAGCTGTTTGGACTGACTGCTGAGCAAGTTTACCTGGTACACGATGAGCTGGACAAGCCGCTGGGGAAAGTGGCTCTGAAGTTGGGAGGAAGCGCCAGGTGAGGCCCTGAGCTGGTCAGGGTGGGATAGGGAAGCTGACCTCCAAGTGGGGGTAGAGGTGCCGACCCCAGGCTCGGCGGTGGATGGGGTGAAGGATGCTGACAAAAGGAAGCACTAACTGCCCCCTCCTATCCCTTGAAGGGGCCACAATGGAGTCCGTTCCTGTATGAGCTGCCTCAATTCCAGTGTGAGTCTGCCCCTCCATCCTGCACTGAGTTGGGTGGGCTGGCACAGGTTCCCCCCACTCCTTCTCACCAGAGTTCCCTGGGCCCCTCTGGCTCCCCCACAGACAATGCCACGACTGCGGGTGGGCATCGGGAGGCCGACCCACCGGGACGCGGTGCAGGCCTACGTGCTGGGCCGCTTCTCCCCTGCTGAGCAGGAGCTGCTGCCTCCAGTGCTGGAGCGTGCTGTGGACTTGCTCCTGGACCACATCCGCCAGCAGAGCCAGCGGTCTTCGTCGGGCCCCTGAGGCCAGTGGACTTGGCTGTTTGCCCAACTGTCATGCCTGCACCCATCCACCCATCCACAGAGGTGCCACACCAGCCTGTGGGTTCTTTTTTTTTTTTTTTAATATGACTCTTCTCTGGGCTGCCCCAGGCTGCCTGTGGACTAACGCGGGACTGTGGCCAGAACAGTCCTTCTCTAGGATAGGAAGTTGGTCTTCTCTCCGTGTCCTACTTCGAAAGTAGGGAAACTTCAGGAAGACTAAGCTTTTTGAACCTTTTCTGAGGAGCAGAGGTATGGATCTGTAAGAATAAAGGTGCCAGCTTAAAAGCTGAAGCCTGCGTGGGGAGGTTCCCACCCCTCCCCTGCCTGTGGAGGAGGGGCCCACAGGGTCCAGCAGGCTCCCCTCCCAGGGGATGTGTGGGGCCGTCTGGGTCCACTGAGGCCTGACACACCTTCTTCAGCCCATTTTACAGATGGGGGAGTGGAGGCTTAAGAGAGGTCCAGCCACATCCACAGAGCCACACAGCTGCGGTGTGGAAGAGCTGTGATATGCACCCAAGGGTGGCCCTCATTCGGCTGTCCCTGGGGGCCCCTGGCACCCTCACCTCAGGGCTGCTGTATGCCTGTAAGTTGCCCATGCGAGTGGTATGTGAGAGCAGCCTGAGGTCCTCAGGGTTGGGTGGGATGTGGATCCGTCGAGGTACCAGACCCAGGTCCCCAGGCTGGTAGGGTGTGATGCCAGACAGCTGCTGCAGCAGAGACCCTGTCCTGAGTAGCTGGGTGCTGCTGCCCTGGCTGTGGGGAGGGGACTAGCGTCACCCCCTCCAAGTCTTAGACGAGGAAGCTGAGATTCAAACCAGCTCCAGGGAGCCAGGCTTCTGGTCCCGGCTCAGCCGAGGACAGCCCTTGGACGAGTCCTGTAGATGCTTCCTCTGGGGTCACGAGGGGTCATGCACTCACCCCTCCCTGGGCAGGCCACAGGGCTGGCTTTCCCGGTGCAGGGCCTCTGCCATCTGGGGGCTCGAGACCACGGCCGAGCCGAGCATAAGCAGCAACTGCTGCAGCATCTCCTTGCGCTGCAGCTGGAACACAACGTCGAAGTCACCGTCCTCCTTATTAGGCTGCATCTGCTGAGAAGGGGATGGGTAGGCCTACCTTTGTGGCCCCAGCATCCACCCCTGGGAAACTCCAACCCTAGTGCCTGTTAATCTCAGTATTCCCTGGCTGTGGTGCAATACCCATTCTCCAGATGGGAAGACTGATGACTTCCAGGGCCTCAGAGGCCTGCGTCCAGCTTCTTTGAGACCTCAAGTGGCTCTTCAACGTGGAGAATCAGAAAAAGACAGATCTTCCAGGAAACTCTCAGGGGAGAGAGGGGCCCTGGGCCTGGCTTGGCCATCTCCGGTAGTCTGCTTTTCTCTCTAGTCCTTGATTTGCACCCCCCATCACCACCACTTTCACCCACTTCCAGTTCACCTGCACGATGTCCTGTAGGAAGGAAGTGGCCTGGGCCAGGGCCGTCTCCAGGCCCGCCCGGACCTTCTGCTCTTTGCTCAGTTGCTGCTGGAGCCGCTGCCCCTCAGCCTGCTGCCGCTCCAGCTGCNCTTCTCCCCTGCTGAGCAGGAGCTGCTGCCTCCAGTGCTGGAGCGTGCTGTGGACTTGCTCCTGGACCACATCCGCCAGCAGAGCCAGCGGTCTTCGTCGGGCCCCTGAGGCCAGTGGACTTGGCTGTTTGCCCAACTGTCATGCCTGCACCCATCCACCCATCCACAGAGGTGCCACACCAGCCTGTGGGTTCTTTTTTTTTTTTTTTAATATGACTCTTCTCTGGGCTGCCCCAGGCTGCCTGTGGACTAATGCGGGACTGTGGCCAGAACAGTCCTTCTCTAGGATAGGAAGTTGGTCTTCTCTCCGTGTCCTACTTCGAAAGTAGGGAAACTTCAGGAAGACTAAGCTTTTTGAACCTTTTCTGAGGAGCAGAGGTATGGATCTGTAAGAATAAAGGTGCCAGCTTAAAAGCTGAAGCCTGCGTGGGGAGGTTCCCACCCCTCCCCTGCCTGTGGAGGAGGGGCCCACAGGGTCCAGCAGGCTCCCCTCCCAGGGGATGTGTGGGGCCGTCTGGGTCCACTGAGGCCTGACACACCTTCTTCAGCCCATTTTACAGATGGGGGAGTGGAGGCTTAAGAGAGGTCCAGCCACATCCACAGAGCCACACAGCTGCGGTGTGGAAGAGCTGTGATATGCACCCAAGGGTGGCCCTCATTCGGCTGTCCCTGGGGGCCCCTGGCACCCTCACCTCAGGGCTGCTGTATGCCTGTAAATTGCCCATGCGAGTGGTATGTGAGAGCAGCCTGAGGTCCTCAGGGTTGGGTGGGATGTGGATCCGTCGAGGTACCAGACCCAGGTCCCCAGGCCGGTAGGGTGTGATGCCAGACAGCTGCTGCAGCAGAGACCCTGTCCTGAGTAGCTGGGTGCTGCTGCCCTGGCTGTGGGGAGGGGACTAGCGTCACCCCCTCCAAGTCTTAGACGAGGAAGCTGAGATTCAAACCAGCTCCAGGGAGCCAGGCTTCTGGTCCCGGCTCAGCCGAGGACAGCCCTTGGACGAGTCCTGTAGATGCTTCCTCTGGGGTCACGAGGGGTCATGCACTCACCCCTCCCTGGGCAGGCCACAGGGCTGGCTTTCCCGGTGCAGGGCCTCTGCCATCTGGGGGCTCGAGACCACGGCCGAGCCGAGCATAAGCAGCAACTGCTGCAGCATCTCCTTGCGCTGCAGCTGGAACACAACGTCGAAGTCACCGTCCTCCTTATTAGGCTGCATCTGCTGAGAAGGGGATGGGTAGGCCTACCTTTGTGGCCCCAGCATCCACCCCTGGGAAACTCCAACCCTAGTGCCTGTTAATCTCAGTATTCCCTGGCTGTGGTGCAATACCCATTCTCCAGATGGGAAGACTGATGACTTCCAGGGCCTCAGAGGCCTGCGTCCAGCTTCTTTGAGACCTCAAGTGGCTCTTCAACGTGGAGAATCAGAAAAAGACAGATCTTCCAGGAAACTCTCAGGGGAGAGAGGGGCCCTGGGCCTGGCTTGGCCATCTCCGGTAGTCTGCTTTTCTCTCTAGTCCTTGATTTGCACCCCCCATCACCACCACTTTCACCCACTTCCAGTTCACCTGCACGATGTCCTGTAGGAAGGAAGTGGCCTGGGCCAGGGCCGTCTCCAGGCCCGCCCGGACCTTCTGCTCTTTGCTCAGTTGCTGCTGGAGCCGCTGCCCCTCAGCCTGCTGCCGCTCCAGCTGCAGGTTCAGCTGGTCTCTTTCGTTCCTGTGCCCAGGATAGGACAGGTCAGCCTCCTCCCGGTCCTAGGACAAGGAGCCCTGCCTTTTCTCTCTAGCCAGCCCCAGACCTCAGCTTGTGTGACAGACAAAGCCTCCAGGCCCCTGTACAAAGGGGGATTCGCTGGCCCATGACCACTGAGGGGGGGTTCCCATGGCTCTGCACCTCAGTGCCTGATTGTCCTGCTGCTGCTTCAGGAGGTCCTGCTCCAGCTGGCCCACCAGGACGCGCAGCCTCTCAGCCTCGGCCGTGCCCTCCTGCAGCTCGCGGCACTTCTCTGTCAGCATGAGGATGACCTGCAGTGTGGGCAGGTGGCCATGCTCTGGGCCTCTCCGCAGGCCCTCAGCCAGCCCTGCAGCCCCCAGAGGGGCGGCTGGGGCCCTGGGAGCCCGGCACCCACTGGACTCACCTCAGGGCTGCTGCGCACCCGTTAAGTCACCCATGTGGGTGGGGGCCCCGAGGATGGGTTCCCTTTCAACCAGTGATGGGGACTCCAAGTCAAATACAAACCAGCGATGGGGGCCAGAGCCCTCCCAAGGAGGGCATCGCCTCATGGCTGCCTCCCCCATGCCCTGACCCCGGGTCCACCCTTGCAGGGGCCGCATTTGCCCCGAGTACAGGGCCCCAGGTTTCCTTCCTGCTCTCCGTGCCAGGCCTCCGGGGGTGAGGGCCGGGAGTGCACACCTTCTGGTGGCCCCGGTTGTTCCTGGCCATGAGCTTCTGGGAGCTCTCCAGCAGCTCCAGCTGTCTGCACAGGTCGTCCTGGTGGCCCCGGAGCTGCTCGTTCTCCGCCAGCAGCTGCGTGCCCTGTCGTGTAATCTTGGCCAGCTGCAGGGTCACCGCGTTGTTCTCTGTGATGGCCCGCTTGGTTGTGTCCCACATCTGGCTCGTGGCCACCTTGCGGAACTCCGTGGCCACCATGTTCACACGCTGGATGATCTCCTTTCTCAGTCTAGGCAGGATGGGTGGGGGTGAGGCGGGGTTCGGGCAGAGGGAGGTCCCCAGAGCACTTAGACCTCTCTGCTCCGTCCCCCGCAGGAGAGGCCAGGGCCACCATCAGGAGCTCTTTATTAAAGACCCTTTGTACTATTTTGAACCATGTCCGTGCATGATGAACCATTAAATATAATTTAAGTCGCAAAAAGTGGCACAAGGAAGTCCAGGGATTCTTCAATGCCTGTGTGAGAACTGGGAACCTATTTCTTTTCTCTCCGCAAATCAGCCACAGCTTCGAGGAACGCCAAGTTGGGGCATCAGGGAGCTATCATGGTTCCCCCCTGCCCAGATAGAAGGCAAAGCTGTCGGAGGCCTGAAGACCTGGCTGTAGTTGGCCTCAGTGAGGGGGTCCTGCGCCGGCAGCAGCCTGCCCACCTGTCCTTGTCCAGCACCGACTTCTTCTCCAGGTTGTGCACGTAGTCCTTGTATTCGTTCTCCTGCTTCCGCAGCTGGTCCTCCAGCGACATGAACTTTTGCATGAGCTCCTCTTTCTGCAGCCGGAACTCCTCCAGGGCTGCCAGCTTCCCCCCTGCCCCGCCACAGGGCACGGGACTGGTGAGGGGCTGCCTCGGGAGGGCAGGGTCCCGGGGGTGGGGGCAGCAGGGCTTTGCGTGATGATGCCCCTCACCCTTCCCCACCACTAGGGCCAGTCCCCTGTCCCCACACATAATCCTGCCCACCTTTATGGTTCAGTCTGGAATGCCCTTCCTCTCCTCCCCAAGTCTTACTAAGCCTGGTTCAGGCTCCACCTCCTCCAGGAAGCCCCCCTTGACACACTACTCTCATGAAAGTGAGAGTGACAACAGCCTCTGACTCTGAACACCTTCTCTGGATCATGCACTCCTGCTGTCAACTGAAAGGCACAGCCACCCTTGCCAGCTGGGTGACCTTGGGCAAGTCACTTCACCTTCTTGAGGTGCTCCCTCACCTACCCAACGGCAGGTGGTGATGGTGTTTCCTGCCTCAGGATTGCTGGGACCATTACTGTGGAAGATACGTGTGGGAAGCTGCATGTAGCTGTTGTTGCTCAAGGAATATGTATCATCCCCATTTCCCGGGTGGGAAAACAGGGTCAGAGAGAACGGCTGGCCCAAGATCACAAAGACAGTAGGGGAGCCCAGAGAGACAGAGCCTTGGATTTCCCACCCGCTGTGGTGTGTGCCCGTAGGCTCACCGGCCAGTGCCCCTCACCTAGGATGATGTTCTCGGTGGTGAGCTGGTCCTTGGTCTCCTGGAATTCATGGCGCACCTGGGCTAGCTGTGCCTCAAAGGCATCCTTCTCTATCTCCTTGGCCAGCTGCAGGCTCTGGAGCTGCTCATTGAGGTCGGTGATCTCATCCACCCGCTGGTTGAGCGTGCGCTTGAGGAAGGCCACGATCTCCTTCTTGTTGCTGGCCAGCTGCTCAAACTCCTGGCGAAACAGCTTCTCCTGCATAGCCAACTCATCCCACTTCCGCTGGTACCTGAGGTAAATGTGGGGCAGAGGTCCAGGGGGCCTCCAGGCAGTCAGGCTGCTCCCGGGACCTCCCATAGTGGGGCACTGGAGGTTCCAGCCTCATCCCCCCTGGTCAGTGCTTGTGGCCGCAGCTGTTGCCTGTGATCAGCGCTTTACCTGCATAACATCACTAGGGTGTAAGCTCTGTGAGGCTGGAGCCTCTCTTAATGTTCACAGTTGTGTCCCCAACACCTAGCGCCTGGTATGTAGTAGGTACTCAGTGTGTTTGTTGAATCCACAACAACCAAGGAAGTAGGGACTATGATGATTATACCCATTTTACAGGTGAAGAAACAGGTGCAGAGGGATGAAGCGTCTCTGAGTTAGTAAATGGCAAAACCAGAACTTGGACCTAAGTCTGTCTGATACCTCAAAGTTAAGGGTCTTAAGCATAATGCTTGCTGCCAGCTCTGTGCCCTGCTTAATACTTTCACACTTCATAAACCCAAACTTCTGCACCCATAATCTTCCTTACCCTCCCCTTCACTGAGTGAACCCCTGTGTTGCCGCCTCCGTGAAGCCTTCCTGGCCCTGAGGCAGCATTTGTGGTCCTCTCTCTGGGGCCCTCCTGTAGACTGACCCTTGTCCCACTGGGAAGTCAGACATAACTCCTCGCATCTCTGTATTTTGAGGAGCCTGACAGAGGAAGTTGGCAAATAATAAGTGCCCAATAACCATCTCTTAAATGCATTTTCCCCAAATACATTCCATCTGGTGTTTCCAGCTTGAGGGAAGCGTGTGAATTTTCAAGAGTTGTTGTGTAAGCAATTTTCTAGTTTCCAATGGAATAATAGGTAGAAGCTATTTGGAAAGATGTTTAACTTCACGACTAACTCAACCAGCATCTTCTGAACGGAAGCAGGGTGCAGGGTTCAGGGCTGGATGACCCGATCTGTGGAGCAAGGAGGCGNGGCATCAGGGAGCTATCATGGTTCCCCCCTGCCCAGATAGAAGGCAAAGCTGTCGGAGGCCTGAAGACCTGGCTGTAGTTGGCCTCAGTGAGGGGGTCCTGCGCCGGCAGCAGCCTGCCCACCTGTCCTTGTCCAGCACCGACTTCTTCTCCAGGTTGTGCACGTAGTCCTTGTATTCGTTCTCCTGCTTCCGCAGCTGGTCCTCCAGCGACATGAACTTTTGCATGAGCTCCTCTTTCTGCAGCCGGAACTCCTCCAGGGCTGCCAGCTTCCCCCCTGCCCCGCCACAGGGCACGGGACTGGTGAGGGGCTGCCTCGGGAGGGCAGGGTCCCGGGGGTGGGGGCAGCAGGGCTTTGCGTGATGATGCCCCTCACCCTTCCCCACCACTAGGGCCAGTCCCCTGTCCCCACACATAATCCTGCCCACCTTTATGGTTCAGTCTGGAATGCCCTTCCTCTCCTCCCCAAGTCTTACTAAGCCTGGTTCAGGCTCCACCTCCTCCAGGAAGCCCCCCTTGACACACTACTCTCATGAAAGTGAGAGTGACAACAGCCTCTGACTCTGAACACCTTCTCTGGATCATGCACTCCTGCTGTCAACTGAAAGGCACAGCCACCCTTGCCAGCTGGGTGACCTTGGGCAAGTCACTCCACCTTCTTGAGGTGCTCCCTCACCTACCCAACGGCAGGTGGTGATGGTGTTTCCTGCCTCAGGATTGCTGGGACCATTACTGTGGAAGATACGTGTGGGAAGCTGCATGTAGCTGTTGTTGCTCAAGGAATATGTATCATCCCCATTTCCCGGGTGGGAAAACAGGGTCAGAGAGAACGGCTGGCCCAAGATCACAAAGACAGTAGGGGAGCCCAGAGAGACAGAGCCTTGGATTTCCCACCCGCTGTGGTGTGTGCCTGTAGGCTCACCGGCCAGTGCCCCTCACCTAGGATGATGTTCTCGGTGGTGAGCTGGTCCTTGGTCTCCTGGAATTCATGGCGCACCTGGGCTAGCTGTGCCTCAAAGGCATCCTTCTCTATCTCCTTGGCCAGCTGCAGGCTCTGGAGCTGCTCATTGAGGTCGGTGATCTCATCCACCCGCTGGTTGAGCGTGCGCTTGAGGAAGGCCACGATCTCCTTCTTGTTGCTGGCCAGCTGCTCAAACTCCTGGCGAAACAGCTTCTCCTGCATAGCCAACTCATCCCACTTCCGCTGGTACCTGAGGTAAATGTGGGGCAGAGGTCCAGGGGGCCTCCAGGCAGTCAGGCTGCTCCCGGGACCTCCCATAGTGGGGCACTGGAGGTTCCAGCCTCATCCCCCCTGGTCAGTGCTTGTGGCCGCAGCTGTTGCCTGTGATCAGCGCTTTACCTGCATAACATCACTAGGGTGTAAGCTCTGTGAGGCTGGAGCCTCTCTTAATGTTCACAGTTGTGTCCCCAACACCTAGCGCCTGGTATGTAGTAGGTACTCAGTGTGTTTGTTGAATCCACAACAACCAAGGAAGTAGGGACTATGATGATTATACCCATTTTACAGGTGAAGAAACAGGTGCAGAGGGATGAAGCGTCTCTGAGTTAGTAAATGGCAAAACCAGAACTTGGACCTAAGTCTGTCTGATACCTCAAAGTTAAGGGTCTTAAGCATAATGCTTGCTGCCAGCTCTGTGCCCTGCTTAATACTTTCACACTTCATAAACCCAAACTTCTGCACCCATAATCTTCCTTACCCTCCCCTTCACTGAGTGAACCCCTGTGTTGCCGCCTCCGTGAAGCCTTCCTGGCCCTGAGGCAGCATTTGTGGTCCTCTCTCTGGGGCCCTCCTGTAGACTGACCCTTGTCCCACTGGGAAGTCAGACATAACTCCTCGCATCTCTGTATTTTGAGGAGCCTGACAGAGGAAGTTGGCAAATAATAAGTGCCCAATAACCATCTCTTAAATGCATTTTCCCCAAATACATTCCATCTGGTGTTTCCAGCTTGAGGGAAGCGTGTGAATTTTCAAGAGTTGTTGTGTAAGCAATTTTCTAGTTTCCAATGGAATAATAGGTAGAAGCTATTTGGAAAGATGTTTAACTTCACGACTAACTCAACCAGCATCTTCTGAACGGAAGCAGGGTGCAGGGTGCAGGGCTGGATGACCCGATCTGTGGAGCAAGGAGGCGCCTGGCCTAGAGGAGTCAGGGCCCAAGGCTGGCCCAGAGCCTCTTCCCTGGGGTGCCTTCCTCTCTCCCCGAGCCTCAGTCTCTCCACCACTTGTCATGGGGTGACTGGAGGGCCTCTCTCATGGGACCCACCAGTCCAGGAAGGTCTCATCATCAGCTGTGAGCATTTGTAGCAACTTGGGAGGAGACCTGTCTGATAGTGTTAGCCGCTCAGTCATGCCCGACTTTTTGCGATTCGACCCAAGGATTGAACCTGGCTCTCCTCCTGCACTGCAGGTGGATTCTTTACCATCTGAGCCACTACCAAAGGGGTGTGTCTTTTGAGGGTCACCCTGAGACTGGGTTAGTGCATCAAAACCGAGAGGAAACTAGTGCAAGAATGAGGAAAGTGGGCAAGTGCCTGTCTCAGCAGAGTTAGAGAACCCCCCTCCACACACCACCACCCACCTTGCACAGCCCTCCTCGTTTACATTTGGGAAAACAGCCCTGGTGTGGACAAGTGGGCTTGGCAACTGGAAGAGCCAGTGGGGCCCATAGCTCAGGAGATCATGGCACAGGCATTGTGGGGGTATTGGGGGGCAGGTGGGAGGAGGGGCATGTGGTCACCCGCCTGCCAGGGGGCTGCCATCTCCAATTTGTCCCTCCGATGGAACTCTGCCCTCTTACATAAAACGCCTGGTCCCGGGGGGCAACTGTGTGGCAGGAGGGACGTAGTCCTTGCCTGGGGAGGGGTTAGGCTCTTAACTAGGCACTGGGCCCCTGGAAACTCTGGGAGCCAAGATGGGGCCAAGAAATCCATTTTTCTTCAAAATCATGAAGCCTCCCAATGTTATCTTTGAGGAAACTGAGGCAGGGATGGGAGGTGGGTCTGGACATCCCCTGGGAGGCCAGAGCACAGGGGGCCCCCCGACTGAACCTGCACAGTGGCCAGCTGTGAGTAAATGCCCTGACCTGGCAGGACCCCCCTGCCTGCCCACCCACCGGGCCAGCCTGTCCTCCAGGTTACGGATCTGGATGTGGTAGAATTCTCGGATCTCCTCGCTTATAGGCATGTCCATGGGCTTGTTGGCCAGACTGGGATCCTTCTTGCTACCTTTCTTCTTCTTGAGCTCGGGCTCTTTGGCTCCCTTCTTTTTAGGAGCCATGGTTGGTGGCAACCACTACTCCAGGGCCTCTTTAAGAGGCCAGGTGGTTGCTAAGGAAGTTCCTTGCATACATAGCAACAAGCTTAAGATGTGAAGCCAGGCTTAAAGGGACCATCCCTCTTCCTGGCGAGGATGGGCTTCAGGGACCAGCCTCCTGTTCCAAGGCCAACAGCACCACAGAGGCCATAGGCCTGGGTATCTTAGACCATGGCGTCTCAGAGACCAGGACGCCAGGCTCACTGGGCACACTTTGGGGCTCTGGGAGACCCTTCCTTCCCTCAAGAGGAAATTGGTGACATGGGAATATTACAGTGGGTCAGAGCCCTAGAAGGGCTTCTCTTGTGGCTCAGATGGTAAAGAATCCGCCTGCAATGCAGGAGACCCCGGTTCAATCACTGGGCTGGGAAGATCCCCTGGAGAAGGAAATGGCAACCCACTCCAGTATTCTTGCCTGAGAATTCCATGGACAGAGAAGCCTGGAGGGCTACAGTCCATGGGGTTGCCAAGAGTCAGACACGACTTAGCGAGTGAACCAGACCACAAAGTCCAGCAGCCCCTCTGGCAGCCGGGTCTCCGGAGGGGAGAGGGTGCAGTGCATACAGCCCAGCAGACTGCGGTGTTAGCCCAGGTCAGTGGCCTGTGGACTCACAGCACTGCCATCTCCAGGAGGCTCTGGAGGCAGGAAGCCCAGCCCCAAGGGAGAAAAGGAAGCCAGCTTTCTTTATAGTCCAACTCTCACATCCATACACGACTGCTGAAAAAAAACATAGCCTGGACTATAGTTTCTGTTTTATAAATAAGTTAATTTGTACATCCAGACACTTTAAATGATTGTTTCTTTCTTAAGACATCATCTTCACCAGTTGTTGTTTTGCCGGAGGGAGGGTCCATTCAGCTCCTTTCCTGTGCCATTCCAGACTCCCACCCAGGCTGTCTTATTCAGCTAATAGATATTTACTGAGCCCCTACTAAGGAGATCAAACCAGTCCATCCTAAAGGAAATCAGTCCTGAATATTCATTGGAAGGACTGATGCTGAAGCTGAAGCTTCAGTACTTTGGCCACCTGATGCGAAGAACTGACTCACTAGAAAAGACCCTGATGCTGGGAAAGATTGAAGGCGGGAGGAGAAGGGGACGACAGAGGATGAGATGGTTGGATAGCATTACTGGACTAGATGGACATGAGTTTGAGTAAACTCTGGGAGTTGGTGATGGACAGGGAAGCCTGGCGTGCTGCAGTCCATGGGGTCGCAAAGAGTTGGACACGACTGAGCAACTGAACTGAACAAAACAGAAATAGAGTCACAGATATAGGCGAAGGGCAGGGGGATGGATTCCCTGGGATGAATTCGGAGATTGGGATTAATATACGCTCACTCTCACAGATACAGGCGAAGGGCAGGGGGATNCAGGCTTAAAGGGACCATCCCTCTTCCTGGCGAGGATGGGCTTCAGGGACCAGCCTCCTGTTCCAAGGCCAACAGCACCACAGAGGCCATAGGCCTGGGTATCTTAGACCATGGCGTCTCAGAGACCAGGACGCCAGGCTCACTGGGCACACTTTGGGGCTCTGGGAGACCCTTCCTTCCCTCAAGAGGAAATTGGTGACATGGGAATATTACAGTGGGTCAGAGCCCTAGAAGGGCTTCTCTTGTGGCTCAGATGGTAAAGAATCCGCCTGCAATGCAGGAGACCCCGGTTCAATCACTGGGCTGGGAAGATCCCCTGGAGAAGGAAATGGCAACCCACTCCAGTATTCTTGCCTGAGAATTCCATGGACAGAGAAGCCTGGAGGGCTACAGTCCATGGGGTTGCCAAGAGTCAGACACGACTTAGCGAGTGAACCAGACCACAAAGTCCAGCTGCCCCTCTGGCAGCCGGGTCTCCGGAGGGGAGAGGGTGCAGTGCATACAGCCCAGCAGACTGCGGTGTTAGCCCAGGTCAGTGGCCTGTGGACTCACAGCACTGCCATCTCCAGGAGGCTCTGGAGGCAGGAAGCCCAGCCCCAAGGGAGAAAAGGAAGCCAGCTTTCTTTATAGTCCAACTCTCACATCCATACACGACTGCTGAAAAAAAACATAGCCTGGACTATAGTTTCTGTTTTATAAATAAGTTAATTTGTACATCCAGTCACTTTAAATGATTGTTTCTTTCTTAAGACATCATCTTCACCAGTTGTTGTTTTGCCGGAGGGAGGGTCCATTCAGCTCCTTTCCTGTGCCATTCCAGACTCCCACCCAGGCTGTCTTATTCAGCTAATAGATATTTACTGAGCCCCTACTAAGGAGATCAAACCAGTCCATCCTAAAGGAAATCAGTCCTGAATATTCATTGGAAGGACTGATGCTGAAGCTGAAGCTTCAGTACTTTGGCCACCTGATGCGAAGAACTGACTCACTAGAAAAGACCCTAATGCTGGGAAAGATTGAAGGCGGGAGGAGAAGGGGACGACAGAGGATGAGATGGTTGGATAGCATTACTGGACTAGATGGACATGAGTTTGATTAAACTCTGGGAGTTGGTGATGGACAGGGAAGCCTGGCGTGCTGCAGTCCATGGGGTCGCAAAGAGTTGGACACGACTGAGCAACTGAACTGAACAAAACAGAAATAGAGTCACAGATATAGGCGAAGGGCAGGGGGATGGATTCCCTGGGATGAATTCGGAGATTGGGATTAATATACACTCACTCTCACAGATATAGGCGAAGGGCAGGGGGATGGATTCCCTGGGATGAATTCGGAGATTGGGATTAATATACACTCACTCTCCAGGCAAAGAATACTGGAATGGGTTGCCATGCCCTCTTCCAACCCCGAGATCTTTCCAACCCAGGTATCAAATTCACATCTCTTATGCCTCTTGCATTGGCAGGCATGTTCTTTACAACTATTGCCACCTGGGAAGCCCCCTGTATAAGACAGATAACTAACAAGGACCTACTGCAAGGCACAAGGAACTCTACTCAATACTCTGAAATAATTTACATTAGAAAAGAATCTAAAAAAGAATGTCAGAGGTGTATGGATAACTGATTCCCTCTGCTGTCCACTTCAAACTACTAGGAGCAACACTGTAAATCAACTATACTCCAATAAAAATAATAAAGTGGAAATTGTTCTAAGGCATGCAGTCAATGCAAAAACATTTAAGAAAAATCTATAGACTCTCTGCAAGTATGAGTCTAGTATTTGAGCTAGATATCAGCTATATATCAGCTATGATATATATTATTACAGATTATATATATACACATACACACACATGCATATTGGCATTTTGCCTAAGGCCAAGGTGCAAACACAGACGCCACAAGATGACACCGTGTTTGACATCATCTCAGATGAGGGGTTGTGCCAGATACAGGGGTCCGGCTCCTCCTTCCCTGAAACACCTACTGAGACTGAGTCTCTTGACCCAAATGTGGCTGAACAGTGAGTAGACATCACCTCCATTTCCTGAGTTATCATTAAGTGCCTGTATTGTGCCTTCTCTCTTTTTTAAAAAAAATACTTACTTATTTGGGTTCACGGAGTCTTAGTTGCAGCACACAGGATCTTTTCACTGTTGCGTGTGAGATCTGGTTCCCTGACCAGGGACTGAGGCCAGGACCCCTGTATGGGAGCTTGAGTCTTAGCCACTGGACCACCAGGGAAGTCCCTGGCCTTGTGCTTTCTCACCAAAGAATTAGGAAAGGTTGGAAGCAGGATCCAGGCCTGTCTTCGGTTAAGGGAAGGTGCCTGAGAACAGTGCTCAGGGCAGGTAGCCCTTGAATAACACCAAGTGCTCGGGGAGTGGTCAGTGTTGAGCCTTGTCAGAGATTCTGGGCGGATCTGTCAGCAGTCCTCCTGATTTCAGCACCTCTGTGAAGCTTTTCTTGCCTTGGGCAACTATATTAATCAACTTAGGCTGCCATAACAGAATGCCATACACCAGATGACTTCAACAACAGAAATCTAATTTGTCAAGTTCTGTCTGGAAGTCAAAGGCCAAGGTGTCAGCAGGCTTAGTTTCCTGAGGCCGCCCCTTGGCTTGCAGACAGCTGCTCTCTTCCTGTCTCTGCATGTGGTCGGCCAACCCTGGGCACGTGCACCCTTGTCTCTCTGGGTCCTAATCTTCTCCTCTTCAGTTCAGTTCAGTTCAGTCGCTCAGTCGTGTCCGACTCTTTGCGACCCCATGAATCACAGCACGCCAGGCCTCCCTTTCCATCACCAACTACCGGAGTTCACTCAGGCTCACATCCATCAAGTCCGTGATGCCATCCAACCATCTCATCCTCTGTTGTCCCCTTCTCCTCCTGCCCCCAATCCCTCCCAGCATCAGAGTCTTTTCCAATGAGTCAACTCTTCACATGAGGTGGCCAAAGTACTGGAGTTTCAGCTTCAACATCAGTCCTTCCAAAGAAATCCCAGGGCTGATCTCCTTCAGAATGGACTGGTTGGATCTCCTTGCAGTCCAAGGGACTCTCAAAAGTCTTCTCCAGCACCACACTTCAAAAGCACCAATTCTTCGGCGCTCAGCCTTCTTCACAGTCCAACTCTCACATCCATACATGACCACTGGAAAAACCATAGCCTTGACTAGACGGACCTTGGTTGGCAAAGTAATGTCTCTGCTTTTGAATATGCTATCTAGGTTGGTCATAACTTTTCTTCCAAGGAGTAAGCGTCTTTTAATTTCATGGCTGCAGTCACCATCTGCAGTGATTTTGGAGCCCCCAAAAATAAAGTCTGACACTGTTTCCACTGTTTCCCCATCTATTTCCCATGAAGTGATGGGACCAGATGCCATGATCTTCGTTTTCTGAATGTTGAGCTTAAGCCAACTTTTTCACTCTCCTCTTTCACTTTCATCAAGAGGCTTTTTAGCTCCTCTTCACTTTCTGCTGTAAGGGTGGTGTCATCTGCATATCTGAGGTTATTGATATTTCTCCCAGCAAGCTTGATTCCAGCTTGTCAGATTGGATTAGGGCCCACCTTATTGGCCTCATTTTAACTAGCTTGTTTAATGGTCTTGGGCTTCTCTGGTGGCTCAGATGGTGAAAAATGCGCCTGCAGTGTGGGAGACCTGGGTTCTACCCCTGGGTTGGGAAGATCCCTTGGAGGAGGAAATGGCAACCCACTCCAGTATTCTTGCCTGGAGAATCCCATGAGGTCACACTCAGACACGACTGAGCAACTTTTCACTTTCACTTCACTGGATTTCTGGCACAGGTCTCCTAAAACCCTTGGAATTTCCTGAGAGGCATATCTTCTGCTCTTCATAACAAGCCCCTTCCCACATACCCAAGTTTATGCTGCTGAGGTTAACAGGGGAGGGGCAAGAGCTTCAGGGTGGGGGCAGCTCATCAGAAGCACAAGATTAGATTAGGCAGAAGATTAGAGGGTTAGAACTTTCTGCAGCTCCCACCCCCAGCCCTTAACCTGTGCAGAGGGCAGAGGCACTGCCTGCCGACTGAGTTTCAATTACTAGTGGCCGATGATTCAATCACCTCTGCCNATTAGGCAGAAGATTAGAGGGTTAGAACTTTCTGCAGCTCCCACCCCCAGCCCTTAACCTGTGCAGAGGGCAGAGGCACTGCCTGCCGACTGAGTTTCAATTACTAGTGGCCGATGATTCAATCACCTCTGCCTACGTGAAGACACTTGCATAAAACCTTCTAAACAACAGAGTTTGGGGGAACCTCTGGGTTAGTGGGCAAAGGGAGGTGCTGGGAGGGTGGTGTGCCTGCAAAGGACATGGAAGTTCTGGGCTAGCCCCCACCCACCCCCACCCCGGCCAAGTCCATACCTTGCCCTGTGCGTCCCTTCCATCTGGCTGTTCTCTGGTGGTATCCTGGTGTATCTCTGGTGGTAATAAACCAGTCACAGCAAAGAAAGTGCTTTCTTTCATTCTGTAAGTTGTTCTAATGAACTATTAAACCCAAGGAGGGGGTTGTGAGATCCCTCGAATTACAATCAGCTGGGCAGGGTAGCGTGGGCACCCCTTTGATGTCTGAAGTGGGGGCAGTTTTGTGGGACTGAGTCCCTGATCCGTGGGATCTGCACTCACTGAATAATTAGTGTCAGAACTGACGTAACTGTCAGACACCTAGTTGGAGCCAGAGACTTTGAGAAATGGTGTGAAAAGTGATATGTATTTGGTGTCAGGAAAAAAAAAAAACTCACTCCCCTCACCAGTTCTGTGTAATGCAAGTTTTACCTGCGTGTACTCCCCTGGGCAGGCATGGCCAGGAAGTCAGGGGCTCCCTCTCCTCTCAGCTCCTAGTCTGGGGCTCCTTTCTCCCTGGAAGGGGCAGACGGCCACCCTCTCTCACCTTCCCCCTCCCCCATGTTGCAGGATGCCTATTGCCTATAGGTAGAGCAGAGGGCATCCCCATACTAGCCCAGACAGAGGGTAGAAGTCCCACTCCAGGTGTGGCAGGTGAGGAATACCTGTACCCTGATGGCCCTCACCTCAGCCAGCTCCTATGATGGAGGTTCCACACCGGGAGGGGCAAGCGGAGAAGAGCAGGGATTGCTACCCCGGAGGCCACTTGTAGAGCAGGTATCACTCCAGGAAAGGTAGGTCTGTCCCCAGTCTGGGTGCAGTAGCGCTTGGCTTCTGCTCTGGGGAAAGGCAGTTTGTAAGGACAGGGCGCTCCACAGCTCTGCCCAAGGGAGCTGACTATTTGGATCAGAGCTTTGAAAACTCCTTGTCTAAAGGAGTTGTCAAAACCAACGGAGATCTTGGTGGAGAGGGGTTAAGAGAACGCTGGTAGCCCTGAGATGCAGTCTGGTTTGCTTTAAAAAAAATGTTTATTTATCTGGCCATGGGAGGTCCTAGCGTAGCACACAGGATCCTCGGTCTTAATTTCAGGATGTAAATTCTTCAGTTGTGGCATGTGAACTCTTTAGTTGGGGCATATGGGTCTAGTTCCCTTACCAGGGATTGAACTTTGGGCCCCCTGCATTGGGAGCTTAGTTTTAGCCACTGGACCACCAGGGAAGTCC
Organism: Raphicerus campestris; assembly: GCA_006410735.1. NCBI lineage: Eukaryota > Metazoa > Chordata > Mammalia > Artiodactyla > Bovidae > Raphicerus > Raphicerus campestris. The sequence goes on along the minus strand of SJYW01006930.1, from coordinate 266,806 downwards.
CCAGCTCCTGGTTTTTACAGCGTTCTGGTGGCTCAGACAGTGAAGCGTCTCTACAATGTGGGAGACCTGGGTTCAATCCCTGGGTGAGGAAGATCTCCTGGAGAAGGAAATGGCAATCCACTCCAGTACTCTTGCCTGGAAAATCCCATGGACAGAGGCGCCTGGTAGGCTACAGTCCGTGGGGTCACAGGGTCGGACACCACTGAGCGACTTCACTTTCCTTCCACTTTAGCAGCATTACCTCTGGTGCCACTTTTTCCTCCAAGGAGTGTAATTCTGCTGCCTGTTGCTTGGGTTTCTCCCCCACCTTTAGGGATGGACTCAATTGGTTTAATTCTAAAATGTATTCTTTTGTGATTGGTATTGGGGGAATTCGCTTGGTTTATGGATGAGGTCACCATGCTTCACTTGAAATTGATTGAAATATTTCCAGTGTCACCATGAGCCTAATGTAAAGGTCCCTCTCTTCACTCTGGGCCAAACTCATCACAGTCTCCCCAAGTCACCAACAGGCTTCATGCCTTCCAGATCTGAAAGTTCATTGGAAGGCTTGGTGGTGGGGCAGCAGGAAGAGAGGAGGACACTAAGACTGACGCAGTGACCTCGTCACACGCCCTGAATGCACCGGCACCACAGGCTCACGGAGGGCGCCACCTGCCAAGACGCAGCCCGCCGTCTCCGAGGCTGAGAGACAACCTACATACAGAGACCCAGGACGATGGAAGAACTGCCGCTCTCAGGCAGTGCGGTGCACACTCCACGGATTGTCTGCAGACTCCAGACGGCTCGAGAGCCCAGTGTAAGTCGCAGTGACTTGGATCCAGAAGGCTCCAAGCCACATCGGGGGCAGCTGGGCTCCTCCCCACTGGACCATTGATGAAGCCTTTCTCCTCCTGCTCCCCAAAGAGAAACGGGCGGCAAGTCACCCTGGACACCATGAATGGGCACTGATTTATTTCTTTATTAGACTCGAGTGCTTTAGTACAGAACGGTACAGAGATGATACACGTTTGTGCTTCAATACTTTCAAACACTGAGATTCTGATAATTTCAAGGTAAACAAGTTTCAAGACAGACTAGCTTTTTTTAAAATATCCTTTTGATAAATTATTTTTTATATAAATAACAGAGAAAGGAAAACCAACGTGTTGGACAAACAAGGTCCTGAAGCATGAGCATCGATTGGTCAAGGGCAGGGGACAAAACAAGCAGTTTTAACAGGAAGAAACCAAGGCAGGTCCTTACAGTCTGTCCTAAGGAAATAAGATCTTGTAAGGAAGAGGGGGCAGGGAGACCTGAAAACTAATCTGAGTGCAAAGGGGGAAGATTTCAAAGCCTTGAGAAGAGAACGCCACGATGCATCTAACGGGGCGGGCGGAGGATATATTCTCAAAGGGCAGAGGGGGTGGCGGAGAACTAGCACACACACACGTTTGCAACGACGATGCCGCAAGACAGTAATATACACACACGGGCTGGGGCGGTTTGAGGGCACGGGGGTGGGTGCGGGACGTCTTTTGTGACTTCCACTGTCGTTATAGTTCACAGCAGCAGCAGAACAGAGTGTGCTCCCTTCCGGAGAACGCGCCGCCGAGTCCTGAGGATGAGGAGACATCCTTCCTGCGTTGGCCTCTTTGATTTCTGCATCAACAGCTAAGTTTTATACAGCTACGTCTTTATACAGAGAGTAAAATGATTGTTTTCTTCTTACAAGCATGACGACATATGACCCCACACTACACAAAATAAAGTATTAGGGAGTATCTTAAACAGAGGATGATCTGGGGTGGGATTGGGGTCTGTGTAAACCCAGCAGGCTACTCTTCGTGTGATTTGAAGCCTCAGGGGCGCGGACAGGAAATGGACCTCTGAACCAGGAGCCTGTGGGACCCTCCCAGTCCTAGTCCGTTGCTGAGCTGTGAGCTCTATCCAGGCTGACCTCGCTGAGAAAGAGGAGCTCTGGTGGTGTTGGGGGGTGATGCCTGGGGAAGGATGGGGTCTGAAGGACCAGGTCTAACTGGAGACTCAGGTCCCCAGTGGAAGCCTGCTCCTCTCTCATCCAGGCATGGCGATAGACCGCAGACAGGACCACAGCGCTGTGGCCGTGGCCAGGGAGGGTGCTGAGACAGGGCACCCACCCCGACTTCCCGTAGCCCAATCCCCAGCCCCCACCCCCAACACGGGGGGATGGGGGTAGTGAGCCCCTTGGGGAGAGAGAGCTGAGGCTCCAGGGCAAACCTCTCGAGATGTCACCTGAGCTTCACTTCCAAGCTCATGTGAATGAGAGCCGGCACCGAGGGGGAGGAACTGGAGTGAAGAGAAGAGACACCCTCAGTTTGACATACTCCAAGAATGGAAAGCTCAGTGATTCCCAACACGAACAGGAGCGACCCCAAACGGGTTCTTAAAAACACCCAAATGTCTACCTTCCCATACGCAAGCAAATGTGCACACGTCACGCTGGGCTATGCACAAGGTCATAAAATCATGACTAATGGGGAGGAAGTGTGCATTCACCCTAAATGGTTCCAGGAACCCGGAGGCAGCATGGCCCACACCCCAAACGTCTCCTCCAGATACACGTAGAAGGGACTTTTAAAAAATAAAAATAAAAAAACAATGCATTCTTTTGTTTCAAACAAGAAGAGGGCATCACCAAACACAAGAACGCAGCGGCAACAGTGCCGGCCGGGCGTGCAGAGCTGGGGGAGGCAATGGAGGAAGGTCAGCGAAGGGACCGAGGCGGTCAGGGCTGCGAGCACTTCGGGGAGAGGGTTCGTTTTTGTTTGGAGGGGCAGCTTATTTTTTAACTGCTTATTTCTTCATCTGTTTTATTCAGTTTTTTCAGCGTGTCCAGCAGTTTCTGTGGGGTGAGAATGTGCGTGGATCCTGGGGAGGCAGAAAAGACCTGTAAGCTTGCCACCTCTGGTTTCAAACAGTTTTCCCCTCCCCTGCCCTTGTCCACTCCCACAGCTGCAGCCGCCCCTTCCCCTCCCCTGGTCTCGGTC
>SJYW01006930.1:240746-260552 GCA_006410735.1 Raphicerus campestris | reverse complement strand
GGGGGAGGGCCGGGGAACCTGAGGCCTTACCTTGCAGAGACCCGCATATTGTAAGAGGTTAGAAATGCTTGCAAAAATTTATGCTAATGGAATTAGATATAATTCTACTGCAAAAATAAAAAGTAAAAACAAATGAAGTCCTTTTTCGTAAAGAGAGAGATCTAATAAGTGCAGTAAAAAAAGATGCATGGATTGTGTGGTTTGGACATGGACTTACTCAAAAAAAACAACAGAAGTGACTGGGGTGTGAGCATGAGGCCTGCACGCATGCAGCAGAAGGCTTCAAAGAAAGAGATCCTGGTGGGAGAGAACTGAACAAAAGAGACCCGTCCTTGAAAATGTGCCTCCCTGGAGACGCGGGCCAGGGTGCAGGCCTTCCTGGGAAGAGGGGTCCAGAAACCACAGGAGGCCAGATTTCCACTCTGAGGGTGGGCAGAAGAAGGCTTTGGCAGGCTCCTTGGGAGTGATTCCAAATAGCAGGGTCCATACGCCTTGACCGCTACTTGTGCAGCTGACCCCTGATGGCTGGCACTGCAGACCAGGAGAACACTGGAGAAGCCATCTCTGGTGTGAGAGGCTTCTCTACAGCTCAAGCCCCAGCCACTGCTCTGAGTGAGGAACCAGTCCCTCCCTGGCTGCTCCCCCGAGGCGCCAAGCGTGATGTCCTGAGCCAGCGTGCAGCCTGTGCCAGCCCTGTGCCCAAAGCTGACTCTTTCTGCAGACTCAAGGCTCCTCTGGCAAAGGCAACACCAGTTTCAGCAGGGTATCCCCGTCTCCCTTGAAGACACTCATTTTTGTGACCTTATGAATCTTCCTGCTAGTCCTAAAGGTCAAAGGCTGCTCCCCAGATGAGGAAACAGGAATAAATGTTACCAAATTTTGACCAGGACCACTGGCAGAATGAAAGTCTCCAAGTCTCAGCTCGATGCAGTTTAGGCGTCTACAGCTGAGAGATGGCTGCCGGGAACTATGGGCTGGGATTACCTTGGGGGCTTCCTAGGCTATGCACATGCCAGAAAAACCATCCTTAATGTCCTCCCCCATAGCCATCTGCTGGATTCCAGGAAACAAGAGGAAAGACTTGATTTAGAGGGGAATCAAAAGCCCTCTGATCAGATGTCTAGACCATCGTGCTTCCTAACCTTGCTTCCGTGCAGATTCAGGGCTGGGGGGAGGCCAAAAAGAGAAGGAATTCATTCTTTAGAACTGGATATTATCTGATCGTCTGGTGCTCCCAATCTTACATTGAAAGCAGAAAACATCCAGGACCAAGCGAAAGTGTTAGTTGTTCTGTCATGTCCTACTCTCTGCCCTCCAGGCTCCTCTGTCCATGGTATTCTCCAGGTGAGAATACTGGAGTGGGCTGCCATTCCTGTCTCCAAGGGGATTTTCTTGACCCAGGGATCAAACCTGGGTCTCCTGCATTAGCAGGCAGATTCTTTGCCATCTGAGCCAGGACCAAGAGTATCAGGTAACCAGTGAGGCCTCTAGGGCTCCTCACACAGGCATGCTCCTGGTCCCTTTAAAGGATGCAGACCAGCTGGTGTTAATCTGAAATCACCTGAGGCCCAATTCCTGCCACGCAATCAGCAATATCGCTTTAATACCCTGGTCAAACTTCTCAGCACCACAAACACTGCAGATGTTCTCACTTGAATCCAAAGGTGGCCGACCATGCAGGCCCTCTAGAACCACTCCAAGGGTCCCCCTTATTCTACATAACTGCAAATCCAAATGGGAACGGTGATCTTCAAGACAAAGTCATCCAAAGACTGTCAAAGCTTGTGGCCAGACACGGTGAGCTCTGCCAGGACAAAATCCTTCCTCCTCACTGACAGCATTTGAAAACCAGAATTCTGACAGATCAGCTGATCCAGCTGGTTCTGGAATTGCCTGAATCAATCCTGCAGACTCAGACTATCGAGGGCGGTGTCAGGGAATAGTAGGTTTAAACTGCACATTTAAGAGCAGCCCAGGTGAGTGAGATGATCTGCCAGGTGTGGGAAGGCACTGGCCTTGCACACCGGCATCCTAAAGATGGGAAAAAGATGTTCATGGCGGTGGGGCACAGCCAGGCCTAGAAGCCATGCCTCTGCTTTCGATTCTGGGGGCCCTGTGGCCTCCTGCCCCGGGGCGGGGCGGGGGGAATGTGGAAGGGAATGCTGAAACAGCAGCTGGGCACTGGGTCAGCTCTGAATTCAGATTCAAATCTGAGTCCCACTGAAAAAAAAACAACTTATCTGACCCTGATCTAAAATAAAGCAAGGTATTCAACATAAAAACAAAACAAAAAAACCTCTTCCCCCTGTAAGTGCTGGGTGATAGGTCTAGGTCGGCCTTGCAGCCCCTCTCATTAGCTTCTGACAGTCTTCTGGACATTCGCTAATAGCCAGTCCTTCTGACATAAACCATCCACAGCAGCAAAGTGCAGAGCTGATCAAAACATTTCATTTCTTGGTTGGGAGGAATGGTGGATTGATTAGTGGGGCAATTCATAGGGTCACAAAGAGTTGGACACAACTGAGCGACTGAACTGAACTGAGCCGAGACTTGGTGGCATCTGTACGCTTAGTTATCCACGCCTGCCCCCTGCAGCCAGGGCCAGGGGGAGCAGGCCTCAGCTCCAGGACAGAAAGGGGTCAGGGGGAGAGGGAGGGGCCAGGAGGAGAGGGAGGGGCCAGGAGGGTGGAGCACAACACTGGCATCCACACACAGTGCCCATGAGAACACTCGTGGGCCCATGTTCACTGCCGAGCAGGGAAAACCCATCTCTAAAAGTTAAGTTTCTGCTCACACTAATGTGTAGGACACCACCCTGACTCGCCAACACCAACACCCTGTACTGTTCTAGGCTTTAGTCACCTGGACAATTACAATAGAAGTGGGCATGTTGGACATTCATCTGCTTTTTTACTCCCTGGGATGAGGACTCCATGCCTTGCTTTATCTTAACTGAGCTCTAAAATACAACACTACCCAGCAAAGCATCTCAGAAGCCAAGAACATATGGTCCAGAGTGCTCTCTCTGCTCTAATGGCAGCCAAGATACTCTCTGCTGACTGAATGTAAAACAGAAAGCAAAGGAGAGGTGTCTCCGATTGCAAGGAATCCCAGGACAAATCCGAGCAGGAGCCCTTGGGGTCTGGGTTGTGATTCTTTCTGACTCTGCAAGGGGTCTGCCAGGGCTGTGGCCATGTCCTTTGCTGCTGCTGCTGCTGCTAAGTCACTTCAGTTGTGTCCGACTCCATGCGACCCCACAGACGGAAGCCCACCAGGCTCCCCTATCCCTGGGATTCTCCAGGTAAGACCACCGGAGTGGGTTGCCATTTCCTTCTCCAATGCATGAAAGTGAAAAGTGAAAGTGAAGTTACTCAGTCATGTCTTACTCTTAGCGACCCCATGGATGGCAGGCTACTAGGCTCCTCCGTCCATGGGACTTTCCAGGCAAGAGTACTGGAGTGGGGTGCCACTGCCTCCTCTGCGTGTCCTTTGAGAAGTCTCGAAATACAGCAAATGGTATCCACCTACATGAGAACCAGATCTCTCTGATTACCATCCTATCAAGGTGCCTCTTAAGGATGACTTTTTTTTAACATTTGCTTTTATTCATCACCTACTGGCCTCGTTTTCTAGGCAAAGGCAGCCTGGGTAGGATGGCAGGTAGCCCAGCACCACGGCCAGCTTCACTGTCCTGGCTCACAGGCCTTTGCTGTTCCTCACCTCCCTACTGCCCCGGGGCAGCTATCTCTCCGCCATGGGAAAGAAAGAGGAGATGAACAACCCCGCCTCGAGGGCCAAGCTTTAGAGCAGGTCCTTCATAGATGGAGCTCATTCTTTTTAAAATAAACAAGCACACTTCTGACATTACCCAGCCAGGGTTCTGACATCCACTCCCCAGAGAATGGAGGCAGGGCTTGCCAGAGAGCGGGGCAGGGCTGCCTGGTTTGAGTCTCCAACTGAATGACGGCATCACAGATGGTCAGAGTCCGAGGGGATCTGGATCCAGCCTCCCTGTGTTCTGTAGCCCAGTGGGCATCACCTCCTCCACTCACACAGGTGCTTGTGGCCAAGCTGGGGTTAGTCCTGGTCTGTCTGCTACTCACTCACAGGTGGCTCACAGGGCCACATCTCAGCCTGGGGGTGGGGTTGGGGAGGGGACATTTCCAGGGTCCATGGTCAGTGGAGTAAAGGAGGGCATGCACACAAGATGTGGCCTCATCACAGAGTGTGTAGTGAAGCTAAGAAACGACTCATGCTGCAGTGAGGTCTTTGGGGCTACTGCTGTCTGAACAGGTCAGGGAGGTTCCCAGCATGATGGAAGAGTGGAAAAAAGAGAGCAAGGAACTCTTACTCTCTCAAGGGCAAAAATAAAACCTGGATAACCTACCAAACCCACAACAGGTTCCCAGGTAACTGAGATAAAGGCGTGAGCTTGTGGGAGAGGAGACGCTCTTTAAAAAAACAGCACATGGTGTTGAGAACAGATTTCTACCCAAAGGCTCTCAATCTGACTAGGAGACTCCAACTGGAGAGAGGGGTACGCTTCTCAACTCTTGGAAGGATGCACAGGAGAATTAAAAGCAATTAGTGAAAGAGCAAGTGCCACTTTCCCTAGACAAACAGGAGACACCAGTTCTTTCCACTGGTGGCTGGAGTTCACCATGAACCAGGTAGCTTACGAACCCATCACCCCTTAGAAATTGTTCCTTGGGATAAGTGCCTGTCCTGGGCAAAATGTATTGACACATTTAGCTACCACAGACTGGGGGTCTCTTCTGGCGCCCTGTGCCAAGCCTTCCTCATCATCAGGAATTTACCCCATGGCCAGCAGGCTTAGGTGCCGTGCCTGCAGCATCCCTCCACGTCCAGCCCCCTCCGGAGGGCTGTGCATAGCGGTTGTGATCATTTAAAGCACAGGGGGCTGCAGCTGTCTGAGCAGCAGGTGACCTGTGGCATGAGCGAGCTGGCAAGCCAGAGCCCAGCGGCGCTCGGGCAGGGTTGGTGAAGGGCAGCGTCAGGACACATTTTCAATCGGTGTGAAGAACTGCAAGCATTTTCTCGTTAAAAGAAAATCAAACAAATAATAAACTGAAAAGGGAAAAATAATTTAAAGAAAAGAAAAAGAGTGACGGAATAAATCAAAGAAAACCCTTCAGTGGAAGAGTTTCTTTTCTGTAATAAGCTGCTTTTACTTTGTTTCTTTGGCTCTCACTCCATTGTTGGAGCCTGATCCTCAAAAGATACCCTAGAGGACTCCCGGAAGTCGGGGTGTCTCAGGTCCATGAGAAATTTGGTGGGAGTGAGAATATGAGTAGAACCTGCGGGAGAACAGAGGCCGGCTGACTGCTTGAACACAGGTACATTACGGGAGCATGCCAACTTAGGCCTACGTTTATACAGCCAATGAGGTGCGAGAGAGCGAGCCGCATGCGCACACGCGAGGTGCACACGCGGCGCACGCGCACACGGGCCGCGAGGACGGCGGGCGGGCATGCACGCACATAGCGGGCGGGGCTGCATAGCGGGCGTCAGCAGTCTGCACCAGGCCTCTCCACCCATCTGCACGGGCGACTGTGTCTCCCTGGGTCTCCACCTCCCGACAGGGACCCTCAGGTCAGGCCAGCATGGAAGAGGGGGTTACAACGAAGCCTGGCTGGGACGCGTCGGCCCAGGAGAGCTGTTTGAGCAGAGATAATTAGCCAACACGTTCATGCAACACGTATGCAAGCCAAGAACACAGAGAGCTCCACCACGGGGGACCTATGTAACCAAAACAGGAAAAAACCCAGGGAGAAATGGTGGCCAGAGAGGCTTCTGGGAGTAGGGAGGGGCAGGGGTAGGGTGGGGATGTGCAAACTGCCCCATGAATGGTGGGATCTGGAAGCTGAGAGTTGTGAAGACAGTGCCAGGTACATCTTGATACACCCAGGAAGCGCCATGTAGACTGGTTCCCCCCAAAGTGGAGGTATAAAAGTAACACCTCTTACTGAGCTAAGGGGCAAGGACAGGGCCCAGCTGGGAGAGGAGGTACGGGTCATCTCTGGTCAATGTCAAGAGGCACCCTGGGCAGAGGCAACTGTGGTTTGTTAAGGGCACAAGAAAGAAGGCGGCATCTGGAGAAAGCAAAGACTTTTCTCAACGTTTCCTCTTCCGAGCAGAGAAACTGGGGAGGCTCCTATAGACATGAAAAAGGGGGAAATCTCCTGCTGCCTTAAGTTAGCTCTTAGGAGCTGCTGCTTCTGGAAAACCTGCAGGGATATGACAGACCCTGAAGTGGTAGGAACTGGCTGGGGCAGCCTTCAGCAGAGCCCAGAGGCCAGGAGGATCGTTTTGAGCAGTATCTGCTTGCACGCCTGGTCTGTGTCTCTCTAACTGGCAGGTATGGGGGCCAGTGCTCACTGACCTGTTCACTGAGCATCTTCTGGACATGAGGTTCGAGGCCAGGAAACTGACGTGCCCCTCCACCCCAGGCCCAGTTTAGGCTGTAAGCAGGTGCCCTTAACCCAGTTTTGGAGGGTGGGGAATTCACAGCATGGAGAGGGCAGCACTTTTGAGGGGACCCGCGTGGCAGTGACAGAGCAGGAACACTGAGTCTGTCGGGGCCTGGGGCCAGGCACCTCCCACCACTTGGGGCTGCCGCTCGTTAGGAAGCAGAGCAGACCTGAGGAAGGGCCCCTTCACCCCTCGGTGGCTGCCGTCCACAGACGTGTCTAGAGGCAAAGTGTGGCGGGGGCAGCGGAGAACTGGAGAGAAATGAAACACCAAAGCGTGGAATGGAGTCACAGTGCAGTGAAGCAGCCCTCCCCTCTAGAAAACACGCCCCACTCACCTATGAGCACTTCCCACTTGCCGTTGGCTTGGGTCACCTCGTAAGCACAGCGCATCTCGTTCAGGCTCACGCCCCCCAGAATGAAGATAATAAGGCGTGGACCACTGCGGTACTCCCCGGGGGCCTTGTTCTTATGCCANAGCGAGCCGCATGCGCACACGCGAGGTGCACACGCGGCGCACGCGCACACGGGCCGCGAGGACGGCGGGCGGGCATGCACGCACATAGCGGGCGGGGCTGCATAGCGGGCGTCAGCAGTCTGCACCAGGCCTCTCCACCCATCTGCACGGGCGACTGTGTCTCCCTGGGTCTCCACCTCCCGACAGGGACCCTCAGGTCAGGCCAGCATGGAAGAGGGGGTTACAACGAAGCCTGGCTGGGACGCGTCGGCCCAGGAGAGCTGTTTGAGCAGAGATAATTAGCCAACACGTTCATGCAACACGTATGCAAGCCAAGAACACAGAGAGCTCCACCACGGGGGACCTATGTAACCAAAACAGGAAAAAACCCAGGGAGAAATGGTGGCCAGAGAGGCTTCTGGGAGTAGGGAGGGGCAGGGGTAGGGTGGGGATGTGCAAACTGCCCCATGAATGGTGGGATCTGGAAGCTGAGAGTTGTGAAGACAGTGCCAGGTACATCTTGATACACCCAGGAAGCGCCACGTAGACTGGTTCCCCCCAAAGTGGAGGTATAAAAGTAACACCTCTTACTGAGCTAAGGGGCAAGGACAGGGCCCAGCTGGGAGAGGAGGTACGGGTCATCTCTGGTCAATGTCAAGAGGCACCCTGGGCAGAGGCAACTGTGGTTTGTTAAGGGCACAAGAAAGAAGGCGGCATCTGGAGAAAGCAAAGACTTTTCTCAACGTTTCCTCTTCCGAGCAGAGAAACTGGGGAGGCTCCTATAGACATGAAAAAGGGGGAAATCTCCTGCTGCCTTAAGTTAGCTCTTAGGAGCTGCTGCTTCTGGAAAACCTGCAGGGATATGACAGACCCTGAAGTGGTAGGAACTGGCTGGGGCAGCCTTCAGCAGAGCCCAGAGGCCAGGAGGATCGTTTTGAGCAGTATCTGCTTGCACGCCTGGTCTGTGTCTCTCTAACTGGCAGGTATGGGGGCCAGTGCTCACTGACCTGTTCACTGAGCATCTTCTGGACATGAGGTTCGAGGCCAGGAAACTGACGTGCCCCTCCACCCCAGGCCCAGTTTAGGCTGTAAGCAGGTGCCCTTAACCCAGTTTTGGAGGGTGGGGAATTCACAGCATGGAGAGGGCAGCACTTTTGAGGGGACCCGCGTGGCAGTGACAGAGCAGGAACACTGAGTCTGTCGGGGCCTGGGGCCAGGCACCTCCCACCACTTGGGGCTGCCGCTCGTTAGGAAGCAGAGCAGACCTGAGGAAGGGCCCCTTCACCCCTCGGTGGCTGCCGTCCACAGACGTGTCTAGAGGCAAAGTGTGGCGGGGGCAGCGGAGAACTGGAGAGAAATGAAACACCAAAGCGTGGAATGGAGTCACAGTGCAGTGAAGCAGCCCTCCCCTCTAGAAAACACGCCCCACTCACCTATGAGCACTTCCCACTTGCCGTTGGCTTGGGTCACCTCGTAAGCACAGCGCATCTCGTTCAGGCTCACGCCCCCCAGAATGAAGATAATAAGGCGTGGACCACTGCGGTACTCCCCGGGGGCCTTGTTCTTATGCCAGTGCCCATAGCGGGCACTGGAGAGGGAGGGGGGGAGGGGGAGAGAAGGATGTTAATCGTGTATCTGCATATACAACATTTATACTTCATTATTCCATGACGTAATTTCCCTGGTGGCTCAGATTCCAGTAAAGAACCGGCCTGCAATGCAGGAGACCTGGGTTTGATCCCTGGCTCAGGAAGATCCTCTGGAGAAGGGCATGGCAACCCATTTCAGCATTCTTGCCTGGAGAATGCCATGGACAGAGGAGCCTGGCAGGCTACAGTCCACGGGGTCTCAAAGAGTCAGACACGACTGAGCGACTTACACTTTCATTCCATGATGTAGGACTCATTCTATACACCAGTGACTAAAAACAGAGCAGATGCTTAGCAGGTGCTGTCTGAACTGGACTGCAGTGCGAAATTATCAAGCGCTTTGGCTGCTGGGAGAAGAATCCTCACAAGCACCTGTGCTGTGACCCTGTCATTCTCTTAGGAACACGCAGGTAACAGACAGGTTCAGGTCAGCTTTAAAGCCAGGCTCAGCGGCTCCACCCACTGGATGATGGTCCTGTTGTCTCTCCCAAGTTGTAGAGCTCTGGGACACTCTGATGGAAGGAGCAGCGACTTTAGAGTCCCAGGCCTGTCTGCAGCTGGCACATTGATTCATCAGGCAGGTGTACACCGCAGGCCTCACAGGGGCACCCCAGCACCGAGGAGCTAACCCGAGTGGGATCCCAAGAGCTTGTGGCTTAACTGAAGTGGTGGGTTGAGGACCGTGCAGGGAGGAGGGTCTGCCTTGCACTACATGGAGAGGAACTCAGTGCCATGGGGATAGGCACAGGGAAGGGCCATCTAGCACCACCCAGGTGTCACCCGGGAAGGCTTCCTGGAGGAGGTGGTGCCAAGCTGCCTCCTGAAAGACGGGCATCTCAGCGGCCAGACAGTTCCCCAGTGCCTCCACCTCTGCCCTGGCTTTCAATGGGCCTTCACCTTGTCCTCAGAAACAGTGAGAAATGGGCTGCTTCCAGGTTAAGAAAAATGAGGAAAATAAAAAACACGAGGAGAGCAAGGCTCCTCTGGACAGTGGAACCTTCACCCTTCTTCCTGACTTACAACAGCACTGAAGTTACTTTCCAAATCTTAAAGGCCGTGGGAGCCCGTCTGGACCAGCCCCGGGGATCACAGTCATTTTTTTTTTGCCTGTGAGATCATTTGTCTGCCTTAGTCGGCAGTCTGGCTTTGACACCACGTGGGATTTTGTATTCTACTCCAGTGTTGGCAATAAACATTTGGCCTCCACTGGCATCGGGGTGGGGGAATGTGCCATGCAGGCCTGAGAGTCCCAATGGAAGAGGGGTGAAGAGAGAAGACAGGCAGGCAAAGTATGCGTAGAGGGACGGAGGTGCATGTTCTAGAAAGTCTGATCTGGGAACGTGGGCCACCCAGAAGAGGGCAACAGAGAGTCAAGGAGACTTGTGTTCATAGTGTGAGAGTCCCAGGGACTGGCCCGTGGACACATGGCCCACAGAGGACAGCAGGAAAGACTTCTGGACGAAGACAGCAAGGTGGTGAATGAGAGGAGGAGTTTTCAAACACATACACGAGGCATCATGGGCAGCCAAGAAAACACAGAGGGCTGGAGGACTGGGAGACAGAAGCATGGACTGCTTTCTGCTCACATCTGCAACCTGAGAAATGTCTGAGCATCAGCAGGTACATGGACAGGAAGGGGCGGGGGCTATAATTTTTCCATTATTTTCTGTAACACCTTTATGGACAGGTAATTCATGTATCATACAATTCACTTGTTTAAGTTGTAGAATTCTTTGGTGTTCAGTATAGTCACAGAATTATGAGCCATCACCACAGTCAATTTTAGACCATTTCATCACCCCCCGAAAAGAAACCCTGTACCTAGCACCAGTAACCTCTGTCTCCCAATCCTCACCCCTGTTCCTAGCAACCACTTATCTACTTCTCTCTTGAGACTTGCCCATTCTAGACATCTCATATAAACAGAATGATGGAACATGTGGGCATTAGTGATTTGCTTCTTTCACTTAGTATTTTCAAGGTTCATCCATGTTGTAGCATGGATCAGTATTTCATTCCTATCTTTGGCTGAATGATACCCCATTGCATGAATGTACCACATGGTGTTTATCCATTTATCAGCTGATGGACAGCAGGGTCATTCCCACTTTTGAGCTATTATGAATAATACTGCTCGGAAGGTCGGTGTACTGTCATTTTGAATGGGGTGGTTAGGGAAGATGGGAGAAAGTAACAACTGATTAAGGACCTGGAGGAGATAGCAGCCATGTGGACGTATCTGGGGACAGATCATTTCAGGCAGGGGGTGGGAAAGCAAACGCGGAGGCTCCTGAGGCAGAATTGAGCCTGGCCTGTTCCGGGGAGGGCAAGGAGGCCGATGTGGCTGCAGTGGAGGAGGACTAGAGAGGAGTAAGGAGGGAGTCGAGATGGAACAGGAAGCCACGAGGCAGAGCGCCTCCCGGGCCACTGCAAGGACCTGGCCTACACCCTGGCTCTGACGAGAAGCTGCGGGAGNGCGCTCACTGCCTAGGCCCCTAAAACCTGTCCCAACTGGGTCCCAAGTCACTGCCAGAGCAGCACACTCAAAGGTCTCGAGACGGCCTGACAGCAGCCTCACAGAAGGTGCCGAGTCCAAATGTCCCAGCGGCCGAGCCAGGCTGACTCAAGACACACAGGATGGAGCTAGTGTGTCTTAGGCTGGTTCACGGGCACAGCTCAGCTTCGAGACCACGTGGTGCCTCTGTGACGTGCCCGCCTGGCTTCCGGGCACTACACCTTGGTTCTGTTTATGCCTCTGCACCTGCCTTCCTCTGATTTTATGTTTTCTCTTTCTCAGCGTTGAGTGTGTGTATCATAAGCTGCGTTAAGGAAGTTAGGGGAGAAGAGATGAGAGCCGCTGCCTCCCCTGGGCTTCCCCCGCAACACGAGGCTGGCGCTCACGTCCGTGACGATGGGCACCCCGAGGTGTGCCATGTTCGTGATGATCTCGCTGTCCTCCGGCGGGATCTGAGCGTGCTGGATCAGTTTGTTCAGGTTTTCCTCGGTGATGCCTGCGAGAACAAAACCCTGGTCACCATACCAGCCACTATGCATCGCACACTCAGAAGCAGAGCCAAGTGCCTGGGGCGGGGGGTGGCGCCCCCTCTCCTCCTTTGCATCGGTGGGAACTGATCCACTCACTGTATCTACTTTGCTGTAAGACAAGGCAGGGCCAGGACTCCTGTTCAGCTCTAGCCACTCTGTCCTGGGCTATGACCACCAGCAACTGCCCCTCCTGATCTGTCTTTCCGTCTGTCTCCTGCTTCTCAGCCGTCCCCACCATCCCGGGCCCACATCACAGTCAACTTGGACAAGAGAGTCTCTGTGTCCATCTTTTTGCACAGTGGACATTTACGGGCAACTATATGTGGGTAAAGATCACTTATTTATGGGCACAGATTGGGGGCTTCCCTGGTGGTCCAGTGGCTAAGACTCCAGGCTCCCAATGCAGGGGGCCTGGGTTTGATCCCTGGTTGGTGAACTAAAGATCCCGCATCCCACAGCAAGACCTGGTACAGCCAAAAAAAAAAAAAGGCAGATGATATATGTGGGGTAAGTTAAGAGTCTCTGGCAGAAATGCTCCAATAAAGCGGCTACACAGCTGATAGACTCTCCCTGCTGTCCTCCCCCAGCCCTCTTCTCACTATCCTGTCCCTCTGACTAACTCTAGAATCACTGGGGGATACACAGCCTCTAGCTGCAGCTGATCTGCCTACATTTCTCCAGCTGTAAAGAGCCCCTCGGACCTTCCTATTAGATACCCCTCTCCTTCCCTTTTCCTTGTCTTTTGAGCTGTTTTTCACTTTGTTCTCTCCCTCCCAGCTGCCTCATTTCCCCAAGAAAGGGCCTGTCTCCTCTGTCATATCCTGCCATTCCTACCATTCTTCAGAAAGATGTAGAGAAGGATGATGCGGATTTTGTCATAAGTGCTGACATTCGCATCCAGCAGAATGGGAACGATGGCTCTCATGGGGTCCTTGATCTTCTCCCCTTCAGCATCCGTGCCCATGGCCAGGTCCTGCAGAAAACACACCATGTTGGCCCCATGGCAACAGTCTGGATAGACGGTAACTATTAGAAAACGGGCTGTCTGTGAATGGGATGTGTGGCTTGGTTGGGGAAGGTCAGCGACAGGTGCTTGAACTCCTCCACATGCTACAGTTAATCAGCATGGGTCTCCACGGCATCGGTAAGAGCTGAGGAAAGCCCCAGGTTTCACTTTCCAAAACCAGAGACCACACAGATTTGCCATGTTGAAAGGCAGGCTTTTCCATCCAGGTGAGTGCCAGTGAGCCTGAGCTGATTCCTCAGGGAAAGCCTCAATCCTGGTAGGTCCCCAGGAGGGACATAGTCCTGCAGAGGCCTCGGGGCTTCAGGGGATGAAAAGTATCAGTATTGTGAGGTGCCTCTGCCTGGCTAGACTCCTCCTGCTCTGCTTCCCCTGGCACAGAAGGGGGAGTTTTTTTTTAAACTCTTCTGGGTTTTTAAAAAACTCTGTTTTTTTAATCTTCCAACACTTCTAGGGGGAGGAGAAAAAACATGGGCTCCCAAACCTGCACATCTCACTGAGGGAGATGGAGGAAGGGGGAGCTGACAACAGATGAAGATAAAGAGTGGAGTAAGCATAGTCTCTGCCACCCCACCATCGCCCATGACTCAGGCAAGAGGCAGATCTATTCTCGACAGGCCTGAGAAAGCAGCACATAGGTCTCGGCACATCAAGAGCCATCTGGTCTTGTTCTGCAACTTTCTCTGTAGCTCTTACAGAAGTTTCCGGAAGGTTGCCTTTTTTCTCTCAAAATCCCAGGAGTCTGCAACAAGTATGATCTCGAGTTGGGGGAATCTCTGCCCAGTCTGGATCAGAGGAAGGCGGCCCCCCTCCCCAAGGCCCCTTCAGCCCTCAGTGAAGCCTCAACAGACATCTGCTCAGCACGACTGACCCTAATACTCCCTCAAAGTCAAACTGAATGTGACTAGTTCAACAAATACCTCTGAGCACTTCTGAAAAAATGTAGACTTCCCAGGGTGAATCTCAACTGCATTTGTACCGGTCTAGGGATAACCTGTCTTCTGGAGAGTCATGTTCTGATGGTGAGGATACCTTGTGTTTGCAGAGATCCCTGTGAAACTGATGGATTTCAGCAGGACTACTGAGAGAGTCCATGAATCACAGCTCATCTCAGAAACCTAAGCCCAGCCTGTCACATCAAACCAGGGGATTTCGATCTTAGCCTCACACTGAGAACATGAGTTATTTTTTCTGTGAAAAGAGACCCTTTGGCTGAGGTTTCACATCATGGGAGTCACCCTGTCCCTTGGACGCAGACCCTGGATGAGAATCATCACACACGAGGAATGCAGTGCCAGGATTAGCGATTCCACACAACACTCCTGGAAAATGTGGCAGTTTTGTNATATTTAAAATATAGCTATTTTAGCATACAATTCAGTGGGAACACCTGGACTGCTATGAATTCACAAAGGGATCCTGGGCAAGCCTCTTCATTCTCGGGACCTCAGTCCTGTCCAAGGGCAGCAGCTAGACAGACCATCTCCAGGCCCCACTCCAGAGCTCCCATGGGGCAGGGTTCTACACAGTTTCCTTGACCTTGAACTACAAGGGGGAGGGGAGGGAGGGATACCTGGGCTACCTTTCCTTCACAGACACAAAACACCTGCTATGCACAAGGCACGGTGCCAGAGGACATGGCAGGAGAGGACGCAGGGCCAAGGGCTAAAACAACCCAACCCAGCAGGCGGCGTGCCAACACGCAGAGAGCAGCTCTGACACCCGTGCCCACCGCAGGAGGCCGGGAGAGCAGCTCTGACGCCCGCTGCAGGAGGCCCGGGAGAGCAGCTCTGACGCAGCAGGAGGCCCGGGAGAGCAGCCCTGACGCCCGCCGCAGGAGGCCCGGGAGGCCTCTGCGGTGCTGGGCGCTCAGCGACATGGCACTCAGTGTGCAGGGACACGGAGACTGGACAGGGACTTCGCAGAAACGCAGGATTCAGGAGGTGCAGAGCGAGAATGTGCAGGCAGTGGATGAGACTGAACAGAAAGGTGCTTGCCAGGGTCTCTGGCTGACGTAATGGGAGCAGCGGGGGTGCCTGGAGTCACTTTCTGAATGCCCTCCCTGCTGCTGTGCCTTGGGCGTGGAGCTCGCTACTCATATGACTTTTGGGCACTGCAATACATCAAGGGGGCCCTACTCTGGGGCTGAATCACGTGGATCTGGGGAATCCGCGTCTGGCTGACCATCTCCTGGGGTCGCTCTGCACAAACCCTCCGAGGCCCAGACGCAAAGCCCCGAGGGTCACTGCCACCTGAGGGCAGGGGAGGCTGAAGCCCTGGACCCTGCAGGCCTCAGGCCTTGCATGCTCGCCCCAGCCTGTGCTGACCTCCATGATGTCTTTGATGATTGGGGTCCATCGTGAGAGCTGGTAGGTCTGCTCGCTGATTCGCTCCTTCCGCTCCGGCTTGCTCCTGCGACGCAGGGTGGACTGAAGGCAAACACATGAGAGGTGGCTCTGAGTCAGCACCTGGGCCCACATGGCCCCGCTGGTCCCAGGGCTCCCTGTGGGGAATCAAGACTTGGAAAAAGGCTACCACGTGGAGAGGTTTTCCTGGAAAAGCCCAGACTACACTCGTGGGCTCCAGCCCAAGAATCTGCAGCAAACTTGGTTCTTTAAAGCCCTAAAAAATGGCCAATGTGGGTCAAACATATAAGGACTGTTTTTTACAAAGGCGAGAAGTTAAAAAAAAAAGTTTGTTATCAATTGCTGGCGAAGACTCTTTCTTGAGAGTCCTTTGGACAGCAAGGAGATCAAATCAGTCAATCTTAAAAAAAAATCAACCCTGAATACTCATTGGAAAGACTGATGCTGAAGCTGGCACTCTAATACTTCAGCCATCTGATACGAAGAGCTGACTCACTGGAAAAGACCCTGAGGCTGGGACAGACTGAAGGCAGGAGTTTCCACAGAGGATGAGATGGTTGGATGGCATCACTGACTCGATGGACATGAGTTTGGGCAAACTCAGGGAGATGGTGAAGGACAGGGAGACCTGGTGTGCTGCAGTCCATGGGGTCGCAAAGAGTCAGACACGACTTGGCCACTGAACAACAGCAGAAGAAAATCCTGCTCTGGTGAGACCTGTCCTTTGATTTTGCTTCAGCAGCACAGGGTGCGCTGAGAGAATCACCTCCATTCTCGTTTGGCCCCTTTGTGAACAAGGGTCTGAAAACACCAAATGACCACCAGTCACAGGCCTCTGGTCTGGTGGCTTCGGAACAAAGCTTCTGACTCTAATAAGATTCCAGAAGGAGCCAGCCTACAGCCTGGTTTTATCAGCACTGACTCCCTGAAGGAAGCAGGGTTCCTACAAGCAAGGTTCCCGGTGGGGGCCCTCCCGCCTCAGCCTCTTCTAGCGCTCACTGCCTAGGCCCCTAAAACCTGTCCCAACTGGGTCCCAAGTCACTGCCAGAGCAGCACACTCAAAGGTCTCGAGACGGCCTGACAGCAGCCTCACAGAAGGTGCCGAGTCCAAATGTCCCAGCGGCCGAGCCAGGCTGACTCAAGACACACAGGATGGAGCTAGTGTGTCTTAGGCTGGTTCACGGGCACAGCTCAGCTTCGAGACCACGTGGTGCCTCTGTGACGTGCCCGCCTGGCTTCCGGGCACTACACCTTGGTTCTGTTTATGCCTCTGCACCTGCCTTCCTCTGATTTTATGTTTTCTCTTTCTCAGCGTTGAGTGTGTGTATCATAAGCTGCGTTAAGGAAGTTAGGGGAGAAGAGATGAGAGCCGCTGCCTCCCCCGGGCTTCCCCCGCAACACGAGGCTGGCGCTCACGTCCGTGACGATGGGCACCCCGAGGTGTGCCATGTTCGTGATGATCTCGCTGTCCTCCGGCGGGATCTGAGCGTGCTGGATCAGTTTGTTCAGGTTTTCCTCGGTGATGCCTGCGAGAACAAAACCCTGGTCACCATACCAGCCACTATGCATCGCACACTCAGAAGCAGAGCCAAGTGCCTGGGGCGGGGGGTGGCGCCCCCTCTCCTCCTTTGCATCGGTGGGAACTGATCCACTCACTGTATCTACTTTGCTGTAAGACAAGGCAGGGCCAGGACTCCTGTTCAGCTCTAGCCACTCTGTCCTGGGCTATGACCACCAGCAACTGCCCCTCCTGATCTGTCTTTCCGTCTGTCTCCTGCTTCTCAGCCGTCCCCACCATCCCAGGCCCACATCACAGTCAACTTGGACAAGAGAGTCTCTGTGTCCATCTTTTTGCACAGTGGACATTTACGGGCAACTATATGTGGGTAAAGATCACTTATTTATGGGCACAGATTGGGGGCTTCCCTGGTGGTCCAGTGGCTAAGACTCCAGGCTCCCAATGCAGGGGGCCTGGGTTTGATCCCTGGTTGGTGAACTAAAGATCCCGCATCCCACAGCAAGACCTGGTACAGCCAAAAAAAAAAAAAGGCAGATGATATATGTGGGGTAAGTTAAGAGTCTCTGGCAGAAATGCTCCAATAAAGCGGCTACACAGCTGATAGACTCTCCCTGCTGTCCTCCCCCAGCCCTCTTCTCACTATCCTGTCCCTCTGACTAACTCTAGAATCACTGGGGGATACACAGCCTCTAGCTGCAGCTGATCTGCCTACATTTCTCCAGCTGTAAAGAGCCCCTCGGACCTTCCTATTAGACACCCTTTTCCTTGTCTTTTGAGCTGTTTTTCACTTTGTTCTCTCCCTCCCAGCTGCCTCATTTCCCCAAGAAAGGGCCTGTCTCCTCTGTCATATCCTGCCATTCCTACCATTCTTCAGAAAGATGTAGAGAAGGATGATGCGGATTTTGTCATAAGTGCTGACATTCGCATCCAGCAGAATGGGAACGATGGCTCTCATGGGGTCCTTGATCTTCTCCCCTTCAGCATCCGTGCCCATGGCCAGGTCCTGCAGAAAACACACCATGTTGGCCCCATGGCAACAGTCTGGATAGACGGTAACTATTAGAAAACGGGCTGTCTGTGAATGGGATGTGTGGCTTGGTTGGGGAAGGTCAGCGACAGGTGCTTGAACTCCTCCACATGCTACAGTTAATCAGCATGGGTCTCCACGGCATCGGTAAGAGCTGAGGAAAGCCCCAGGTTTCACTTTCCAAAACCAGAGACCACACAGATTTGCCATGTTGAAAGGCAGGCTTTTCCATCCAGGTGAGTGCCAGTGAGCCTGAGCTGATTCCTCAGGGAAAGCCTCAATCCTGGTAGGTCCCCAGGAGGGACATAGTCCTGCAGAGGCCTCGGGGCTTCAGGGGATGAAAAGTATCAGTATTGTGAGGTGCCTCTGCCTGGCTAGACTCCTCCTGCTCTGCTTCCCCTGGCACAGAAGGGGGAGTTTTTTTTTAAACTCTTCTGGGTTTTTAAAAAACTCTGTTTTTTTAATCTTCCAACACTTCTAGGGGGAGGAGAAAAAACATGGGCTCCCAAACCTGCACATCTCACTGAGGGAGATGGAGGAAGGGGGAGCTGACAACAGATGAAGATAAAGAGTGGAGTAAGCATAGTCTCTGCCACCCCACCATCGCCCATGACTCAGGCAAGAGGCAGATCTATTCTCGACAGGCCTGAGAAAGCAGCACATAGGTCTCGGCACATCAAGAGCCATCTGGTCTTGTTCTGCAACTTTCTCTGTAGCTCTTACAGAAGTTTCCGGAAGGTTGCCTTTTTTCTCTCAAAATCCCAGGAGTCTGCAACAAGTATGATCTCGAGTTGGGGGAATCTCTGCCCAGTCTGGATCAGAGGAAGGCGGCCCCCCTCCCCAAGGCCCCTTCAGCCCTCAGTGAAGCCTCAACAGACATCTGCTCAGCACGACTGACCCTAATACTCCCTCAAAGTCAAACTGAATGTGACTAGTTCAACAAATACCTCTGAGCACTTCTGAAAAAATGTAGACTTCCCAGGGTGAATCTCAACTGCATTTGTACCGGTCTAGGGATAACCTGTCTTCTGGAGAGTCATGTTCTGATGGTGAGGATACCTTGTGTTTGCAGAGATCCCTGTGAAACTGATGGATTTCAGCAGGACTACTGAGAGAGTCCATGAATCACAGCTCATCTCAGAAACCTAAGCCCAGCCTGTCACATCAAACCAGGGGATTTCGATCTTAGCCTCACACTGAGAACATGAGTTATTTTTTCTGTGAAAAGAGACCCTTTGGCTGAGGTTTCACATCATGGGAGTCACCCTGTCCCTTGGACGCAGACCCTGGATGAGAATCATCACACACGAGGAATGCAGTGCCAGGATTAGCGATTCCACACAACACTCCTGGAAAATGTGGCAGTTTTGTTATATCCCTTCACAGAGGAAAAGAAAAACAGGCACATCAGATGAATCAGTGACAGGGACAGCACTCTGATCGTAACTGTGATCAGGGAGCCCGTGGGCGGATTTCTGTCCTTCGGCTGTGCTGCCCCCTTTCGGCCTCTAGGTCTCCAAGCTGGTGCAGCCACAGCAGGAGGAGAGGACACTCAGGAGTCAGCATCCAGCCGGCTCTGCCAGTCGCGGTGCATCACATGCGTCTCTTCTGCTTTTCCAGGGAGCATCTGGAAAGTCAGACACGCAAACCCCAAACGGCTCGGCATTCCGGACCACTCTAGTCCCTACCATTGAGAGGAACTGCACTGGCTCCAGAGAGCTGAGACCACAGGCTCTAGCAGGCTTTCCCATTTCTGTTTCCTATGATTCTGCGGGATGTTCGAGGTAGGACGTTAACATTCAGCTGGGCAAGTAAACCAGCCTGGCAGAAGGAGAAGGAAAGGGCCCTACCTGTTCTACCCGGCAGAGTTTATCCACAGTGCCTTGGTAATGCTTCATGCAGTCCTCGGCGAGGTGCAGGTGGGTCGAATACTAGGACAAAATAGAGAGTGTGTGGTCAGGGAATCTCTCGCTGACCCACGCAGCATTTGCTGAGTAGCTGCTGAGTATGAACACGGTGCTAGGTGCCTAGGAGTCCCCAGCCTCATAAAGGAGATGAAATATGCGTTCAAGTAGACAACTGTGTGTCGGGCAGAGGGACAGAAACACCTTTGACAAGAGTCAAGAGGAAGGAGAAGTCCTTTAAGGGGGCAGGGTGGTGTGACAGTTTCACATGTCTCCACAAATCCTTTGATACTCCTCCCTCCAGCAGGTGGCGCTCAATACCCC
>SJYW01006930.1:213463-224601 GCA_006410735.1 Raphicerus campestris | reverse complement strand
AAAAAAACTGAAGGAAATCTGGGTTACAGTTACGTGGGGGTTTCTGTTTGGTTATATGATATAACTGAATATATGTATTCCATGCCCTTTTCTGCATGTATTAGTATAGTTCACATTAAAAATTTAGAAAATAACAAATACATTGGAAAATAATCATCAATGTGAGATGCTCAGCTCTTGACCCTCTAGAGACCCTCTGGAGAAAATGGGAAGGCCAGAGGAAGTTCCTCGCTTGGGGACAAGTTCCTCGCCTGGGTGGGGGGGTGCCACAGAAGGCAGCCTGGGGTGCAGCCTTACCCCCGGTACCGCACGGCTGGGTACTCCTTCAGGGTGGCACACAGAGTTGCAATCTGCTCCGCCAGGCGCTCCAGGATCGGATTCTTCATCTGAGCCTTGTGGGGACTGTAGAAGCTTTGGAAAGAGTCGGCAGAGTCCAAGGAATACACCTGAGAAAGGGGAAATATATATATGTATATACAAGACAGAGGAGGCATGCTGCAGTCCATGGGGTCGCAAAGTGTTGGATATGATGCAGCGACTGAACAACAATATATATATTTCCAGAATGGTGTTCCCGCCAAGCCTCGTAGTGAGGCTACAGAACAAGTTTTCATTTATTCTACAAATACAGCTGGGCTTCTGCTGGGTGCCAGGCCTTGTGCACTGGGAACTGCCAGTGGCCAAACCATTACTGTCCTCCAGGAGCGTGTGCAGTCTTGCAGGAGAAGGCAGATGAATAAACAATGAACAAAATGAAGAGTAAATTTTATGGTATGCGGGAAATGGGTAAGTGTACGAGAACAGACGAAGCAGAGAAAGAATGCCCGGGGCTGGACAGGGAGGACAGGAGGCCTCCTTGAGGAGGGGACATTTGAGTGAGGGCTTGAAGGAGGTGCAGTTTCTTCCCAGGGGCTCCCTGAAGAGGGGCTGGTCAAGCCAAGGCCCTGAGGCAGGCATGCCTGTGTCTGATGACTGATGAGGAGCCCAAGAGAGCGCAGGGGAGGGGTCTTGTCGCACCACACTGGCCATTCATTGTAAGTTTAAATAAAAGAGGGACAAGCTAGAAATTGTGCTGTGACTGTGGCAAACAAAGGAGCTTTGTATGGATTTAATAATTTCCTATCCGCAAAGTATGTTCTTAGTATTTTTCTCTTTTATCCTTTTTGGAAGGTTTTGGAGGTTTAAAATTTCCTCTTAAACCAGCAGGCTACCAGCCATTAGTATTCTCTCAGAAGAATCTCTTGATGTGAACTACCCTCATCTTGAAAACCTGGAAGTTTAAAAAAAAAATTATCACTTTTCAAAAATATACGGTGGAGAAAGGTATGGCTACCCACTCCAGTATTCTTGTCTGGGAAATCCCATGGTGGGGCTACAGTCCACAGGGTCATTAAGAGTCAGGCACAACTTAGCAACTAAACAAAAAATATGTGCATATGTGACATACAATAAATCAAACATAAAAAAACAAAAAATAGATGAAATACAATATGGTTGAATATGCTCAAGTTGGATTTTGTTCAATTCAGGTGGTGACAGGGCTCACGGAGAGGAAAAAAAAATTCCTGCCCTTGGCTGAGAATAGGTTTTAGGCCAAGTGAGAAGGGAAAGAGACTGTCTTTTGAAAATATTCACACTCTATTTTTTCCATGTCTTCTTACCTAAGAATTCGTCACTCTCTGGCATCTATTATTAGAAGCTGATCCATAAAGCCCTGATATGCCACAACCATCTCTTACCTCTACAAAATGCACAGAAGTTGTGCTATTTTTTGCTTCTTGATGAGGAGGAGGCATTTTAACAAATCTTGAAATACTATGGCATAAATTTTGTACATTTTCACACAATCAGCTTCACTTTTACTTGGTTTAACGACTTTTTTTTTCCAAGGGGAGCAGTTTTGGCATGTAAAGCATTAACGGCTAGTGACGAAGGCTACCATCTGTTCCTTGACACGTGACAACTGAGGTTATCTCTACATAAAAACAGTCTCCTTTGCAGCAGATGGGTGTTGTCTGATCCCTTCCCCTCTTCTCCTCCCAGCTCTTTCTGGATTGGCTACTTTTTACTTATTCAAGGAGTCAGCCAATAGGGGTGAACAGAGTGAGGATGAAATGAACACCAAGAAGGACATGATGGCTGCAAAAAGTCAGAAATACCTGGAGGGTGAGAGTGAGGCACCTTGGGCAGACCCTCTAAGGATGACTGTTTCCATTACATAAACATCCGCTCACAAGACATCACTGACTAATTCCTTCCCCCGCTCTCTTTACTGCACCCCTGCCCCACCCTCTCCGACCTGGCTGGAGTTCCTGAGAGAATAACCAGGACGCAGGATTTCTCTGCCGTCTCCTCGCAGGCTCACCTGGGATTCATATGGGAGAAACGCAATGTTGATTTCCGTCAGAGTCTTGATGACTTTGGCTGCTCGAGATTTTACCAGCTCGTTAAACAGGGCATCTGGACAAGCTGCCAGGATGACAAAGACGGTAGGGTTTCCTGTCGGTAGGGTTTCTTGTCCACTTGCTGGTTCGTTTCAACGTTTGCACACGTCTGCTGAATTCTTTATTATTAGGAGTTTTAAAAGGCAAATAGGAAGTTCATCCCATCCTACAATCTACTGCCTCTAGGGTATAAAAGGAATACAAAACCACCTAGGAGGCCCTCCATGTAGAACAAAGAAACAAATGGCAATAAAGGCTAAGATATTGAGAGCTGTTTTAAAAAACCACTTTCTGATATAAAGGGGAGGAAGAAAAAGAACCAGGAGAGGTCAAAAANGTTGATCATAACTTTTCTTCCAAGGAGTAAGCGTCTTTTAATTTCATGGCTGCAGTCACCATCTGCAGTGATTTTGGAGCCCCCCCAAAATAAAGTCAGCCACTGTTTCCACTGTTTCCCCATCTATTTCCCATGAAGTGATACCTGCATAGTACTCCCTAATCTAGTCAGCAATTCCTCATCAGTCATTCAGATTATTTCCCATGGTTCAGTGTGGTGAAAAACTGGGAACAAATATATCCAATAAGCCAGTGGTTAAGTTAATTAGGTTACATTTGTACAATGGATACTATGTACCTACTAGAAATAATGATCTGGAAAATACACACTCCTTTACTCAGCATCACTGTTTACTGGTCACTGGACCCAGCACCAGCGATGAACAGCAGCAGACACGTCTCCTTCGGAGCTTACATGCCAGTGACAGAAGCAGACAGGACAGAAGGGCAATCGCGGCTTCTCCTCACCAGTGCTGNTCACTGGACCCAGCACCAGGGATGAACAGCAGCAGACACGTCTCCTTCGGAGCTTACATGCCAGTGACAGAAGCAGACAGGACAGAAGGGCAATCGCGGCTTCTCCTCACCAGTGCTGAGGCAGACAGGTAAGGGCAGCGGTAGAAAAGAAAAACCCTAGTATGGGGAGCTACCTTTAAGAGGAGATCTCGAGAAGGCGATGGCACCCCACTCCAGTACTCTTGCCTGGAAAATCCCATGGACGGAGGAGCCTGGTGGGCTGCAGTCCATGGGGTCTCAAAAAGTCGGACACGACTGAGCGACTTCACTTCCACTTTTCACTTTCATGCATTGGAGAAGGAAATGGCAACCCACTCCAGTGTTCTTACCTGGAGAATCCCAGGGAGGGGGGAGCCTGGTGGGCTGCTGTCTATGGGATCATACAGAGTCGGACAAGACTGAAGCAACTTAGCAGCAGCAGACAAATGTATGGATACCAAGGGGGAAAGTTGGGAATGGGATGAATTAATTGGGAGATTGGAATCCAAATATATATATACACACACACACACACACACACACACACACACACTATTGACTCTATGTATAAAAAAGATAACCATTGAGAACCTAAAAAAAAGAGAGAGAGAGATAGGAGGGATCAGGATTTAAAAAAAAAAAAAAAAACAGGAAAAAAAAGGCAGGGGTGGTCCTTCCCTAGCGGTCTAGCAGTTAGGATTCCATGCTCCCACTGCAGGGGGTGCAGGTTTGATCCCTGGTTGGGGAATGAAGATCCTGCATGACAAGGCAGAAAAAAAAGGGGAGGGTGGGATCCTGCTCGGCCTCTCTGAGGAAGACCCCAGCCCCTCAGAAGCTGGGAAGGGAGCAGGGGGAGGCACAAAGGCTGGAGGTGGAAAAAGGAAAAAGAAGTTGACAGCTTCTTGGAACTAAACCTGGAAGCCAGATCATGCGGGACCTTGATGGGAGTCTGATTTTAATCAATCTGAAGGGCACTGGAAAGCCACGGAGGACAGGGACGTCATCTGCTGTATTGCAGAGATGAGACTGAAGTGGGGGCGCAGCGAAAACTGAAGCAAGAGTACAGTCAGGATGCCTCCCTGAGGGCCCATCCATGGCTGGTGGCAGTGGAGATGAGGATTGATGTGGACCATTTTTAAAGACTTTACTGAATTTGTTACAACATTGGTTCTGTTTTATGTCTTTGGTTTTTTGGCTGCGAGGCATGTGGGATCTTAGCTCCCAGACCAGGAATCAAACCCGCAACCCCTGCATTGAGAGGTAAAGTCTTAACCACTGGGCCACCAGGCAACTTTGCAAATGTGACAGTGGAAGAGGGTATTATTACACTATCTTTTTTGTATTACTGAGGGTTTTTTTTTTCCTGCTACACAAAATTAATTTAAATTCAAGTCACCTTTTGATAGGTGAAGGCAGAGATATAATCAGAAAATCAGAACAAGGATCACAAGTCCTAAAGACTGAGAATACACTCTGGGTTCAAGCCTTCTTGCCTGGTGATTCCTGTTCTGAAATTCTCAGGGCCTGTATTTGTTGTATTGTTGTCAGCCAGTTCTAATCCTGCCCTACATTTTTCTAATCCAGTACCGAAAAGGAAACAAGGATTAGAGCCCATTTTAGCATTAAGAATCAAGTAGGTTGGGCTACTTCCTCACAAATAATCCCTGGCAATCACATTTCAACTCCCTTAGAAGTCCTCCTTGTGTGGAGAGAAACAATAAAGCCTTCCGAGGCTGGTCCAGCCAGAGGGTCTTATTTCTGCATTCCAAACCACGTGATTCCCAGGTAAACCGTCGGCTCCACCACCACCTGGCCTGAGCATTTGGCAAAGAAGACACCAGGGCAGCATTCTTGCCTGGGAAATCCCATGGACAGAGGAGGCTGATGGGCTACAGTTCACGTGGTAGCAGAGTCAGACGTGACTTAGTGATTAAATAACAATGCTAGGGCAGCTTTAACTTCTGCATAATTATGAGAACCATGGCCTGGTTACTCCTTGGAAGAAAACTTATGACCAACCTAGACAGCATATTAAAAAGCAGAGACATTACTTGCCAACAAAGGTCCATATAGTCAAAGCTATGGTTTTTCCAGCAGTCATGTATGGATGTGAGAGTTGGACTATAAAGAAAGCTGAGCGCCGAAGAATTGATGCTTTTGAAGTGTGGTGTCAGAGAAGACTCTTGAGAGTCCCTTGGACTGCAAGGAGATCCAACCAGTCCATCCTAAAGGAGATCAGTCCTGAATATTCATTGGAAGGACTGATGCCTAAGCTGAAACTCCAATACTTTGGCCACCTGATTCGAAGAGTTGACTCATTTGAAAAGACCCTGATGCTGGGAAAGATTGAAGGCAGGAGGAGAAGCGGACAACAGAGGATGAGATGGTTGGATGGCATCACCAACTCAATGGACATGAGTTTGAGTGAACTCTGGGAGTTGGTGATGGACAGGGAGGCCTGGCGTGCTGTGTCCCTCACAGCCAAAGGGAAAGAATGCAGATTCCTTTTCAACCATATCCTGCAGGGGCCGGGTGACTCCCAAACTCAACAAATTCCTCCCCAGTCCTGAGAAAAAGAGCAGGTGGTCTAGATTACCTGGGACCTGTTCAGTCTCATCCAGTATACCAACCAGAGCCCCAAAGTGCAGACTCTAGGGATAGCTGCATGCCCCTCCCAAGCCCCCACCCCACGGGGAGCCCTGTCCTTACCACCCTTGGCACCCACGACTGCCCTTGGCAGTGATACGTGTCAGGGCACCTAAGCCCATGGCACACCAAGACGTCGGAAATAGCATGACTCATACTAGATGGGCTGGAAGCTTGGGAGAAGTGGGGGTGTCACCAAAACCCTCAGAAGTATGAGGGATTCAAACAGTCTATGCTCTGTGCCCACAGAGGTCCACCCTGCCCTGCCCTCAGGCACCAGAAGTTTGGTGCCTGACCGGAAGGAGTGCCTCCCCTCTGTGGAGGGATTTAAAGAAATGTAAACTCAGGCCACAAGCGCCCTCCACTTTGCCCAACACAGAGGCAGGGAATTTCTTTAGTTATTCCAACTCAGTACTGGTGGTTCTTCTGAAAGTCGACCTCTTAAATAAACAGTTGTGTGACGGCATAAGGCTAGTTCTACTTCGGCATCATTGACTATGCTAAAGGCTTTGTGTGGATCATAACAAACTGTGGAAAAGTTTTAAAGAGATGGGAATATCAGATCACCTTATCTGCCTCCTGAGAAACTTGTACGCAGGTTAAGAAGCAACAGTTAGAATCAGACATGGAACAAGGGACCGGTTCCAAACTGGAAAGGAGTACCTCAAGGCTGTATATTGTCACCTTGCTCATTTAACTTATATGCAGAGTACATCATGCCAAAAGCCAGGCTGGATGAAGCACAAGCTGGAATCGAGATTGCAGGGAGAAATATCAATAACCTCAGATATGCAGATGCTGCTGCTGCTGCTAAGTCGCTTCAGTCGTGTCCGAGTCTGTGCGACCCCATAGATGATAGCCCACCAGGCTCCCCCGTCCCTGGGATTCTCCAGGCAAGAACACTGGAGTGGGTTGCCATTGCCTTCTCCAATGCATGAAAGTGAAAAGTGAAAGGGAAGTCGCTTAGTCGTGTCCAACTCTTTGCAACCCCATGGACTGCAGCCTACCAGGCTCCTCTGCCCTTGGGATTTTCCAGGCAAGAGTACTGGAGTGGGTTGCCATTGCCTTCTCCGTCAGATATGCAAATGACACCACCCTTATTATGGCAGAAAGTGAAGAGGAACTAAAAAGCCTCTTGATGAAAGTGAAAGAGGAGAGTGAAAAAGTTGGCCTAAAACTCAACATTCAGAAAACTAAGATCAAGGATTCAGGTCCCACCACGTCATGGCAAATAGATGGGGAAACAATGGAAACAGTGACAGACTTTATTTTCTTGGGCTCCAAAATCACTGCAGATGGTGACTGAAGCCATAAAATTAAAACACACTTACTTCTTGGAAGAAAAGCTATGGCAAACCGAGACACTGTATTAAAAAGCAGTGATATCACTTTGCTAACAAAGGTCCACATAGTCAAAGCTATGGGTTTTTAGTAGTCATGTATGGATGTGAGAGCTGGACCATAAAGAAGTCTGAGCACTGAAGAATTGATGCCTTTGAACTGTAGTATTGGGAAGACTTGAGAATCCTTTGGACTGCAAGGAGATCCACCCAGTCCATCCTAAAGGAAATCAATCCTGAATACTCACTGGAAGGACTGATGCTGAAGCTGAAGCTCCAATACTTTGGCCACCTGATTCGAAGAGCCAGCCCATTAGAAAAGACCCCGATGCCGGGAAAGATAGTAGGCAGGAGGAGAAGAGGACAACAGAGGATGAGATGGTTGGATGGCATCACTGATGCAATGGACGTGAGTTTGAGCAGCTCCAGGAGATGGACAGGGAAGGGAAGGGAAGGACAGGGAAGCCTGGTGTGCTGCAGTCCACGGGGTCACAAAGAGTCACGACTGAGTGACTGAACAACAAGGCTAGTTACTCAGGCAGACGTCACTCCCACCCTCAGGACCAGGAGAAAAAGTGCCTAAAGCAGCCTTGTGCTGTGCTGTGCTTAGTCACCCAGTCATGTCCGACTCTCTGTGGCCCCATGGACTGTAGCCTGCCAGCCTCCTCTATGGGGATTCTCCAGGCAAGAATGCTGGAGTGGGCAGCTTTATCTTTCTCTAGTGGATCTTCCCGACCCAGGAATCAAACTGGGGTCCCCTGCATTCCAGGTGGATTCTTTACCAGCTGGGCTATCAGGCAAGCCCAAAGCAGCATACTCCAGTGCAAATTAATTTTAAAAAAAAGAAAGAGAAAATGCCAAGGGAAGCACTAAAATTAGACAGACCAGGGAAACTCCAGGTTCAGGCATTTGTTAGCTGTGGACATTGAGCAAGTGTAAAATTTTTTAGGTTTCAGCTTTCTCATCTACAAAATTACAATACTCTAATGACCTGTTGTGAGGGTTAACGAGACAATATGCCTGGGAAGGTATCTGGCAGGTCCGAGGCACAGAACAAAAGGCATCACTGTGATGTCACCATAAAAATGTTATTCATACAGACAATGAAATAAGAAAATTATAACACGTCTGCCACCAATCAAGATTTTTAATATAATATAAAAATCCAATAAAAAATATGTATTTAAAATACAGTTTAAAATAATCACCAAAATATTTAGATATCCAACTCTACATGTATTTCAGCAGAAACTTCTAAACTTCCCTGACCCACAATAAACATGTGAATATGCTTTGGAATGGCACCAATGTATATAAATCTTAAATGTTAATATAGAATTGAACAGAAGAAGCCTTATACCACTTCTAAGGAAAGAGACAGTGACCTCTGCTTATCCAGGAAGAGATGCCTTAATGCTGAAGCACAAGTCAGAGGCCCCGGACGGTGAGATGTTTCATGTCACAACAGGGACACTGGGCTGTATTTCCAAGTTGCCAACACTATTCTGAGAATTGCCTTAGACAAGAACACAAAACAAGGTAAGAAGGACACAGAGCTACCTGCCTGCAGAAATCATGGGAACCAACTAAAAAACCAGTGGGAACATTAAAACCGTTAGGAAGGCTGCTGTTGTTTAGCTGCTAAGTCGTGTCCGACTTTTTGCAACCCTATGAACTGGAGCCCACCAGGCTCCTCTGTTCATGGGATTTCCCAGCAAGAATACTGGCTGCCACTTCCTTCTCCGGGGGATGTCCCTGACCCAGGGACTGAAACCAGGTGTCCTGCACGGACGGGCAGGTGGATTCATTACCACAGAGACACCAGAGAGGTCACAGACACAAAATAAACACATAAACACCAAGAGGTCTTTCACATGGCAACAACAGGCAGACTCTGGGTAGGCAGCTCCCCTGTTTCCCAGCGCACGGGCTGGGACTCCACGCCCTGTCAGTTCCACTCTGCATGCTGCCAGTGATTCTGCTCTGAAGCAACAGCAAGTCTGTTCTTTCCCTGACGGCACTTCAGATATCTGAGGACGGCAACCAAGACTCTCCAACTGTCTTGCTCTGGGCTGAAGATCCTCCCAGCTAAACAAGTGTATCTTCCCAGGCAGACTAAGTTAAGGCTTCACAAAACAGAAAGAAATGGTTCAAATACTTAAAAACAAGCCTTCCTGGTACTCTCAAGTTCCTTCTCTTAGGAAGACACATGCACACAGAAACTGTTGGCAACTAACCACAAACCTCTTTAATTAAAAAAGTATATATATTTACGTGGCTGTACCAGGTATTATTTGCAGCATGCAGGTTCTTTAGTTACAGCATGTGGGATCTAGTTTCTGGACCAAAGATTGAACCCGGGCCCCCTGGGTTCATGAAGTCTTAACCACTGGACCATCAGGGAATTCCCCAAATCTAATATGTCTTTATGATGTTTTAAATAACATAGAAGCAGCACATTCTTTTTTTTTTTTAATACTTTACGTTACAATACTGTATTGGTTTTGCCATACATTGACATGAATCAGCCACAGGTGTACACGAGCTCCTAATGCCGAAGCCCCCTCCCACCAGAAGCAGCACATTCTTGATGAAAAATTAACAATAGAGAGATGAATAGCTACAAAGTAGCATTCTCCTCCTCACTCCTACTCCTGAGGGGAAACATTCATGGTTTAGGGAGTGCTCTTTCAGATCCTTTGCCAGGCACATCCAGGCAAGCGCAGGGATCTGGCACATAAACCCATGGCTCCTTGGCACAGGCCTGGAAGGTAAAACGACTTTCAACGATTCTACTTCTTTGGTGGGTGAGAACACTTCTACCGGAAAGAATTTTAGAGACCACCATCTAAGGACAGAGTCTAGGCCCTCATTTTGGGATTGAGATGCTCCTACGAAACACAGCCAGAGGGAGTGGGCAAGGCCACCAATTGGTCCTAGCGCACACGGGAAGCAGGTCTCTGGATCCCCATCCAAATGCTCTTCCCACTCCACATACTGTCTCCCAGGGGCCAGCATGGACTGGACTCCGCACTGGAAGTCGGTGCGCTTCTCTTTGTTATACTGCAGTGATCACCCTGACAAAGTAAAGCAAACCGACGCAGATGGGTTTTGGAGCCAGACGGTTAAGGTTCACATCCCTGCTGCTCCTCCACTTCCTAGACTTGGGACAAGTGACTGAATCTGTGTCAGTTTCCACTTCTATAAAATGGGGATGACCACACATGCCTCACAGAGCTACTGTGAGGAGTAAATGGTTTGATGTGTGTGAGGCACTTAGTTCAGTCTTGAAATGGTCCTCAGCACTGTCAGCTACCGCGAGCACCATCAGCACCTTTTAAAGGTATCTCACTCTCCTAATAAGGGAGAACCCAGTGATTTCTGATTGGCTTCTTATTGCCTCCCCGTGCAGTTTCTGACACGTCTTCCGTTCTTCAGTTTGCTTCTCTCTGTTCAATGACGATGGCTTATTGAACATTTCCGATGTGCCAGACATCATTCCAGGCATTGGAAAAAACCATGATGAACAAGCTAAACAAGATTCCTTCCCGTAAGGTGCTTCCATCTGGTGTGGAGAGGAGACACAGCTAGTACACACAGGAGGTAAGATCATTCTAGAGTGGTGAGTGCTCAGGGGAAATTTTATCTTTCTATAATTTTATTTACTTATATTTGGCTGTGCTGGGTCTTCACTGCTTTGCTTGGACTTGCTCCAGTTGTGGTGAGTGGGGGCGACTCTTCGTTGTGGTATGTGGGCTTCTCACTGCAGCGGCTTCTCTTGCTGTGGAGAGGCCCTAGGCGTGCAGGCTTCAGGGGCTGTAGCGTGGGCCTTTGTTGCCCTGCAGCATGTGGAATCTTCCCAAACCAAGGATCAAAC
>SJYW01006930.1:182698-208043 GCA_006410735.1 Raphicerus campestris | reverse complement strand
GTTTGATCCTTGGTTTGGGAAGATTCCACATGCTGCAGGGCAACAAAGGCCCACGCTACAGCCCCTGAAGCCTGCACGCCTAGGGCCTCTCCACAGCAAGAGAAGCCGCTGCAGTGAGAAGCCCACATACCACAACGAAGAGTCGCCCCCACTCACCACAACTGGAGCAAGTCCAAGCAAAGCAGTGAAGACCCAGCACAGCCAAATATAAGTAAATAAAATTATAGAAAGATAAAATTTCCCCTGAGCACTCACCACTCTAGAATGATCTTACCTCCTGTGTGTACTAGCTGTGTCTCCTCTCCACACCAGATGGAAGCACCTTACGGGAAGGAATCTTGTTTAGCTTGTTCATCATGGTTTTTTCCAATGCCTGGAATGATGTCTGGCACATCGGAAATGTTCAATAAGCCATCGTCATTGAACAGAGAGAAGCAAACTGAAGAACGGAAGACGTGTCAGAAACTGCACGGGGAGGCAATAAGAAGCCAATCAGAAATCACTGGGTTCTCCCTTATTAGGAGAGTGAGATACCTTTAAAAGGTGCTGATGGTGCTCGCGGTAGCTGACAGTGCTGAGGACCATTTCAAGACTGAACTAAGTGCCTCACACACATCAAACCATTTACTCCTCACAGTAGCTCTGTGAGGCATGTGTGGTCATCCCCATTTTATAGAAGTGGAAACTGACACAGATTCAGTCACTTGTCCCAAGTCTAGGAAGTGGAGGAGCAGCAGGGATGTGAACCTTAACCGTCTGGCTCCAAAACCCATCTGCGTCGGTTTGCTTTACTTTGTCAGGGTGATCACTGCAGTATAACAAAGAGAAGCGCACCGACTTCCAGTGCGGAGTCCAGTCCATGCTGGCCCCTGGGAGACAGTATGTGGAGTGGGAAGAGCATTTGGATGGGGATCCAGAGACCTGCTTCCCGTGTGCGCTAGGACCAATTGGTGGCCTTGCCCACTCCCTCTGGCTGTGTTTCGTAGGAGCATCTCAATCCCAAAATGAGGGCCTAGACTCTGTCCTTAGATGGTGGTCTCTAAAATTCTTTCCGGTAGAAGTGTTCTCACCCACCAAAGAAGTAGAATCGTTGAAAGTCGTTTTACCTTCCAGGCCTGTGCCAAGGAGCCATGGGTTTATGTGCCAGATCCCTGCGCTTGCCTGGATGTGCCTGGCAAAGGATCTGAAAGAGCACTCCCTAAACCATGAATGTTTCCCCTCAGGAGTAGGAGTGAGGAGGAGAATGCTACTTTGTAGCTATTCATCTCTCTATTGTTAATTTTTCATCAAGAATGTGCTGCTTCTGGTGGGAGGGGGCTTCGGCATTAGGAGCTCGTGTACACCTGTGGCTGATTCATGTCAATGTATGGCAAAACCAATACAGTATTGTAACGTAAAGTATTAAAAAAAAAAAAGAATGTGCTGCTTCTATGTTATTTAAAACATCATAAAGACATATTAGATTTGGGGAATTCCCTGATGGTCCAGTGGTTAAGACTTCATGAACCCAGGGGGCCCGGGTTCAATCTTTGGTCCAGAAACTAGATCCCACATGCTGTAACTAAAGAACCTGCATGCTGCAAATAATACCTGGTACAGCCACGTAAATATATATACTTTTTTAATTAAAGAGGTTTGTGGTTAGTTGCCAACAGTTTCTGTGTGCATGTGTCTTCCTAAGAGAAGGAACTTGAGAGTACCAGGAAGGCTTGTTTTTAAGTATTTGAACCATTTCTTTCTGTTTTGTGAAGCCTTAACTTAGTCTGCCTGGGAAGATACACTTGTTTAGCTGGGAGGATCTTCAGCCCAGAGCAAGACAGTTGGAGAGTCTTGGTTGCCGTCCTCAGATATCTGAAGTGCCGTCAGGGAAAGAACAGACTTGCTGTTGCTTCAGAGCAGAATCACTGGCAGCATGCAGAGTGGAACTGACAGGGCGTGGAGTCCCAGCCCGTGCGCTGGGAAACAGGGGAGCTGCCTACCCAGAGTCTGCCTGTTGTTGCCATGTGAAAGACCTCTTGGTGTTTATGTGTTTATTTTGTGTCTGTGACCTCTCTGGTGTCTCTGTGGTAATGAATCCACCTGCCCGTCCGTGCAGGACACCTGGTTTCAGTCCCTGGGTCAGGGACATCCCCCGGAGAAGGAAGTGGCAGCCAGTATTCTTGCTGGGAAATCCCATGAACAGAGGAGCCTGGTGGGCTCCAATTCATAGGGTTGCAAAAAGTCGGACACGACTTAGCAGCTAAACAACAACAGCCTTCCTAACGGTTTTAACGTTCCCACTGGTTTTTCNTGGGAAATCCCATGAACAGAGGAGCCTGGTGGGCTCCAGTTCATAGGGTTGCAAAAAGTCGGACACGACTTAGCAGCTAAACAACAGCAGCCTTCCTAACGGTTTTAATGTTCCCACTGGTTTTTTAGTTGGTTCCCATGATTTCTGCAGGCAGGTAGCTCTGTGTCCTTCTTACCTTGTTTTGTGTTCTTGTCTAAGGCAATTCTCAGAATAGTGTTGGCAACTTGGAAATACAGCCCAGTGTCCCTGTTGTGACATGAAACATCTCACCGTCCGGGGCCTCTGACTTGTGCTTCAGCATTAAGGCATCTCTTCCTGGATAAGCAGAGGTCACTGTCTCTTTCCTTAGAAGTGGTATAAGGCTTCTTCTGTTCAATTCTATATTAACATTTAAGATTTATATACATTGGTGCCATTCCAAAGCATATTCACATGTTTATTGTGGGTCAGGGAAGTTTAGAAGTTTCTGCTGAAATACATGTAGAGTTGGATATCTAAATATTTTGGTGATTATTTTAAACTGTATTTTAAATACATATTTTTTATTGGATTTTTATATTATATTAAAAATCTTGATTGGTGGCAGACGTGTTATAATTTTCTTATTTCATTGTCTGTATGAATAACATTTTTATGGTGACATCACAGTGATGCCTTTTGTTCTGTGCCTCGGACCTGCCAGATACCTTCCCAGGCATATTGTCTCGTTAACCCTCACAACAGGTCATTAGAGTATTGTAATTTTGTAGATGAGAAAGCTGAAACCTAAAAAATTTTACACTTGCTCAATGTCCACAGCTAACAAATGCCTGAACCTGGAGTTTCCCTGGTCTGTCTAATTTTAGTGCTTCCCTTGGCATTTTCTCTTTCTTTTTTTTAAAATTAATTTGCACTGGAGTATGCTGCTTTGGGCTTGCCTGATAGCCCAGCTGGTAAAGAATCCACCTGGAATGCAGGGGACCCCAGTTTGATTCCTGGGTCGGGAAGATCCACTAGAGAAAGATAAAGCTGCCCACTCCAGCATTCTTGCCTGGAGAATCCCCATAGAGGAGGCTGGCAGGCTACAGTCCATGGGGCCACAGAGAGTCGGACATGACTGGGTGACTAAGCACAGCACAGCACAAGGCTGCTTTAGGCACTTTTTCTCCTGGTCATGAGGGTGGGAGTGACGTCTGCCTGAGTAACTAGCCTTGTTGTTCAGTCACTCAGTCGTGACTCTTTGTGACCCCGTGGACTGCAGCACACCAGGCTTCCCTGTCCTTCCCTTCCCTTCCCTGTCCATCTCCTGGAGCTGCTCAAACTCACGTCCATTGCATCAGTGATGCCATCCAACCATCTCATCCTCTGTTGTCCTCTTCTCCTCCTGCCTACTATCTTTCCCGGCATCGGGGTCTTTTCTAATGGGCTGGCTCTTCGAATCAGGTGGCCAAAGTATTGGAGCTTCAGCTTCAGCATCAGTCCTTCCAGTGAGTATTCAGGATTGATTTCCTTTAGGATGGACTGGGTGGATCTCCTTGCAGTCCAAAGGATTCTCAAGTCTTCCCAATACTACACTTCAAAGGCATCAATTCTTCAGTGCTCAGACTTCTTTATGGTCCAGCTCTCACATCCATACATGACTACTAAAAACCCATAGCTTTGACTATGTGGACCTTTGTTAGCAAAGTGATATCACTGCTTTTTAATACAGTGTCTCGGTTTGCCATAGCTTTTCTTCCAAGAAGTAAGTGTGTTTTAATTTTATGGCTTCAGTCACCATCTGCAGTGATTTTGGAGCCCAAGAAAATAAAGTCTGTCACTGTTTCCATTGTTTCCCCATCTATTTGCCATGACGTGGTGGGACCTGAATCCTTGATCTTAGTTTTCTGAATGTTGAGTTTTAGGCCAACTTTTTCACTCTCCTCTTTCACTTTCATCAAGAGGCTTTTTAGTTCCTCTTCACTTTCTGCCATAATAAGGGTGGTGTCATTTGCATATCTGACGGAGAAGGCAATGGCAACCCACTCCAGTACTCTTGCCTGGAAAATCCCAAGGGCAGAGGAGCCTGGTAGGCTGCAGTCCATGGGGTTGCAAAGAGTTGGACACGACTAAGCGACTTCCCTTTCACTTTTCACTTTCATGCATTGGAGAAGGCAATGGCAACCCACTCCAGTGTTCTTGCCTGGAGAANCAACGATTCTACTTCTTTGGTGGGTGAGAACACTTCTACCGGAAAGAATTTTAGAGACCACCATCTAAGGACAGAGTCTAGGCCCTCATTTTGGGATTGAGATGCTCCTACGAAACACAGCCAGAGGGAGTGGGCAAGGCCACCAACTGGTCCTAGCGCACACGGGAAGCAGGTCTCTGGATCCCCATCCAAATGCTCTTCCCACTCCACATACTGTCTCCCAGGGGCCAGCATGGACTGGACTCCGCACTGGAAGTCGGTGCGCTTCTCTTTGTTATACTGCAGTGATCACCCTGACAAAGTAAAGCAAACCGACGCAGATGGGTTTTGGAGCCAGACGGTTAAGGTTCACATCCCTGCTGCTCCTCCACTTCCTAGACTTGGGACAAGTGACTGAATCTGTGTCAGTTTCCACTTCTATAAAATGGGGATGACCACACATGCCTCACAGAGCTACTGTGAGGAGTAAATGGTTTGATGTGTGTGAGGCACTTAGTTCAGTCTTGAAATGGTCCTCAGCACTGTCAGCTACCGCGAGCACCATCAGCACCTTTTAAAGGTATCTCACTCTCCTAATAAGGGAGAACCCAGTGATTTCTGATTGGCTTCTTATTGCCTCCCCGTGCAGTTTCTGACACGTCTTCAGTTCTTCAGTTTGCTTCTCTCTGTTCAATGACGATGGCTTATTGAACATTTCCGATGTGCCAGACATCATTCCAGGCATTGGAAAAAACCATGATGAACAAGCTAAACAAGATTCCTTCCCGTAAGGTGCTTCCATCTGGTGTGGAGAGGAGACACAGCTAGTACACACAGGAGGTAAGATCATTCTAGAGTGGTGAGTGCTCAGGGGAAATTTTATCTTTCTATAATTTTATTTACTTATATTTGGCTGTGCTGGGTCTTCACTGCTTTGCTTGGACTTGCTCCAGTTGTGGTGAGTGGGGGCGACTCTTCGTTGTGGTATGTGGGCTTCTCACTGCAGCGGCTTCTCTTGCTGTGGAGAGGCCCTAGGCGTGCAGGCTTCAGGGGCTGTAGCGCGTGGGCCTTTGTTGCCCTGCAGCATGTGGAATCTTCCCAAACCAAGGATCAAACTCATCTTCCCCTGCGCTGGCAGGCAGATTCGCATCCACTTCACCATGAGGGAAATCCAGGGAGGGAATTTTAAAGGTTAAAGAACTAGAGCGTGATGAGGGTTGGGGAGAGAAGGTCCTCTGAGGCGGTGACGCGGAGGGATCAATCTAGTGAAGATGTCAGGGGGAGAGTTCTCCAGGCACAGGAAGAGCAGCTAAGATGTCCTCAAGTCCGGGTCAAGGATGGGATGAACTCGGAACAGAGGGACTAGCAGGCTCGGAAGGGGAGAGAGTAGCCCAAGTGGCTGAGAAGGCAGCTAGTGCTCCCCACGATCCACAAGTCACTCACTGTATCTGGCTTCTTACTCCAGGCTTCGCTTACTCCGTTTCAAACATGACAACGCCCTCCCTTTCCCTGCACCCTCCCTCTGCCTGTCTCTGGCATAAAACAATGATTTAGCATATGCCTGCAGGATGAATGAATCCCCCGGAATGGCACAGCAGAGCAGTGCTTGCTGGGAGTGAAGGAGCAGTTCTGTTCAAGGCTGAGGAAGGTGAGCCCCAGGGCTGCCACTCTCCTGACAGCTCCCCAAGAGGTCTAAGGGGCACAGACGTTCTTTCTGGGTACAGAAAGTGTTTGGAAATGGCTCGTGATGATGGAAGCACAATGGTGCAAATTTGCTAAAAGCCACTGAACTGCCCTTTTAAGCGAGTGAATGGGATAGTATGTGACTTGCATCTCAAGAAGGCTATTTTAAAAAAATCATCAGCGAGACTTCCCTGGTGGTCCAGTGGTTAAGAAGCCGCCTTCCGATGCAGGGAAGGTTGCAGGCTTGATCCCAGGCTGGGGAACTAAGACCCCACATGCTGCGAGGCAACTAAGCCTGCTTGCCACAGCTACTGAGCCTGAGAGCTGCAAAGAAAGATCCCGAAAGTGCAACTAAGACCTAACACAGCCAAATAAACAAATATTTCTTAAAAGTCATCAGTGAATTTTAGAGGAAAACTTTAAACTCAAATAACAAATGCAGGTTTGCTTAATATGGAATTGTTCCATAGCGTCTTCACCTGAAGACAGGTACCCTGGCATACTTCTGTAAGGCATGTTATCTAAAAGTATAGCCCATTATAATTTGTATCTGAATTGTACTTTGCAGAAGTGAGAGAGACCAAAATAGAGACCTCAAATTGTCAGGCGTGGGGCAAGAACTGGGTCCTGCTCCCTATTAACTCAGGGCACGCGTGCTAAGTCGCTTCAGTCGTGTCCAGCTCTTTATGACCCTATGGACTGTAGCCTGCCAGGCTCCTCTGCCCATGGGATTCTCCAGGCAAGAAGATTTGAGTGGGTAGCCATGCCCTTCTCCAGGAGATCTTCCCAACCCAGGGATCGAACCCATGGCTCTTTTGTCTTGTGCATTGGCAGGCGGGTTCTTTACCACGGAGCCCCCTGGGAAGCCCCTATTAACTGATGACTGACACCTGCTTGATCTGAGAATATTCCTGCTGAAGTCTGCTTTTCGGGTGGCAGGAAGGGGAGAAAAAGGAGGAGGCCCCAAGCATTAGAGGGGGTGAGTGAGGGCGTGGCTGCGTTGCTCTGGTGAGCACTAGGCTAGATGTTACAAAGACGGCACATGTTCAAAACTTGGGCCGCTGCCAGTATCTGAGGGGAGCTGTGATAATAAATGCTGGCTTTCCGAGAAACCAAATCCTAACCTCACACCCGTAAAGATGCTGGACAGTGTTACAGGAATAACTGCTTTCTCTTTCATAGGAAATCCTCATTTTCTATCTCCCTCCCCACCCCTCTTTCATAAGGTTTAGGGTCAAAAGGTCAGGGGGCTAGAAGGTTTCTAACACACAGCTTCATGGACCTTAGAATTTTGATTGATAGAAAGAAAATCTCAAACTGGGGACAAGAGAGGTAGAAAACAGGAATTTCCGGCCACACTGTAGATACCATGGTCACTTCCCCTTAGCTCCAACCAGAGCTAGTTTCTTCTTCCTGAGGTTGCCTGCACCATGGATAAAAGGAGCTGTGAAGTTACCAGATATACTTAGAAAAATCAAAGAGGGATTCCAAACAATTCACCTCATCTTCAAATCATCAGCTTAAGACAGTAAATACTATTTGTTTACATTAATATGTTGAAACAAAAAGACCAAAGACAAAAAGAAAAATGGTGAAAGGGCAATTAATCTTCCAGGACAGAAAACACTACCATTTCTCATAAGTACTGTTTTCTGGTTTATTTTTAAAGTGTTTTTATTCTGACTGCACTGGCTCTTAGCTGTGGCGCTGGGGATCTAGTTTCCCGACCAGGGATGGAACCTGGGGCCCCTGCATTGGGAGCTCCGAGTCTTAGCCGCTGGACCTCCAGGGAAGTCTCATAAGTAGTATAGAATAAGGCTGTTTTAAAAGAAAAGACTCAAGAACGAGGGCCAATTTTTGTACAAGATAGTGATAAGCATGAAATTATTTGGGAAGGATTCTATATTTAAGAAAGAAAGAGAGAGAATGCACATTGCCCTCATGCATTACCAACAGCAGCAGACCTCAACAATTACTGTTCCATTTTATCTGCCAGCCTGTATCTCTTCCTCTGTAAAACACCTTGTCCTCTATCTTTACAGACTGCAAGAATTCTTCCTTGAACTGCAGGGATAGAGAATAATAGATATTTATCTTGATCCTGGCAGGAACCCAAGATGCGGCTAGTATCTTAAATTGGTAGATATAGCATTTAATGGCTCCGAATCACATTTCTTGACTTAAATGGGAGTTACCCTAAGGACTCAAGGGTTAGGAAAAATATACTTTGGAAAAAAGGGGAGAAGAGTGTTTCATGTCATCCCAGAAACTCAGAGCAGACAACAGTCTAGTGGTTCTCAATGTGGAGTGATTTGCCCCCCAGGGGACACCCAGCAACGTCTGGAGGTGCTTTTGATTGTCATGATTGGAGGGTGCTGGGGTACTAGCGGGGCTTCCCAGGTGGTGCTGTGGCAAAGAATTTGCTTGCCAATGCAGGAGGCATAGGTTCAATCCCTGGTTCGGGAAGATTCCCTAGAGAAGGAAATGGAAACGGCTCCAGTATTCTTGCCTGGAGAGTCCCATGGACAGAGGAGCCTGGTGGGCTACAGTCCATGAGGTCACACAGAGTCAGACACGACCAACTGACTGAGCACGCACACCTATGGGCACTGAGTGGGGAGGGACCAGGGATGCTGCTAAACATCCCACAACGCACACGCTCATGCAGCCCAAGATGTCAATAGTACCGAGGCTGAGAAACCCTGATCTAGTCCATTTTATAAAGACACCGAACCAGAGAGCAGTCAACTGACTTCTCCGTGGCAGCGGTGGTAGAAATCATCTTACTTCCAAAGTCTGAGATTCTGACCAGTTCTACGATTTAGCGCGTCACAGATCTTCAGGTCGCAGATATTTAAAAATGTGTAATCTCACAGAGCATGACAAGGCGACAGGTGCAGTGCTGCCAGTGGATAGGTGTCCAACGGGCAGAAGAAAAAAGCCTTGGGGGGAAGCTTCCGGAAGGCAGGAAGTGCTCCCCCCACCCACACCACCCAACACACACAAAGGTCTAGTTTCAGGAGGACTGCTACCTTCTCCCAAATCCAGGGGGCTGCTTACATACAATAGGATGCCAGGAGAAGAAAACATCCTGCTGGACCTGGGCTCAGAGTCACGCACAGGAAGAGGGTGGAGCCCGGAGGAGAAGAAACACTGAAAATCCAGATGAGATGTCTGAGTTTGTGCACAATCTTCAACAAAAAGGCAGACTGGATGATCAGTCAGTCTTCCACACTCTATAGAGAACAGAATCTGCTTCTTACGTTTTCTACTGGTTTATTAGTTCTGCAATCCCATTTTTAAAAAATAATTTTAAAAGCGCATTTGCTTTCGGCTGTGTTGGGTNGCCTGCCAGGCTCCTCTGCCCATGGGATTCTCCAGGCAAGAAGATTTGAGTGGGTAGCCATGCCCTTCTCCAGGAGATCTTCCCAACCCAGGGATCGAACCCA
The DNA here is from genome assembly GCA_006410735.1 of Raphicerus campestris. NCBI lineage: Eukaryota > Metazoa > Chordata > Mammalia > Artiodactyla > Bovidae > Raphicerus > Raphicerus campestris. The sequence continues at coordinate 198,472 of SJYW01006930.1, read as the reverse complement.
TGGCTCTTTTGTCTTGTGCATTGGCAGGCGGGTTCTTTACCACGGAGCCCCCTGGGAAGCCCCCCTATTAACTGCTGACTGACACCTGCTTGATCTGAGAATATTCCTGCTGAAGTCTGCTTTTCGGGTGGCAGGAAGGGGAGAAAAAGGAGGAGGCCCCAAGCATTAGAGGGGGTGAGTGAGGGCGTGGCTGCGTTGCTCTGGTGAGCACTAGGCTAGATGTTACAAAGACGGCACATGTTCAAAACTTGGGCCGCTGCCAGTATCTGAGGGGAGCTGTGATAATAAATGCTGGCTTTCCGAGAAACCAAATCCTAACCTCACACCCGTAAAGATGCTGGACAGTGTTACAGGAATAACTGCTTTCTCTTTCATAGGAAATCCTCATTTTCTATCTCCCTCCCCACCCCTCTTTCATAAGGTTTAGGGTCAAAAGGTCAGGGGGCTAGAAGGTTTCTAACACACAGCTTCATGGACCTTAGAATTTTGATTGATAGAAAGAAAATCTCAAACTGGGGACAAGAGAGGTAGAAAACAGGAATTTCCGGCCACACTGTAGATACCATGGTCACTTCCCCTTAGCTCCAACCAGAGCTAGTTTCTTCTTCCTGAGGTTGCCTGCACCATGGATAAAAGGAGCTGTGAAGTTACCAGATATACTTAGAAAAATCAAAGAGGGATTCCAAACAATTCACCTCATCTTCAAATCATCAGCTTAAGACAGTAAATACTATTTGTTTACATTAATATGTTGAAACAAAAAGACCAAAGACAAAAAGAAAAATGGTGAAAGGGCAATTAATCTTCCAGGACAGAAAACACTACCATTTCTCATAAGTACTGTTTTCTGGTTTATTTTTAAAGTGTTTTTATTCTGACTGCACTGGCTCTTAGCTGTGGCGCTGGGGATCTAGTTTCCCGACCAGGGATGGAACCTGGGGCCCCTGCATTGGGAGCTCCGAGTCTTAGCCGCTGGACCTCCAGGGAAGTCTCATAAGTAGTGTAGAATAAGGCTGTTTTAAAAGAAAAGACTCAAGAACGAGGGCCAATTTTTGTACAAGATAGTGATAAGCATGAAATTATTTGGGAAGGATTCTATATTTAAGAAAGAAAGAGAGAGAATGCACATTGCCCTCATGCATTACCAACAGCAGCAGACCTCAACAATTACTGTTCCATTTTATCTGCCAGCCTGTATCTCTTCCTCTGTAAAACACCTTGTCCTCTATCTTTACAGACTGCAAGAATTCTTCCTTGAACTGCAGGGATAGAGAATAATAGATATTTATCTTGATCCTGGCAGGAACCCAAGATGCGGCTAGTATCTTAAATTGGTAGATATAGCATTTAATGGCTCCGAATCACATTTCTTGACTTAAATGGGAGTTACCCTAAGGACTCAAGGGTTAGGAAAAATATACTTTGGAAAAAAGGGGAGAAGAGTGTTTCATGTCATCCCAGAAACTCAGAGCAGACAACATTCTAGTGGTTCTCAATGTGGAGTGATTTGCCCCCCAGGGGACACCCAGCAACGTCTGGAGGTGCTTTTGATTGTCATGATTGGAGGGTGCTGGGGTACTAGCGGGGCTTCCCAGGTGGTGCTGTGGCAAAGAATTTGCTTGCCAATGCAGGAGGCATAGGTTCAATCCCTGGTTCGGGAAGATTCCCTAGAGAAGGAAATGGAAACGGCTCCAGTATTCTTGCCTGGAGAGTCCCATGGACAGAGGAGCCTGGTGGGCTACAGTCCATGAGGTCACACAGAGTCAGACACGACCAACTGACTGAGCACGCACACCTATGGGCACTGAGTGGGGAGGGACCAGGGATGCTGCTAAACATCCCACAACGCACACGCTCATGCAGCCCAAGATGTCAATAGTACCGAGGCTGAGAAACCCTGATCTAGTCCATTTTATAAAGACACCGAACCAGAGAGCAGTCAACTGACTTCTCCGTGGCAGCGGTGGTAGAAATCATCTTACTTCCAAAGTCTGAGATTCTGACCAGTTCTACGATTTAGCGCGTCACAGATCTTCAGGTCGCAGATATTTAAAAATGTGTAATCTCACAGAGCATGACAAGGCGACAGGTGCAGTGCTGCCAGTGGATAGGTGTCCAACGGGCAGAAGAAAAAAGCCTTGGGGGGAAGCTTCCGGAAGGCAGGAAGTGCTCCCCCCACCCACACCACCCAACACACACAAAGGTCTAGTTTCAGGAGGACTGCTACCTTCTCCCAAATCCAGGGGGCTGCTTACATACAATAGGATGCCAGGAGAAGAAAACATCCTGCTGGACCTGGGCTCAGAGTCACGCACAGGAAGAGGGTGGAGCCCGGAGGAGAAGAAACACTGAAAATCCAGATGAGATGTCTGAGTTTGTGCACAATCTTCAACAAAAAGGCAGACTGGATGATCAGTCAGTCTTCCACACTCTATAGAGAACAGAATCTGCTTCTTACGTTTTCTACTGGTTTATTAGTTCTGCAATCCCATTTTTAAAAAATAATTTTAAAAGCGCATTTGCTTTCGGCTGTGTTGGGTTTGTTACTGCGTGTGGGTTTTCTCTAGTTGCAGTCATCAGGGCTGCTCCCCAGGTGCGGTGCGCCTGGCGTCTCCTGTTGCAGGGCATGCGCTCTAGGCGACAGACAACAGTTGTGGCGCTGAGGCCCAGCTGTTCCAAGGCATGTGGGATGTTCCCAGATCAGGGATCGAACCTGCATCTCCTTCACTGGCAGGTGGAGTCTTTCCCACCAAGCCACCAAAGAAGCTCCAACCCCACTCTTTTTTGTATTATGCTTCTTTGGCCTGCTCTCCATTTCGCTCTGCTGTTTCACATTCCCTCCCATGTGAACTCTTGATTCATTATTTTTATGTCTGAGGGTGATTTAAATTATTTTCCTTATACCTGTCTTCTTCCAGAATAAATTCTTTACCTGAGTGTTTATGCCACAATTCTGTCATTTTTCCATATCAAATGTTTACAAAGTTCCTGTGTAGAATTCTTTTTTCTTTTTTTGCTCAAATTGCCTAGATTAGAGGCAATTCTCTCTGTCTACTTGTACCAAAATGCAGAGGTGGGCTACCTTTGCCCCCTCCTCATTTACCGAGGCTTGATTTGAAGACTGCCTTCAGAATATAAGTTGTTTCCACATTAGGCCAGTGCCCTGTGCCCAGTCTTCCACTAGGGGATCAGTAAGGGAGATGACTTGTGAAATTTGTCTCTCCAAACTGTAATTCAGCAAAATATTCTGAGCCAAAGACCACTCCATTGAGGGTATATATTGGGGTCCAGGAGGGGATACCCAGTATCAGAAACAATGACTTTATACTTCACTTGATTTCCTGCTTCACAATGAACTAATGAGTTAATTCAGCATGAAATTCCTGGATTTGGAATGTCCCAAATTTTTAAAAATTTATTTTTAATTGGAGGATAACTGCTTTACAACCTTTTGCTGGTTCCTGCTGTATAACAACGTGAATCAGCCATAAGTATACATATATCCTTCCCTCCTTCCCATTCCCGCCCCTAGCCCACCCCTCAAGGTCATCACAGAGCAGTGGGATGAGCTCTCCGTGTTATAAAGCAACCTCCCGCTAGCTGGTTAACACGGGGCAGTGGCATATGCGTTTCAGTGCTACTCTCTCAACTCATCCCACCCTCTCCTTCCCCAACTGTGGCCCGTGGGCCAAATTCAGCCTGCTGCTTCTTAGCTTAGACCTTAAGCTAATAATGGCCTTTACAATTTTAAAGGGGTAGAGAGAAAAGAAGCAGCAGCAGAGATCACAGATGAGCCACAAAAACTGAAATATTTAAACACACAGCCCTTTATAGAAAAAGCTTCCTGATCCTGGTCTTGCACAATGGATAAGAACAGACAAGTATCAAGGCAAATTTCTATGAAAGTCCAGAACACCAGGACACAGTGAAAGTTTCAGAGGCAACAATACGGGACATGTACAAAAGATCAGGAAGTCAATGATTCAAAAGCACCTTGAAGGCAACAATGAAAACTAAGATGCCAGTGGAGCCAAGTTTTCAAAAGTCTAAAGGCAAACAATTTCCAGCATAGAATTCTATGCTCCTCTGAACCATCAGATAAAATAAGTATTTTCAGACATCGGATTAAAACAGGTATTTTCAGACATGCAAGGTGATGAATTCTTTCAACTTTTTTGAAAATGTTTAACTTGATTTGTTGCTGAGAGATATATTCTCTGGGTATAAAATTCTAGATTAATATTTTGTATTTTTCAGCCCTTCAAAAATACTCCTCTGCTGTCTTCCAGCTTATGTTGATTCTGACAAGAAATATGCGGCCATCTTTGTTGCTCTTCTGTACACAGCGTGTCTTTGTTCTCTGGCTCATCATTTTATTATTATTATTACTGCTTTTAAGCAATTTGGTGTATGGTGTGCTGTGGTGTAGATTTCTTCATATTGCTTATGCCTGACATTCACTGAACCTCTTACATCTCAAAGTTCATAGCTCTCATCAAATGTGGAAAATGCTCAGCTAACACTTCTTCAAAGATTATCTCTGATCCTCCCATTCTTTTCATCTTTATATTAGACTCCTTCACACCATGTCCCATCTTGTTGATACTCTCTTGCTTTAATTCCCTTGATCTTTTCTATGTTTCCCTTTGAATATTTCCATTGAATGTTTCCACTGCTTTGATTTCAAATACACTCATATTTTCTTCTGCAATGTCTAACCTGTAACCTTAACTTTTAACAAAAAGCATTTGTGTAGAGAGATAAAAACAAAGATGGAAAGAGGTTAACGGTTGTGAAATCTAGGTAGACAGTAGATGGGTAATCATCACACTCTTCTTTCAAATTTCCACTATGTTGGAAACTTTTCTTAATAAGGGATTGGGGTAGAGGAAAAATGAGGATTCCTCTCTATAAGAAACTGACCAGATCTTTAAGTCTCTGTGAAAGCTTGACAAAGCTTATTACTCTAACTAGATTCACGGGGTCGCAAAGAGTTGGACACGACTGAGCGACTGAACTGAACTGACTGAGTGTTCCAAAGTTCCTTAAATGATAAGTAGGAAAAAGAGACAGAGAAAACCCCATGATGCAATCAAAACATTTAAGTTCAATGTGATCCCCCCAGCAAGATTATGTGAGGTAAAGCAAATTTGAAAACTCTCAGTGACCACCTGATTGCCTCATCTTAAAATCCTGAAGCACTTTTATCCAAAACATGGTGAGGTCTGTCGACTGAGTAATTTTAAGCGGTTTGTCTCACAGTAGTCTATTGTTGAAAGCCTATAGTGTGAAACTCACATGGATCAGAGGGAGTCTCTTGTTCAGCACTGTTTTATTTTCTTCAAATCCCTAGCAACTAGTACCAACAGTACCCATGTGTCCAGGGACCAGGGAAAGGCCCCTCTGCTTTGCCTCCTGGCTACACCAATGCTCAGGAAGATGGGTAAAAAAAATCCATGAGATAAGAGGGTCAATAAGCTTTCTTCACCTTGTCACTCCCAGAGTAGGCGCTCTGAAGACCATCTAAGCTTAAAGGGTCTCCCTTCCGCCATCAGCTGACAAACAGAAGGGGTTTTGTTCCTACTGCCATTCAGGAAGTTCATGAGGATCATCTGAGACTGGATTAGAACCAGCTGGAAAGTCCTGAGCTCCCTGTAAGCATGGTATAAGCAACCTTCCTGCCCTCACTATTGTAACACTCCTAGTAGCTTATCATTGTGAATCTGTGCTGGCACAGAACATGAAAATAATACTGTCTTTCCTCAACAGCCACGGATAAGGAAGACCTGCCAATGTCATTCATCGAGCAGACTAGGACAACTCGACTTCCTGCTCTAGATGAGTCTGGACCAGATGCTCCTACGATTTCTTCCCAGAGCCAACACTCTATGATTTGAGGGCATCCTGACACAGCATAACACACAAGTCCTCAGAGCCTTGCATTATGACTGGCTACAATCATTTCCTCTTTCCTCCACAAAACAGTCCTGAACAATGAGGTTCAGACAGCCAGGGACTGACTTTAAGACACAGGGGAAACACCACAGTGAGAAGTTCTGAAAAGTTTCCAGCTGCCAAGCCCCCCAGCCTGGAGAGTGGAGACTCATCACTGAATGAAGAAGCCTCAGACTTGCTCTGGGACGATCTGAGTGTGGGCCCGGGAAGCCACCAAATCGGAGACACCGTTTGGCTAGCTTCCCTTCCTACCTGACTCTCAAGCCCCGCTGGCTACTCTCCTTGTGCCTGGGGGTAAATGTCGGAATCCCCTGGGATGGGGAGTGGGGGAACCCAGGCCCCCTTGTCACCCTGCACCCTTCCCTCTGTGATCTGACCCACTCCTACAGTTTCCAACAGCTGAGCACGCCCCAGCCCCAGTGTCTGGCCCAGACCTCCTACACCCCTGCCCTTAATGACAGTCCATAGGGTCCAGAAACACAACACCTACGAAAGGGAACCTTTCCCAGCAAACCTGTTTCTTCTCCTTCACTCATCTCAGTGAACAGCATGGCCTACCATGGGCTGCAGAAGCCAGAAAACTGGGAATCTTCCCCAGCGCCATCTCCTCACCCTCTGCATCCGATCGATCACCATAACCTGACATTTCTACCTCCGAAGACACCTTCAGGTCCCTTTACTTCTCTCCACTACTGCTCCAATCCTGGCCCATCACCACCATCACCACCAAAGCTCCTAACTCAACCCTCCATCTAGTCTCCACACAGCGACTCGAGGTCCTTCTCAGCCAGAATCAAACCATGTCTCTCCAAGCCGAAAGCCTTCAGTGGCTTCCCAGTGCTCCTGGAATAGGGATATAGGTCCTTCGTAAGGACAGAAAGCCCTGAGCACCTCTCCAACTTCCTGTCTGCACAATCCCTCAGTTCCAGCCAGGCTGAACCTTTCTCATATTCTTGCCAAACCTGGACACTTCTCTATGGGACTTTACTCTCTCCCAGCCCCCATCAATATCACCCTCCTCCTGGCCAGCTCCCCACACCTCCTCCAGGTCTCCCTCGGCCTCCCTCCCTCCCCTGGCCTCTTTGGGGGCTCCGCCATGTGCTGTACATCATCACAGCACAGCACCCCCTCTTAAGGCGTTTACCCGATGTATTACCACAGCCTGTGTGAATCTCACTAGGACCAGGTCTCCTCATACACCATCACCTCTGCTGCCCTCAACACAGCTGGCACATAGGAGAGAGTGCAGAAATATTGGTTAAATGAACAAAAATATTTGGTCCCAGAGGCCTCAGAAACATGATGAAATGGAAACAAGCCATGACATATGGTCCTGGGTTTCTCTGACATCTCAGCAGTCCTCCGAACAAGGACTGACTGCTGGAGACTCTGATTTAAACCAATTTTTTTCTAAAGCTTTTTTTTTTTTGATATTTGGTTGCACTGGGTCTTCACTGCTACACAGACTTCTCATTTCGGCGGCTTCTCTTGCTGTGGAGCACGGGCTCTGGGGCCAGCAGACTGCAGAAGCTGCAGCAGCATGGCTGGGCATCTGTGGCTCACGGGCTCCAGAGCACGGGCTCAGCAGCGGCGGTGCACAGGCTTAGCTGCTCTGCAGCCCGTAGGATATCCTCAGATCAGGGATCGGACCTGTGTCCCCTGCACTGGCAGGTGGACTCTTACCCACTGTACCACCAGAGAAGTCCTCCAATGGTTTTTTTAAATTGTGTTTGTTTTCCTCTGTTTTTTTCCATATCTCTATAAACTTTTTTGTTCCTAAGAATAAAATAAGCTTTCCTAGTATGATAATTACTTAACATCTCATCCACTTCCTACCAGTTCAGCTCTTAAGCCAAATCATTAGTAGACACTTAAAGTGAAATGTCAATGGCCCGTGAGAAACAGAAGGAAAGGAATTCTGGAGATCTGCTCTGTGACAGCGTGTAATTTGAGCCATCAGTAGTTCTTACTCTGCCCCAGAGACATATATTAAGATCAGATCAGTGTATCTCAGAAGCAATTGTTTTAACCAACACAAACTTTTCCCAAAGAGCACTGAGTGGGCAACAACTGGCTGTCACCTGGCAATTATCAGATCCTGCGCCTCTCAAAACTATAAGAGATGTGCCTCCTTGACTCTGCTAAGGTTTTATTCATAACCTTGAGCACACAAGCGTATCTCAGTAATTATAACTGTAAAATAATAACAACCCCTTACAGAGACTCATTGTTTTCTGAGCAATTGTTTGTATTATTATTTAATGCAGGCTTAAAAGAATTCTGTACTGCTGGGATTAGAATTTCCAATTGAAAAAGAGGGTAAATAATATATCCAGGTTACCCAGTTAAAGAGGTTAAATAACATATCCAGGTTATCCAGGTTCCAACCTAGGGGTTGGAACGGGGGCTGTCAGCTAGATGTTCTGTCTGACTAGAACTCTTTCCACTCCACGACACCACTTCTCATTGATTAAAAAAAAAAAAAAAAAAAAGCCTGATGACAATAAGCAAGTAAAACTCATACTTGCTGAAATTCAAATGAAGTCTTGATAACTTCCTTGGTGGTCCAGGGGTTAAGACTCTGCCTTCCGACGCAGGGAATGTGGGTTTGATCCCTGGCTGGGGAACTAAGATCCCATATGCCAAGGGGCAACTAAGCTTACAAGCTACAACTACAGAAACCCACACGCAGCAAGGACAGCCTGTGCGCTGCAAGGAAGACCCAGCACAGCCAAAAAAGAAGCAGTCTTGGCTCTCTCACCCTAACTTTAGTTCCAGCAACAGCCCTGCTCAGAAGCAATTGACTGGAGCAGTCAAATCAGAGGGTGGCCCTGGGGGCTGTAGGAGCCCTTATAGCAGCGAGCCACAGGCCTAAGGGTCACGATTCACGGCTATTGAGTTGCCAGTGATAACTCTAAGATTTGGCCTGACCACTCCACTAAAGAAAAGATTCTTCATTAGCAGCCAAATACCTGTTTGTCTAAGAGGTGCTGTGTGCCAAGAACGCCAGAGGGAAAATCTTTTAGTGCACATTCAAAAAGCCCTTTTTGGCTTTTGTGGCAGATATGCTCTCTTACATCTGATGGGTAACACATGGATGATCCCTGAGTCCCAAACCACTTCTTATGGAAATTTTACCCAAGATTAAACTACTTATCACCCTATCACAAGAGTAACAGCTAGTCCACCACAAAGAGTACTGCATGTTAAGAGGCTTGGGAGGGGTTGTAGGGAGGGAGCCTATGGGATTCAGTCAAAGCTGTCCTCAAATGAAGATTAATGTCCTTAGATGCTTTAATTAGAAAAAAATAACCAAGTGTTTGAGTCAAGAAATTAGAAGAAGAACACATACACACAGACACACACCACAGAAGAAGAAACAGATTTTTCAAAAAGACCAAACAGACAAACCTCTTTCCATGAAAATACTACTAGTAACAGGGTAGAATGAGAAAAGATCACAGCTACTGACGCAGAAGACATTAAATTATACAAATCTAGTTCAAGGTTAGTAAGTTTGAGAATTTTAGGTTGAAAGGCCTATTTGTATAAGAAAATAGAAATTGCCAAAATTGATTCAACTGATACTGAATAAATAAATAGTAATCAAATACATTTAAAAGACTGGCAAATATTTATCCTCTTTTCCTCTAAAAAGCAGCAAATTCAAAAATTTTTATGGATAAATCATTCCTAACATTCAGGGAAAGGAATGTCCATATTATTTGATCTATTCTGGAACACACAAAAAAGATAAGAAACTCCCCAATTCAATACATTGAAGGAGTGAGAAATTCTGATGCAGAAGATCTGAAAAAGATGAAAGAGAGACACAGAGAGAGAGGGAGAGAGAGGGGAATTACATATATATAATATATACATATACATATAAACTACACAGTATGTAGTTGTTCATTCCAAATATTTATTGAGTGTCCACTATGGGCCAGTACTGTTTTAGATGCTGGGGATATAGTAATGAACAAAACAAGTCTATGCTCTCATAGAACTTACACTGGGCTGGTGGAGGCCAGGATAAGCAAACAAATAAAACAGTACATGTGAAATGTCAGATTTGACAATTCAGCATGGTGAGGGGGATGAAAATTATATAAATTTCAGTTTTATATAATCAGAGGAGAGCTCACTGGTAAGGAAGCCTTTGACCAGGGACCTGATTAAGGGAACAAGCACGTAGATACGTGAAAGAACATTTTAGACACAGATAACAACAAATGCAAAGCCCTGAGATGGGAACATACTTGGAATGATCAAAGAGCAGCAAGAAGGCTCCAATACTAATGAATATAAATGCAAAAAGATGAGGCAGAATTTAATAAGCAAAGTAATAAGCAGAATAAATTCTGCATCAGAATTTCTCACTCCTGAAAAATAGTGCATGTCTATCAAGAAAGTTTATTTCAGAATATAAGGATTGTTATATTGTAATTGTAATATTTTACAATTAATTATATTACATTACTAGAGTAAATGAGAAAAACTATATGGTCATTTCAAAAGAAACTAAACCAGTAGTTAACCCTGATTTTAAAAACAAAACAAATTTGGGGGTGGGCAGGCCAGAAGGAGGGGATGTATGTATACCTACGGCCTGATTCACAATGCTGTGCAGCAGGAACCAGCACAGCATTGTAAAGCAGTTATACTTCAATTAAAAATAAATTTTAAAAAACAAACAAAATGAAACAAAAACTCAAAATAAGCTGGAACTGAAAGGAAGTGAGTTGGATATCACTTCCTTACGGAAGCTTTTTCTCTAACCTCCCTACGCTTACACCAGACTAATGGCTTGCATCACTGTAATTCTTATGACAATTGTAACTAACAAATTACTTGTATTAACTGTAAGACTACCATATTAGAATCCTTTTAAAAAGTGAGGCCTTTCAAAAATATGACACTTTTAATTAATGAACTAGGAATGAAGATTCAATTGGAGCATTCAACAATTTTTAAAGTTTAAATGAACTGTCTGAAAGGGCACAGGATGACAGTTGTAACAAGAGTAAGTCATTTCTACTAAAACTAAACAGAAAAATAAAGAAGGTAGAAGATTAAAGAAATAGGCAAACTGGTCAGATTGAAGTGTATACTTATTCATTGAGGCTTTCCACCTTTACATTTAAAAGGTAGAGTAAAAACAGTAATTTCAAATTAAAATAACATGTGGATTAAAATGCAAATTGAACAATCTAATTTAAAAATAGGCCAAGTGTTTGTGTAGACACCTCTCCAGAGAAGATATACAAGGTCAATGAAAGTGAAAGTGTTAGTCACCGAGTTGTGTCTGACTCTTTTCAGTACCAAGGACTGTAGCCTACTAGGCTCCTCTGTCCATGGAATTCTCCAGGCAAGAATACTGGAGTGGGTAGTCATTCCCTTCTGCAGGGGATCTTCCCAATCCAGGGAACCTAGGTCTCCTGCATTGCAGGCAGATTCTTTACCATCTGAGCCATTAGGGAAGCCATAAATGGTCAACAAGTATGTGAAAAAATGTTCAGAATCACTAGCCATTCAGTTCAGTTCAGTTGCTCAGTCATGTCCGACTCTTTGCAACCCCATGAATCACAGCACACCAGGCCTCCCTGTCCATCACCAACTCCCGGAGTTCACTCAGACTCATCGAGTCGGTGATGCCATCCAGCCATCTCATCCTCAGTCGTCCCCTTCTCCTCCTGCCCCCAATCCCTCCCAGCATCAGGGTCTTTTCCAATGAGTCAACTCTTCGCAGCAAGTGGCCAAAGTACTGGAGTTTCAGCCTCAACATCAGTCCTTCCAATGAACACCGAGGACTGGTCTCCTTTAAGATGGACTGGTTGGATCTGCTTGCAGTCCAAGGGACTCTCAAGAGTCTTCTCCAACACCACAGTTCAAAAGCATCAATTCTTCACCACTCAGCTTTCTTCACAGTCCAACTCTCACATCCATACATGACCACTGGAAAAACCATAGCTTTGACTAGCCGGACCTTGGTTGGCAAAGTAGTATCTCTGCTTTTTAATATGCTATCTAGGTTGGTCATAACTTTTCTTCCAAGGAGTAAGGGTCTTAATTTCATGGCTGCAGTCACCATCTGCAGTGATTTTGGAGCCCCCAAAAATAAAGTCNTTCAAATGAAGTCTTGATGACTTCCTTGGTGGTCCAGGGGTTAAGACTCTGCCTTCTGACGCGGGGAATGTGGGTTTGATCCCTGGTTGGGGAACTAAGATCCCATATGCCAAGGGGCAACTAAGCTTACAAGCTACAACTACAGAAACCCACATGCAGCAAGGACAGCCTGTGCGCGGCAAGGAAGACCCGGCACAGCCAAAAAAGAAGCAGTCTTGGCTCTCTCACCCTAACTTTAGTTCCAGCAACAGCCCTGCTCAGAAGCAATTGACTGGAGCAGTCAAATCAGAGGGTGGCCCTGGGGGCTGTAGGAGCCCTTATAGCGGCGAGCCACAGGCCTAAGGGTCATGATTCACGGCTGTTGAGTTGCCAGTGATAACTCTAAGATTTGGCCTGACCACTCCACTAAAGAAAAGATTCTTCATTAGCAGCCAAATACCTGTTTGTCTAAGAGGTGCTGTGTGCCAAGAACGCCAGAGGGAAAATCTTTTAGTGCACATTCAAAAAGCCCTTTTTGGCTTTTGTGGCAGATATGCTCTCTTACATCTGATGGGTAACACATGGATGATTCCTGAGTCCCAAACCACTTCTTATGGAAATTTTACCCAAGATTAAACTACTTATCACCCTATCACAAGAGTAACAGCTAGTCCACCACAAAGAGTACTGCATGTTAAGAGGCTTGGGAGGGGTTGTAGGGAGGGAGCCTATGGGATTCAGTCAAAGCTGTCCTCAAATGAAGATTAATGTCCTTAGATGCTTTAATTAGAAAAAAATAACCAAGTGTTTGAGTCAAGAAATTAGAAGAAGAACACATACACACAGACACACACCACAGAAGAAGAAACAGATTTTTCAAAAAGACCAAACAGACAAACCTCTTTCCATGAAAATACTACTAGTAACAGGGTAGAATGAGAAAAGATCACAGCTACTGACGCAGAAGACATTAAATTATACAAATCTAGTTCAAGGTTAGTAAGTTTGAGAATTTTAGGTTGAAAGGCCTATTTGTATAAGAAAATAGAAATTGCCAAAATTGATTCAACTGATACTGAATAAATAAATAGTAATCAAATACATTTAAAAGACTGGCAAATATTTATCCTCTTTTCCTCTAAAAAGCAGCAAATTCAAAAATTTTTATGGATAAATCATTCCTAACATTCAGGGAAAGGAATGTCCATATTATTTGATCTATTCTGGAACACACAAAAAAGATAAGAAACTCCCCAATTCAATACATTGAAGGAGTGAGAAATTCTGATGCAGAAGATCTGAAAAAGATGAAAGAGAGACACAGAGAGAGAGGGAGAGAGAGGGGAATTACATATATATAATATATACATATACATATAAACTACACAGTATGTAGTTGTTCATTCCAAATATTTATTGAGTGTCCACTATGGGCCAGTACTGTTTTAGATGCTGGGGATATAGTAATGAACAAAACAAGTCTATGCTCTCATAGAACTTACACTGGGCTGGTGGAGGCCAGGATAAGCAAACAAATAAAACAGTACATGTGAAATGTCAGATTTGACAATTCAGCATGGTGAGGGGGATGAAAATTATATAAATTTCAGTTTTATATAATCAGAGGAGAGCTCACTGGTAAGGAAGCCTTTGACCAGGGACCTGATTAAGGGAACAAGCACGTAGATACGTGAAAGAACATTTTAGACACAGATAACAACAAATGCAAAGCCCTGAGATGGGAACATACTTGGAATGATCAAAGAGCAGCAAGAAGGCTCCAATACTAATGAATATAAATGCAAAAAGATGAGGCAGAATTTAATAAGCAAAGTAATAAGCAGAATAAATTCTGCATCAGAATTTCTCACTCCTGAAAAATAGTGCATGTCTATCAAGAAAGTTTATTTCAGAATATAAGGATTGTTATATTGTAATTGTAATATTTTACAATTAATTATATTACATTACTAGAGTAAATGAGAAAAACTATATGGTCATTTCAAAAGAAACTAAACCAGTAGTTAACCCTGATTTTAAAAACAAAACAAATTTGGGGGTGGGCAGGCCAGAAGGAGGGGATGTATGTATACCTACGGCCTGATTCACAATGCTGTGCAGCAGGAACCAGCACAGCATTGTAAAGCAGTTATACTTCAATTAAAAATAAATTTTAAAAAACAAACAAAATGAAACAAAAACTCAAAATAAGCTGGAACTGAAAGGAAGTGAGTTGGATATCACTTCCTTACGGAAGCTTTTTCTCTAACCTCCCTACGCTTACACCAGACTAATGGCTTGCATCACTGTAATTCTTATGACAATTGTAACTAACAAATTACTTGTATTAACTGTAAGACTACCATATTAGAATCCTTTTAAAAAGTGAGGCCTTTCAAAAATATGACACTTTTAATTAATGAACTAGGAATGAAGATTCAATTGGAGCATTCAACAATTTTTAAAGTTTAAATGAACTGTCTGAAAGGGCACAGGATGACAGTTGTAACAAGAGTAAGTCATTTCTACTAAAACTAAACAGAAAAATAAAGAAGGTAGAAGATTAAAGAAATAGGCAAACTGGTCAGATTGAAGTGTATACTTATTCATTGAGGCTTTCCACCTTTACATTTAAAAGGTAGAGTAAAAACAGTAATTTCAAATTAAAATAACATGTGGATTAAAATGCAAATTGAACAATCTAATTTAAAAATAGGCCAAGTGTTTGTGTAGACACCTCTCCAGAGAAGATATACAAGGTCAATGAAAGTGAAAGTGTTAGTCACCGAGTTGTGTCTGACTCTTTTCAGTACCAAGGACTGTAGCCTACTAGGCTCCTCTGTCCATGGAATTCTCCAGGCAAGAATACTGGAGTGGGTAGTCATTCCCTTCTGCAGGGGATCTTCCCAATCCAGGGAACCTAGGTCTCCTGCATTGCAGGCAGATTCTTTACCATCTGAGCCATTAGGGAAGCCATAAATGGTCAACAAGTATGTGAAAAAATGTTCAGAATCACTAGCCATTCAGTTCAGTTCAGTTGCTCAGTCATGTCCGACTCTTTGCAACCCCATGAATCACAGCACACCAGGCCTCCCTGTCCATCACCAACTCCCGGAGTTCACTCAGACTCATCGAGTCGGTGATGCCATCCAGCCATCTCATCCTCAGTCGTCCCCTTCTCCTCCTGCCCCCAATCCCTCCCAGCATCAGGGTCTTTTCCAATGAGTCAACTCTTCGCAGCAAGTGGCCAAAGTACTGGAGTTTCAGCCTCAACATCAGTCCTTCCAATGAACACCGAGGACTGGTCTCCTTTAAGATGGACTGGTTGGATCTGCTTGCAGTCCAAGGGACTCTCAAGAGTCTTCTCCAACACCACAGTTCAAAAGCATCAATTCTTCACCACTCAGCTTTCTTCACAGTCCAACTCTCACATCCATACATGACCACTGGAAAAACCATAGCTTTGACTAGCCGGACCTTGGTTGGCAAAGTAGTATCTCTGCTTTTTAATATGCTATCTAGGTTGGTCATAACTTTTCTTCCAAGGAGTAAGGGTCTTAATTTCATGGCTGCAGTCACCATCTGCAGTGATTTTGGAGCCCCCAAAAATAAAGTCTGACACTGTTTCCACTGTTTCCCCATCTATTTCCCATGAAGTGATGGGACCAGATGCCATGATCTTTGTTTTCTGAATGTTGAGCTTTAAGCCAA
>SJYW01006930.1:160462-175776 GCA_006410735.1 Raphicerus campestris | reverse complement strand
CCAGGCCTCCCTGTCCATCACCAACTCCCGGAGTTCACTCAGACTCATCGAGTCGGTGATGCCATCCAGCCATCTCATCCTCAGTCGTCCCCTTCTCCTCCTGCCCCCAATCCCTCCCAGCATCAGGGTCTTTTCCAATGAGTCAACTCTTCGCAGCAAGTGGCCAAAGTACTGGAGTTTCAGCCTCAACATCAGTCCTTCCAATGAACACCGAGGACTGGTCTCCTTTAAGATGGACTGGTTGGATCTGCTTGCAGTCCAAGGGACTCTCAAGAGTCTTCTCCAACACCACAGTTCAAAAGCATCAATTCTTCACCACTCAGCTTTCTTCACAGTCCAACTCTCACATCCATACATGACCACTGGAAAAACCATAGCTTTGACTAGCCGGACCTTGGTTGGCAAAGTAGTATCTCTGCTTTTTAATATGCTATCTAGGTTGGTCATAACTTTTCTTCCAAGGAGTAAGGGTCTTAATTTCATGGCTGCAGTCACCATCTGCAGTGATTTTGGAGCCCCCAAAAATAAAGTCTGACACTGTTTCCACTGTTTCCCCATCTATTTCCCATGAAGTGATGGGACCAGATGCCATGATCTTTGTTTTCTGAATGTTGAGCTTTAAGCCAACTTTCTCCCTCTCCTCTTTCATTTTCATCAAGAGGCTTTTTAGTTCCTCTTCACTTTCTGCCATAAGGGTGGTGTCATCTGCATATCTGAGGTTATTGATATTTCTCCCAGCAAGCTTGATTCCAGCTTGTGCTTTTTCCAGCCCAGCGTTTCTCATGATGTACTCTGCATATGAGTTAAATAAGCAGGGTGACAATATACAGCCCTGACGTACTCCTTTTCCTATTTGGAACCAGTCTGTTGTTCCATGTCCAGTTCTAACTGTTGCTTCCTGACCTGTACATAGGTTTCTCAAGCGGCAGGTCAGGTGGTCTGGTATTCCCATCTCTTGAAGAATTTTCCACAGTTTATTGTGATCCACACAATAAACAGTGGAAGGCCTTGGCATAGTCAATAAAGCAGGAATTGACGTTTTTCTGGAACTCTCTTGCTTTTTCGATGATCCAGTGGATATTGGCAATTTCATCTCTGGCTCCTCTGCCTTTTCTAAAATCAGCTTGAACATCTGGAAGATCATGGTTCCTGTATTGCTGAAGCCTGGCTTGGAGAATTTTGAGCATTACTTGACTAGCGTGTGATATGAGTGCAACTGTGGGGTAGTTTGAGCTTTCTTTGGCATTGCCTTTCGAAATGCAAATCAAAACCACAATGGGACACTCCTTCACGACAACTAGGATGACTATAATAAAAAAGATAATAACATGTGCTAAGATATTATGAAATAGGAACCCTCATACACTGCGAGTGGTGCAGTCACTTTGGAAAACAGTTTAGCAGGGCCTCAAAAAGTTAGTTACATTTCCCAGCAATTCTATTCCTAGGTATCTACCCAAGAGAACTGAAAACATATTTAAAAAATAATAAATATAGCATAAAATTTTTAAATCCATGAATATAGTATATCTTTTCATCTATTTAAGCTTTGATATCTTTCATAAGCTTTTGTAGCTTTCAGCATGCAGATCTGTAACACATTCTTTTCGATTTACACCTAAGTATTTCATGTTTTTTGTTCTACTCTAAATGATACTAATTTAGATTTCAATTCCTAATTGTTCATTGCTAGTATATAGACATACAATATATTTTTGTAAATTGACTTTGTATTACGCAGCTGTGCTAAACTATCTGCAATTCTGCTTACCATACTGTTGCTCCCTTATTTGTGAAGCTAAGAATTTTTATTTTCACTTTGATATATAGAAAAGAACTAAAATACTAAAAGTAAATTTAAAATGTCATTTCTCAAACTGATTTTCAGATTCAAGACAATTCCAAACAGAATGCCAGAGGAATTGTTTAAATAGAAATCAACAAGCTCATTATAAAATTTATATGGAAAAGCAAATGAACTAAAAGAACAAAACCAATTTTAAAAAAGAAAAACAAAGCTGGAGGACTCACAATATCTGGTTTCCAGTCTTACTTTAAAGCTACAGTAATTGAGTCATAGTGGGTTAGTGAAAGCATACATAAAGATCAAGGAAGCAGAACAAGAAGTCCAAAAATAGACCCACCCAAAGATGGTCAACTGATTCTCAACAAAGAACAAAGACAATTCAATAAAGAAAAAGGATAGTCTTTTCAACAAACGGTGCTGGAACAACTGGACACTCAAAACAAAAATATTTATATGTACACAAAAATGAAAACCAAAACCACAAATACACAAAAATGAACTTTGATCATAATTCACAATATATAAGATTAACTCAAAATAGATCAAACACTAAACATAAAGCCTACAGCTATAAAACATCCACAGGAAAACACAGGGGAAAACAAACAACAGGAAATCTTTGTGAATTTGGATTATGTAAAGATTTCTTAGATAGGATACCAAAAGTACAATTCATAAAAGAAAAAATGGATAAACTGGACTTCATAAAAATTTGGAATTTCTTCTATTTGAAAAATACTGTTAATAGAATGAAAAGACATGTCACAAACTGTGAGGAAATATTTGTAAAAGTGGCACCCCACTCCAGTACTCTTGCCTGGAAAATCCCATGGATGGAGGAGCCTGGTAGGCTGCAGTCCATGGGATCCCTGAGGGTGGGACACGACTGAGTGACTTCACTTTCACTTTTCACTTTCATGCATTGAAGGAAATGGCAACCCACTCCAGTGTTCTTGCCTGGAGAATCCCAGGGACAGGGAAGCCTGGTGGGCTGCCGTCTATGGGGTCGCACAGAGTCAGACACGACTGAAGAGACTTAGTAGCAGCAGCAGTAGTATGCATCTAACCAAGACATATGCCCAGAATACATAGAAAACCTCTCAAAAAACCAGTAATAAGAAAACAGACAGGGGCTTCCCTGGTGGTCCGGTGGTTAGGACTCTGGGCTTGCAATGCAGGGGACCCAGGTTCAATCCCCGATCAGGGAAGTAAGATCCCACATGCCGCACAGCGTGGCCAATAAATAAATAAATTTAAAAAAAAAAAAAAAAAGTAATAAGGCAAAGTGGTTGTCTGGGGAGGCTTTACAANAACCCAATAAAAAATATACAAAAGATTCAGATGTTCCACCAAAGAAGATACAGATGGCAAATAAATACAAGAAAAAATGCTTAACACCACTAGTCATTAGAAAAATGAAAATTAAAATCATGAGATACAACTAACTAGGAAAAGGGCTAGAATTTTTTAAACTGACAATACCAAGGACTAACAAGGATGCTGGTAAAAACTGGAAAATGGTTATGCCACTCTGGAAAATAATTTGACAGTTTCTTGTAAGGTTAAATACACATTTACCACACAACCTATTAATCCCACCCCTAAGTGTGTGTGTGTGTGTGTGTGTATATATCCAAGTGATACATTCACACAAAACCTGTGAATGCTTCTAGAAACATTATACAAGCATTTGCAATTGCCCAGAGCTGGAATAATTCAAATGTCCTTAAGCTGAAGAATGGAGAAACAAATTGTTGTATATTCATACAACGAAGAGCAGCGAGCAGTGAGAAGGGGCAAACTACAGATACATGCAATATGGATGATTCTCAAATGCCCTATGTTAAGTTAAAGACGGCACATTCAAAACGCTTCGTAGGGCATGACTCCACTGTTAACGACATTCGGTGCTCACCAGGGGCTGGGAGTGGTAGCACAAGGGAATTCAGGGAGTGATGACCTGTTCTGTATTTTGATTATTGTGGTGGTCATATGATGGCAGGTAAATCTGAAATTTGAAAAACTGTTCACTAAGAAGGGTAAATTTAACTTAGGCAAATTATTTTTTTGTTGTTGTTTAGCTGTTAAGTCATGCCCAGCTCTTTTACAACCCTATGAACTGTAGCTTGCCAGGTTCCTCTGTCCATGGGATTTCCCAGGCAAAAATACTGGGGTAGGTTGCCATTTCCTTCTCCAGGGAATCAGGGCTGGAACCCACATCTCCTGCTTGGCAGGTGGGTTCTTTTACCACTGAGCCACCAGGGAAGACCTATGCAAATTATACCTTAAAATGGAAAAAATATGACATATATTTAATATATTTCCAAATACACTTAAATTATTAGTATGCTATCTAAGGTTTCTTTTTAAAAAAAAAAAAAAGTATAAGAATGAATGAAAATTGCTTCAATCTAGGTGTTCTCTCAACTTCTGACACATCCTATGACTCATGGCCCTATCTGAAAAAGGTATGCATTTTATGTACCCACAGTCTCCTCCAAAACTGAAACTACATTCTCTTCCCAAAGAATGTGATTCTTATAAATTAACATGGGGAGAAACTGCTAACAGTTAGGAAACAAGAAAAGCAGTACATTTTGTAATTCTTGAATCTCTGAAACACTCTGACGCAACTTCAGGGAACAAGAGTAAATTTTGGATTTGTAAATTACAGCATGGATTGACATAACTGAAACATCATCCATTAACCTGAGGCAGACAGAGAATGCCTNATTCTTGAATCTCTGAAACACTCTGACGCAACTTCAGGGAACAAGAGTAAATTTTGGATTTGTAAATTACAGCATGGATTGACATAACTGAAACATCATCCATTAACCTGAGGTAGACAGAGAATGCCTGGTGGGGCAGTGCGGGGTGGGGGTGGGGGAATGAAATTCTCCTTTCTCTTGCAATCTCTTTACAAAGTAGACAGCAGAAAAAACAAAACCCTACATTTATAGACAGAAATTAAAGGGGAAAAAGTAAAGAAATGAGTAGAATGGGAAACAGAAGTTGCGTGTGGTTACTAATCATCCCTATGTTCTTCAGGTCTATTCTTCCACTTTCCACCTCATCTGCACTTCACTCAGGAAGCTTACCCAAGACTTCACGTTCTCCCCCAAAACTGTGGCCTCACAGGATATAGGCAGCCTATCTCTTCTTGAAATCCTGTAACATTTGTACTGACCCTCTTGTGGATCTTGTCATAATGATAAGATTGACTAAAAACTGATTCATTGTTCAGTCGCTGTGTCCGACTCTTTGCGACCCCCATGGACTGCATACAGCACACCAGGCTCCTCTGTCCTCCACTATCTCTCCAAGTTTGCTCAAACTCATGTACATTGAGTCGATGATGCCATCCAACCATCTCATCCTCTGTCATCCCCTTCTCCTGCCCTCAATTTTTCCCAGCATCAGGGTCTTTTCTAACGAGTCAGCTGTTCACATCAGGTGGCCAAAGTATTGGAGCTTCAGCATCAGCCCTTCCAATGAAGATTCATGGATGATTTCCTTTAGGATTGGCTGGTTTGGTCTCCTTGCTGTCCAAGGGACTCTCAAGAGTCTTCTCCAGCACCGTAGTTCAGAAGCATCAAGAACTGTATTAGATGCTATACCAGCACTAATTCTTTTAAAACTCATAGAACCACAGAAGGTAGGTGCTATTGTTACCCATTTTATAGATGGAGAAACTGAGGCACAAAAGGATTCCATTATTTGCCAAAACCACACAGCTAATAGTAGTAGACTATTTTATTCCAGGTGGTCCAGATCCAGAGTTCTTTCTCTGAATCACTATACATAAAGATTCATCCAACATTCATCCAACATTTATAAGGATGAAGTACTAATTGTCATACTAAAGACAGATTTAAGAATAAGAGGAGATCCTATTCTCCCCTCAAAGAGCTTCTGGTCTAGTTGGGTGAGACCATAAAGAAGCATGATAACTAGTTATACCCCAAGTGTGTCAGCAGAGTGACATGAAAGGGGGCATAGGATTGTCTGTGTCTGTCACAACAGTGTGAAATGGTCCCACATTTGAGTGTCCCTGTACTACTACTATTACTGCTAAGTCGCTTCAGTTGTGTCCGACTCTGTGCAACCCCACAGACGGGAGCCCACCAGGCTCCCCCGTCCCTGGGATTCTCCTGGCGAGAACACTGGAATGGGTTGCCATTTCCTTCTCTCCTTGTATTCCCTCATAATTCCTACCAGGTTCTGAACAGATCTCTGTTGAATGAACAGCTAACACTGACCCATATCCTCTACTTTTGCTGTACCTGTACCTATTGTCACCCACTGAGCGTGGGTCTTTATCTAATATATTCATCCCTGTTCAGTTCAGTTCAGTCGCTCAGTCCTGCCCAACTCTGCTGGGCATGACCCCATGGACTGCAGTACGCCAGGCCTCCCTGTCCTTCACCAACTTCTGGAGCTTACTCAGACTCATGTCCATTGAAAGATACGACAAGAAAGATAGGACAGGAAGCCACAAACTACATTTATCTTGCTTTCGATCATATCCTTAAAAACACTGATTCATTCCATGAATATCTATTGGTAGCCAACTATGACCAGCCACTGACAGTTTTTGGTATGGGATACAGGGATGAATCATGTAGTCATGTATGGATGTGAGAGCTGGACTATAAAGAAAGCTGAGTGCCCAAGAATTAATGCTTTTGAACTGTGGTGTTGGAGAAGACTCTTAAGAGTCCCTTGGACTGCAAGGAGATCCAACCAGTCCATCCTAAAGGAAATCAGTCCTGAATATTCATTGGAATGACTGATGATGAAGCTGAAGCTCCAATACTTTGGTCACCTAATGTGAAGAACGGACTCATTTGAAAAAACCCTGATGCTGGGGAAGATTGAAGGTGGGAGAAGGGGATGACAGAGGATGAGATGATTGGATGGCATCACCAACTCAATGGGCATGAGTCTGAGTAAACTCCAGGAGTTGGTGATGGACAGGGAGGCCTGGCTGCGATTCATGGGGTCGAAAAGAGTCGGACACAACTGAGTGACTGAACTGAACTGAACAGGGATGAATATATTAGATAAAGACCCATGCTCTCCCAGGGACAACATTCAAGGGGCTGAAACAATCAAATAAGTCCCAAAAGTAAAAAACAACCCAAAAACTAAATAATATCACTTCAGATAATTTTAAATGCAATGAAAAAAATAAAATTAGGGAGTATCATAAACAGTGACTGCTGCTGCTGCTGCTAAGTCGCTTCAGTTGTGTCCGACTCTGTGCAACCCCATAGACGGCAGCCCACCAGGCTCCCCCATCCCTGGGATTCTCCAGGCAAGAACACTGGAGTGGGTTGCCATTTCCTTCTCCAATGCATGAAAGTGAAGTTGCTCAGTCGCCTCAGACCCTCAGCGACTCCACAGACTGCAGCCTACCAGGCTCCTCCACCCAGGGGGTTTTCCAGGCAGGAGTACTGGAGTGGGGTGCCATTGCCTTCTCCACTATTAAGTATTTTTAGACTAGGAAGACCAGGTTGTGAAGGTGACGTTTAAACATGGACGTTGGTTAAAAAAATATTTTGTTTATTTTTTTTTAGAGGAAAAAAGCAAAGCTAGAAACCCCTTCCAAAATTAGGAGTCAAAGTTAACAGAATTCTTTATGTTATTGACAAAGAATTGCAAAAATGTTTCTTCCAAAATTTTTACCTAACTCAGTTGTTATAGAAATAGAATGCTGTTTACACATTCACCAATTTCATGTAAAATTAACTTTTTTTTTTTTTTAAACAGTGGCTTTATTTCAGAAAATAAATTCTGACCATATGACATACTGGTGTTTTTTGTTGTTTTTCTTGGACACTTGCTTCTAAATAAAGCTGTTGGGGGGTGGGGGGGCTACCTGCATGAAGAAGCTCACAGTAAAAGGATACAACAATGTTATTTCCAGGACACTTGCTTCCAGGATTTTGTTTTAAAAGCACCTTGTTGGAATATAACATTTGAAAGAATGTAACATTCAACATAACATTCCATATTTCACAACCCTTTAGAAAGCTTATTGTAAGGAAATGGTATACCTAGAAAAATGAACAAAGTTACTATTATTTCTTTAACTAATGTTGCAAAGAAATGGACACCAGGTTTTAGGAAATTAATTAACGCTGATTTTGGCAAGTCATTTAACTGCTCTGAGCCTCCATTTCTTTCCCACGGGTAAAATGAGGGTATTGACATTAGAAGATCCCTAGGGGTCCTTCCAGTCCTAAGCGCTTTGATTGGCCTTTAAAATAGAAAGTACGTGATTTGGAACCTTTACCGCATGGGGTAGGCAGGTGTTGTCGTGGACACTTTTTAAAAAAACTTGCTCATTTGGGTTTCAGTGTTTATAACAATTTTCTCCTGGAGTAATAGGTCAGAGAAGGTTGTATAACTGGGAATATTTTGTATAAATATTAACGAAAAGAGTGAAGAAGAAGAAGAAACAGTGACGCCCAAAAGGACCATCACAGTCAAAAATCCCATCTGACAGCTAGAAAGAGACAGAGGAATTGCTCTAATTGGAGAGAATCGTTGGAAAGGAAACTGTCATTTCCACCATTTTCCTTCTATTTCCTTTCTTATCCTCTCCCACAGAGAAAAGTCCACTTTTAATTCTCTCTCGATTCCAAAAAAGACGGCAAAACCCACAAGCAATCCTCTCCCGTCTTCTGTTAAAGATAACGGCCAAAATATTGAAGAGGCTCTATTTGCCTGCACAAGATCGCCAAGCTTATTTAGCACCAGAGACGCCGTTTTCCAAACACGATCACCGTCAGCCCTCACTCCGCTGCAGCCCCACAATCTCCATCATCCATTTTTTAAAAATCCATTTAAGTCAAGCCTTTCATCCAAACCCACGAACGACTATTTCCTCCCTGCAACAAGGGTTTGCACGGCCCGATATCAAGCCCCGGCTGAGTCCTGCGAACAGGGAGTCGGCAGACTGCGGTGCTGGGCAGGGCAACTCCTCCCGCGCACCCTAGAGCTCTCCCAGTCTCTCGGGTGATTGAAGACGGTTCATGACCCTGAGAAGAACCCGCCCTCGAAGCCAAGACCCCGGCTCGGGAGGAGGAGCCGGGTGGCCTCCGCCCCGGCACAGCCAAGCCTTTGGAAACAAACAGGCTTCTCTCCCGCTGCAAGGAGTTGGCCCCTGGGCGAGCGAGCGGCGCGCCTGAGCCCCGCGGCGCGCGGAGCCGCCGCTCCCAGGTGGGTCTCTGCGGCCGGGGACCGCAGCTCCGGCTCCCGGGGAGGGATATAGGGGGAAGCGGGCCGGAGGACGCAGGCCGAGATCTGGCACGTCACGACTCCACGGAGGAGGGTGGGAAAGAGGGAGGGACTGGGGATGGAAAGAGGAGTGGAATAGAGGAGCTTGGGGGAATAAAGAAGGCGAGAGGAAGGAGAGGGGGAGATGGGGAGAAGGCACTCGGGGTGGAGGGGGACAGAGGGGAGGGTAACAGGCCGCAGGGGGGTAAAGGCGAGGGGAAGGGGGAGACGTGGAGCGATGGGAGTGGAGGGAGATGCAGGTGAAGACCGAAGAGAGGGATGGGGAGAAGAGGGGAGGGGTGCGACGAGGGGTCAGGGATGCGGCGAAGGCGCGGGGGAAGGAGGAGGAATGCGGGAAGGGCAGCGCGGGGGAAGAAGGGACGAGGGCCGCAGGAGGCCGGGAGAGACTTCCCTCCGAAGAAGGCGGCGCCGGGATAACGGGACCCTCCCAACCCGGGAGCCTCAGGCCGAGNTGTTATTGACAAAGAATTGCAAAAATGTTTCTTCCAAAATTTTTACCTAACTCAGTTGTTATAGAAATAGAATGCTGTTTACACATTCACCAATTTCATGTAAAATTAACTTTTTTTTTTTTTAAACAGTGGCTTTATTTCAGAAAATAAATTCTGACCATATGACATACTGGTGTTTTTTGTTGTTTTTCTTGGACACTTGCTTCTAAATAAAGCTGTTGGGGGGTGGGGGGGCTACCTGCATGAAGAAGCTCACAGTAAAAGGATACAACAATGTTATTTCCAGGACACTTGCTTCCAGGATTTTGTTTTAAAAGCACCTTGTTGGAATATAACATTTGAAAGAATGTAACATTCAACATAACATTCCATATTTCACAACCCTTTAGAAAGCTTATTGTAAGGAAATGGTATACCTAGAAAAATGAACAAAGTTACTATTATTTCTTTAACTAATGTTGCAAAGAAATGGACACCAGGTTTTAGGAAATTAATTAACGCTGATTTTGGCAAGTCATTTAACTGCTCTGAGCCTCCATTTCTTTCCCACGGGTAAAATGAGGGTATTGACATTAGAAGATCCCTAGGGGTCCTTCCAGTCCTAAGCGCTTTGATTGGCCTTTAAAATAGAAAGTACGTGATTTGGAACCTTTACCGCATGGGGTAGGCAGGTGTTGTCGTGGACACTTTTTAAAAAAACTTGCTCATTTGGGTTTCAGTGTTTATAACAATTTTCTCCTGGAGTAATAGGTCAGAGAAGGTTGTATAACTGGGAATATTTTGTATAAATATTAACGAAAAGAGTGAAGAAGAAGAAGAAACAGTGACGCCCAAAAGGACCATCACAGTCAAAAATCCCATCTGACAGCTAGAAAGAGACAGAGGAATTGCTCTAATTGGAGAGAATCGTTGGAAAGGAAACTGTCATTTCCACCATTTTCCTTCTATTTCCTTTCTTATCCTCTCCCACAGAGAAAAGTCCACTTTTAATTCTCTCTCGATTCCAAAAAAGACGGCAAAACCCACAAGCAATCCTCTCCCGTCTTCTGTTAAAGATAACGGCCAAAATATTGAAGAGGCTCTATTTGCCTGCACAAGATCGCCAAGCTTATTTAGCACCAGAGACGCCGTTTTCCAAACACGATCACCGTCAGCCCTCACTCCGCTGCAGCCCCACAATCTCCATCATCCATTTTTTAAAAATCCATTTAAGTCAAGCCTTTCATCCAAACCCACGAACGACTATTTCCTCCCTGCAACAAGGGTTTGCACGGCCCGATATCAAGCCCCGGCTGAGTCCTGCGAACAGGGAGTCGGCAGACTGCGGTGCTGGGCAGGGCAACTCCTCCCGCGCACCCTAGAGCTCTCCCAGTCTCTCGGGTGATTGAAGACGGTTCAGGACCCTGAGAAGAACCCGCCCTCGAAGCCAAGACCCCGGCTCGGGAGGAGGAGCCGGGTGGCCTCCGCCCCGGCACAGCCAAGCCTTTGGAAACAAACAGGCTTCTCTCCCGCTGCAAGGAGTTGGCCCCTGGGCGAGCGAGCGGCGCGCCTGAGCCCCGCGGCGCGCGGAGCCGCCGCTCCCAGGTGGGTCTCTGCGGCCGGGGACCGCAGCTCCGGCTCCCGGGGAGGGATATAGGGGGAAGCGGGCCGGAGGACGCAGGCCGAGATCTGGCACGTCACGACTCCACGGAGGAGGGTGGGAAAGAGGGAGGGACTGGGGATGGAAAGAGGAGTGGAATAGAGGAGCTTGGGGGAATAAAGAAGGCGAGAGGAAGGAGAGGGGGAGATGGGGAGAAGGCACTCGGGGTGGAGGGGGATAGAGGGGAGGGTAACAGGCCGCAGGGGGGTAAAGGCGAGGTGAAGGGGGAGACGTGGAGCGATGGGAGTGGAGGGAGATGCAGGTGAAGACCGAAGAGAGGGATGGGGAGAAGAGGGGAGGGGTGCGACGAGGGGTCAGGGATGCGGCGAAGGCGCGGGGGAAGGAGGAGGAATGCGGGAAGGGCAGCGCGGGGGAAGAAGGGACGAGGGCCGCAGGAGGCCGGGAGAGACTTCCCTCCGAAGAAGGCGGCGCCGGGATAACGGGACCCTCCCAACCCGGGAGCCTCAGGCCGAGCGGGGAGCGAGAGGCCAGCGCGGAGGCGGCGAGGGGGGCGCGCTGCGGTCAGGTACCGAGCCCGGCTTCTCCCCAGCAGCCGAACCCGCCGCCTGCGGGGAGGAAACCCGACTCCACTTACTCTCTCCGACCACCGCCTTGAGGCCGATGGGGGCCATCGCGCCGCGCGAGTCTCTGGGCTCCGGCCTCCTCACGCGACGCCCTCGGACACCGCCGCCTCCCGGGTCGTCGGCGCCCTCGGCTGGATGCCGCCCGCCGCCCCTGCAGCCGCGGCTCGAGAACGACTGACGCGCGGGCGCGGCGCGGGGGTGCGGCGCGAGCCAAACCAGAGCGAGGCTGCCGACCCGCCGGCGCGCGCTCGGCGGCCGGCCCGGCGGGAGGGGCGGGGTCTCGCGCCAGCCGTCGGCGTCACCCGCGCACCTCCGCCAATCGCACTGCGGCCCGGAGGCTCGGCCCCGCCCCCCGAGATGCGGCTGGTCGCGAGGCGGTCCCTGGCTGGCGAGAAAGCCGCGCCCTCCCCCTCACCTCACGCTCTGCGCGCGCCGCCTGGCCATCGCGCGCTCCCGGCGCGCTGGGTCCTAAGGTCCTCTCCGCAGCCTCCGCACCAGAATCCCCGACCTCCTTGGGGCTTTCCATCAACCCCCTTCACTCCCCCTCGCCCACAAAAGGAACTCGGAAGCTAGATCTCTTGTTAGTAGTACCCACTCCCCAAGACAACGTAACGTGAGCTTTATTGACACCATCTCCATCTCTTTGGGTACCCATATCCATAAATCCACCATCCACTGAGCTCTTAGATGCATCAGCTCATTAAATCCTCACAATAGTTGGGCATTGTTTTTAATCTCCATTTTCAGGTGAAAAAAAGAAAGGCTCAGAAACTGAGCACTAGACTTTGTCTTAGGTTGTGCATCATTCATTAGCAAATATTTATTTTTCTCTCACTACTGTATGTAAACCACTGTTCTAGGCATTGGATCTCCAACCATGTACAAGGCAGACAGACATAATCCTAGTCTTTGGGCAACGAAAGCCTAGAAATACCTAGGTCCCAAACTGAATAGGACTATGCTGTGGGACCACTCTGGTCAGTATATCTTTCCTAGAGTCCAAGTTTACCAAAGTGGTCCCATGTCAGTTTTTGCTAGATTTAACTTATGGGGGAGATGGCTTCTGAAATATAAGACAGGGCTCCCCTCTGACTTCAGAGAAAAATGAGTTAAGCCAATCAAAAGTCAAAAAGGACAAGAGAACTAGTCTTAAAAATCAATGAATACTCATTACATTCTTGGAATAGCTTTGTGAGCTACGTCCTTTTCTTAATATTGTTAAGAAATATAACACTTTAGAGATGAAGAAATTGAGACTCAGGGAAGATAAGTCCCTTGCTAAAATCTGTCTAGTCAAGGCTATCGTTTTCCTGTGGTCATGTATGGATGTGAGAGTTGGACTGTGAAGAAGGCTGAGCGCCGAAGAATTGATGCTTTTGAACTGTGGTGTTGGAGAAGACTCTTGAGAGTCCCTTGGACTGCAAGGAGATCCAACCAGTCCATTCTGAAGGAGATCAGCCCTGGGACTTCTTTGGAAGGAATGATGCTAAAGCTGAAACTCCAGTACTTTGGCCACCTCATGCAAAGAGTTGACTCACTGGAAAAGTGATGCTGGGAGGGATTGGGGGCAGGAGGAGAAGGGGACGACCGAGGATGAGATGGCTGGATGGCATCACTGACTCGATGGACATGAGTCTGAATGAACTCTGGGAGTTGGTGATGGACAGGGAGGCCTGGCGTGCTGCAATTCATGGGGTCACAAAGAGTTGGACACGACTGAGCAACTGAACTGAACTGAATGGGTGACAAATGAAAGATCTAATTTTATAATCTGAATTCTGAACCATTATTTTCTACTGACTACTAAAGAAGTTGAGGCCTAGAGGAGGACATTCCTAAGGTCACATAGTGAACACTGGAGAAGCCAGGGCAAGGGGCCACACATCCTAGTTCAGCCACCAGCCCCAGGGCAGGAAGATCTGACCATCTTCTCATCCTCACTCCAGTCTACCCTAACAGAACCTTCCTGTGGGTTCCTAGAGAGGGACAGTGTTTATGTGTCATCTCTTCATATCTGGTCTCTGCTTTTTACCCAGAGAAGGTACTGATAGCCTTGGGCTGCCTTTGGAAAAGTAGGAGATAGTTTGTAAATTGCGGGGACCTAGGACACACCAGTGATGCCACGTGCTCCCTCCTTGACATGTCAACAGACATTGCCTTCAAGGAGCCAGTAATCTAGCTTAGGAGACAGACAGGAATCAAGGAGTTACTGTTCCAGTAAGTGCTGAAGCTGAAGGACAGAGCACCTGACCAGGTGGACAAGGTAGGGTGCAGTCAGGGCAGGCTTCCTGAGATGAGCAAAAAGTGGCAGGAGGGAACTGGGGGAGTGTCCTAGGAAGATATACAGAAGGTGTCAGAAACGAGTTTGACTTTTCCAGGAATAGAGAGGGGCTAATGTGACTGTTAGGGACAGTGTGGAAGGAAAGCTCCTGGGGTAGGCCTTGCTGCAGAGCTCCAGGACTTTCTGGTAGCCTGGAACCTGCCTGGAGACCTCTTCAAAGGCCACAGAAAATATAACATAGCAGCTCCTATTTCCTGTAAAAGAAAGGGCAAAGAGAGAAATTATTTCCTGCCGATGTGTACCTGAGATGTTTACTAGGGATGGCAAAAATCAGAACGGATGTTGCTTTAAATAGGATGGTTGGAAAAGCAAGTAGGGTGACAGACTGTGAACTCACTCAGGAACCCCTGACTCAGGAGTGTCAGATTGGAATCTCTCTGTGAAACCTGGCTCAAGACCTCTTAGCATCTCTGAGCTATTATTATTCCGTTTTTCTGGGGCACAGGGAGGTCAAGGCACTTGCCCAAGGTCACATGGCTCTAAACGCAAAAGCGAGAATTGCGATCTGACTTTCTGATGCCCAGGGGAGAACGTCCAGGGCCCAGGCGTAGCCCCAGTGTCCTGACTTAAGGACAGGTTGGGATGCGTGGAGAGTAACCTCTTGGGAATCTGGACTCACGCGGGTCCACTACCCCCGCGCCCCCGGCCAACCTGAGGGCGGGGCGAGGCTGCGGACCCTCGATGCCCTGGCCTGGTCCGAGGTCCCGCCCGCCCAGCGGGCAGGTGCGCTGGCAGCTGCGCATGCGCGGCCTGCAGCCTCTGCAGAGCCGAGTGCCGGCCAGCTGCTGGGGGTGGGAAGAGTCCTGTGATTTACTCTCGAGTCACGTGACGGCGTAGAGCCTGCTTGCGGCTTAGCCACTGCGCCAAGAGCCGAGCAGGTGGGGAGACAGATGCAGAACGGAGAAGAAAGAAGCTGGCAGTCAGGGAATGGCGACAGGGAGCCGCATGGAGGGACTGAGAATGAGGACGGGAGGCGAGGAGGGCGGGGGGCTGTGAGAGAGGGACCCAAGAGTAGGCAATGGGGCGGACCGGGGAGAGGCAAAAGCAACTAAGTGCTGCTGCCTCCGCCAGGGCCCCCCACGTACAAGGGGCCCATTGGAGTTCCCTGGGTCCTGAGTCCGAGCCTTCGCGACAGTCTCGGGCTTGCACCTGCCTCCCTCTGCTTTTATGTTGCACCCCCCCC
>SJYW01006930.1:109356-136946 GCA_006410735.1 Raphicerus campestris | reverse complement strand
GATGAGATGGCTGGATGGCATCACTGACTTGATGCACATGAGTTTGGGTGAATTCCGGGAGTTGGTGATGGACAGGGAGGCCTGGCATGCGTGATTCATGGAGTTGCAAAGAGTCGGACATGACTGACTGACTGAACTGAACTGAACTGATCCTACATCACAGGGCTTCCTGGGTGGCAATCGTGGTGAAGAATCCACCTGCTAATGCAGGAGACATAAGAGATGAGGGTTCATTCCCTGGGGGGCGGGAGGATCCCCTGGGGGAGTGCATGGCAACCCACTCCAGTATTCATGCCTGGAGAATTCCATGGACAGAGGAGTCTGGTGGCTACAGTCCATGGAGTTGCAGAGTCAGACACGACTGAAGTCACTTGGCACATACACACTTCATATATCAAAATGACGAACTAATGTTTTACATAAAGTTCACCAAATGCATGTAGTCCAGGTAAGCCCAAACAAAGTGAGCAGTAAGTCACCATGACCCCTTACAGAATTGGGAAATAATGCTAGTCTTCTAAGAAGTTACACTGCTGGCATCAGAAGAAAAGAAAAAGAAATGATTTCTATAATCAAGTAGGCACTCCCATCTTTGAGGAGGTCTGGTTAATGGATAATTCAGAGACACTGCACCCTGAAGGAAAGGGAGGAGGCCCACACAGACACAGGGAGAATTCTGTGTTTAAATTTTCTTGTCCTGGGCCTTCCCTGGTGGCTCAGCAGTAAGGAAAGAATCCACCTGCCAATGCAGGAGACACACGTTTGATCCCTGATCCGGGAAGATCCCACATGCTCTGAAGCAGTGAAGGTCCTTTGCTACAATTCCTGAGCCCGTGTTCTAGAGTCCCTTCTCTGCAATAATGAGAGCAACCCCCGCTCGCCACAACTAGAGAAAAGCCCTTGTAGCAGCGAAGACCCAGCACAGTCATAACTAACTAAATAAAATTATTTAAACAAATTTTCTTGTCCTGCCTTAAAATGTAAATTCTCTTTCATCAGTCTGACCCCCAAGTCGAAGCTCTTGGGACCACCTGCTCCCACCTCCCCAGCTCCTTGGAAGAGGTAGGACTTGGGTTGCAGAGGATGAGGGAGGAGAAACCAGAGATGGCTCTGAGCAGAGAGGGAGGGTACATGGCCCCTTGCAAAAGTCTGTAATTAATTCTGGTTTTATAATTTTCTTCTTTTTTTAGCCCTGCCGTGTGGCATTCTGGATCCTAGTTCTCCAACTAGAGATCAAACCCAAGTCCCCTGCAGTGGAACCACAGGGTGTTACTGGACCACCAGGGAAGTCTCTGTTTTATTATTCTTAAAGAAGTGAAGTGAAGTTGCTCAGTTGTGTCCGACTCTTTGCAACCCCATGGACTGTAACCCTCCAGGCTCCTCCATCCATGGGATTCTCCACGCAAGAATACTGGAGTGGGTTGCCATTTCCTTCTCCAGGGGATCTTCCCGACCCAGGGATCAAACCCAGATCTCCCACATTGCAGGCAGGCGCTTTAACCTCAGAGGCCCCCATATTTGTCGAAGCTTTACGCTCTGGCTCTGAGGGTGTCTGGGAGAACTGTTGCCCCGTCACTGGATTGCAGTGTCACCTTAACGCCCATCCCAGCTCAGGACAAAGTGCCCTGAGCTCTTCTTTAACAGATGCACCCTTCCAGAATTAGTATTTGGTAAAGCAGACCCTGATAAGCTCTCAGTACCCCCCGGTGGCACTAGTGGTAAAGAACACACCTGCCGACGCAGGAGACATAAGAGATGAGGGTTCAATCCCTGGGTCAGGAATATCCCCTGGAGGAGGGCCTGCAACTCACTCCAGTATTCTTGCATGGAGAATCCCCACAGACAGAGGAGTCTGGAGGACTACAGTCCATGGGGTCACAAACAGCTGAACACAACTGAAGCGACTTAGCACACACAGCCTGAGAAGAGCAGGGGTGCTCGCTCCCCCGCCCCCCCCAATTCAAATTAAACACAAGCTGTCTTTCTGGTCCCACTGGCTTCTTGCCTCCTCTCCCCTCCCGTCCTCCCTCCCTCCCTTCCTTCTGTCTACTGTCTTCCCACCTCACTTTTCCCCACTCACTCCTCTCCCTGACAGCAGCTGCCTTCCCACCTTACGCCACAGAATCAGGCCAAGAGACTTCCTTACCCTGGTACAGACCGAGCTGGACTCTGAGCCTTGGTGGAGCCAGGAGTCCAGTGCTCAGGGTCCTGCCAGTCATTTCTTTCTTCTTTCCTGGACAGCAGTTTCCCCACTTCCCATATGCATAATCTGGTCCTCAGGCTCCTTGCCCTGAATTGCACCAACTGCCTCTCCCTCTGTCTGAGTCAAGGAGGTTCCCTTTGGGGATCTGACTCTCCCTTCACTACCTGCCCACCCTGAAGGTATCTTATGTGCTTATCCCTGGGTCAGCAGGGGAGGCAAGCTTTGGTCCTGGGTCTCATTGTCCAGAGGCTCAAGGTTGACTACCCAGACCTGTAGGGCATCCCCATGTGGGGTCCCTTTGTGAGGTCCTCTTAACCCCTACTTCTTTCCTCCTTCCCTTCCAGGCTGTGACCCTCCCTCAGCTGTTGAGAAGCCCCTCCTTAAATGCACCACAGCCATGCCCTGCTTTAAGCAGATGTTTCATATACAAAACCAAAATAGCAGTTATTTTGGTGAATGGATCCCCAACAATTTGAAGCCATCTGTTTGGGACATCCCACCCTGGGGCCTAAAAATGCCTGCCGCCTTCCTTGGCAAGAGCACAACAGCCCAAGAGCAGTTGGAGCATATTTATAAGCAGTTCTCTGCCCTGTTTCGCTGAAAGGCTGCAAACACCCCCTACGCCCCCAGTCCTCCTGCTGATGGGGCCTCACAGAAGAGAGGAGGCATAACTTCACATTCTGCATCCTGGGTTACAGCTTGCTTTTTTCTCCTTGGAATTTTCTTCGATGCTAAAAAAAAAAGGGCACCACCAAAACCCTCTTCTACTCTGAAGATGAAATCTCTTGCCATAGGACTCTTTCTCTGAAATCCACTTCTCACCACCTCACCATCCCTATTGCTGACCCAACTTTTGAACCTCATTCCTGCTAAAAGAGTGCCCATCTCCTTCCTTGAGAAGCAAGGTCAAATCCTTGGCCATGCCCAGCATCGTTCCTTATTCCTGTGTTTTCCCCTCTGACTGCTGCAGGAAAATCCTGGAATGATGTAATTGAACTGTAGTGGGGTTGGGCTTTGTGTATTTTTTCCTTCAGTTTTCATCACCCAAGTCAGACAGTATACTTTTATTGTTAAAAGTGTCTCAATAAGGAAATGAATTCTTCATGCTAAACCTGCCTGAGACATGAAGTTGTAACCAGATAAAAATTGACAGACTTAAATATTTTTATTATTAATAAAAGACCAAAGATAAGTGAATCAAATATTCACTCTAAGAAATTAGAAAAATAGCAGTCAAATAAAAGAAAGAAGGGGCTTTTCTGGTGTTCCAGTGGCTAAGACTCTATGCTCCCAATGCAGGGAGCCTGGGTTCAACTCCTGGTCAGAGAACTGAGAGTTCATATGCCACAACTAAGACTCAGAGCAGCCAAACAAATAACTTAAAAATTAAAACATTCTCTGAGGAGAGAATGAGATGAAAGTTGACAGAAATGAAGTAGGACCGATACTGAAAAGATAAATAAAATCTGTTTGAAAATACAAATAAAACGAGAAAAATCTTTATTAAAGACAAATAAAAACAAAAGAGAAAGCAAAAATCTGCAACATTGGGAGCGAGAAAGGCAGTATAAAAACAGATATGAATGCTATTAATCACTTAAAATATTATGGTAACTTGAAATATCGAAAGGAAATGTTTTTCAGCAAAATATAAATTATCAAAATTGACCTAAGAAGTAGAAAATTTTAACCGACTGAGAACTATGGAAGAGATTAGAAAGATACGTAAGGTGATTACTTTCTGGTGGAGAAATTCACATATTGAGGTATGGGGACATCATTTTAGCTTATATATGGTTCACCCTGAACTTGGTGTGAGTTCAATCAGATTGACTCAAGGCCTATTAAACACACACAGCACATCTACTTTAATCATTACGGTAAAGAATGTCTGTTTGCTACCTAATAGCTCAGCAAACTTTACTCAGTGTTCTGTCGCTGTTCAGTGGCTAAGCTGTATCCAACTCTTTGCAAGCCCATGGACTGCAGCACTCCAGGTCTCCCTGTCCCTCACTGCTACCCAGAGTTTGCCCAAGTTCATGTCCATTAACTCAGTGATGCTATCCAACCATCTCATCCTCTGCTGCCCTCTTCTCTTTTTGCCTTCAGTCTCTCCCACTATCAGGGTCTTTTGCAAAGAGTCAGTTCTTCGAATCAGGTGGCCAAAGTACTGGTGCTTCAGCTTCAGCATCAGTCCTTCCAATGAATATTCAGGGTTGATTTCCCCTAGGATTGACTTGTTTGATCTCCTTGCTTGAGGTCACCCAGAACTCGAGGCCACCCAGAATCCAGTGCTCTGTGGCGACCTAAATGGGAAGGAAATCCAAAAAAGAGGGGATATAGGCGTACATATAGATGACTCACTTTGCTGTACAGTGGAGACTGGCACAACATTGCAAAGCAAATATACTCCAATAAAAATAATTGTTAAAAAAGAATGTCTGTATGGAAGATAAGAACATAGCGTTCATGCTAACACTCCCTTGGAAATAAGGTTCCCTTCCCTGATACTAGGGTCCTGCTGTCTTGCTGTGTAAATACTAAATCTGTCTATTGCAACCTTGAAGGAATGTAGTCCTGTCAAGCTGATGTATGTTCTTTGTTCTATAAGTTAGAAAACTGTGCTGGGAACCCACTTCAACAGAGCAGTCCTCAGAGCTATTGAGAGGCTCCCCCCGTGCTGTCATCCTCAGCTTGACCCCAGTCAAGCTCCTTCCTTTTCTTTACTATAGATTGATTATTGATTACTTCTGTTGACATTGCTTGGAGTGGGCTGCAGGGTATCAGAGAAACCATCTGCAGTCACATAGAGTCTACTTTAAAAAAAATTTTTTTGGCCATGCTGCTCAGCACTTGGGATCTTAGTTCCCCGGCCGGGGATCAGACCTGCACCCGCCCCCTCAACACGGTGAAAGTGAGCCCCTTGAGCTCCGGGCTTTACAACGCCCTTCAGATGCTTGGGCGAGTTCTGTCTCATTATCTGAACCTCATTCTGGACAGCCCTGAGTCATTCTTTTTAATTGAAGTATAATTGATTTACAATATTGAATAACTATTGTTGCAGGTGCAGGCGTATAGCAAAGTGATTCAGTTATATGTATATATGTATATATTTATATCCTTTTTGAAAAAATATTTTCATTATAGTTTATTATAAGATATTGAATATAGATCCCTGTGCTATATAGTAGATCCTTGTTGTTGATCTACTTTATATATGTTAACTTATGTCTGTTAATTCCATCGGACAGTCCTGAGTTTAATCTGAGCTATTAAAAGTTTAAGACTTGGATTCTTAAGAGGTATCAGTACCTTTCCTGGGTGGTAGGGACCTGAAAGGACTGAAGCTGAAACTCCAGTACTTTGGCCACCTGATGTGAAGAGCCAACTCATTAAAAAAGTTGTCCCTTCAGTCCTGGGAAAGACTGAAGGCAGGAGAAGGGGGCGACAGACGATAAGCTGGTTGGATGGCATCACTGACTCAATGAACATGAGCTGGAGCAAGCTCTGGGAGATGGTGAAAGACAGAGAAGCCTGGTGTGCTACAGTCCAAGGGGTTGAAAATAGTTGAAAACAACTTAGCATCTGAACAACAACAAAGGACTTGGGGAGAATTTCCTAGGCAGGGACGTGGGGAGATGTTCCCAGACAGAGGAAGCCTGGAAGGACCTTTGGAATGAACTGGGTTGGGTGACCTTATTTAATTTGCCTTAAATTGGAAAGATTGTGTATATATGGTCTGAATAAACTGCTCTCGTGGTCTGGGCAAACTGCGGTGGTGGTGGTGGTGGTTTAATTGCCAAGTTGTGTCCGACTCTTGTGATCCCATGGACTGCAGCCCGCCAGACTCCTCTGTCCACGGGATTCTCCAGGCAAGACTACTGAAGTGAGTTGCCATTTCCTTCTGCAGGGAATCTTCCCAGCCCAGGGATCGAACCCCCCTCGCTCACATCTCCTGCATTGGCAGGCGGGGAGGTGGGGGGGGGTCTTTACCACTAGCGCCACCTAGTGGGAAACCCTTGAACAAACTATTTGATAACAGAGACTGAATTTGGCTCAGAAAAGGATTATCTGCTCCTTCTAGCCGCAAGGTGTCCTCGGGCAGTAAGAACCTACGTCAGTGTCTGAGGATTAACCATGGTGATGAGCAGCGGTTCCACAGGGTACCTGTCATTACACTTGAAGTTATTTACAGCTCTCCCAAGGACATACACACAAGCACTGAACTGTTAATTTAGTGCTCGAAGTTCCTGCTGTGGATTTAGGCTGCAGGCTGAAGAAACCGAGGACACAAGAGCAGAGCCAACTCAAGGGTGACACCTTGAGGAGCTAAGCTCGCAAGCAGCACACGGATAACCTTGGAAATTGTTCAGACCTTATAAAAAGATGAAACTAAAAGAAAATGGGAAATCACGCCTCTAAAGCTGGGCAGGAGAAGGCAATGGCAACCCACTCCAGTACTCTTGCCTGGAAAATCCCATGGATGGAGGAGCCTGGTGGGCTGCAGTACATGGGGGTGCAAAGAGTCAGACACGACTGAGCGACTTTACTTTCACTTTTCACTTTCATGCATTGGAGAAGGAAATGGCAACCCACTCCAGTGTTCTTGCCTGGAGAATCCCAGGGACGGTGGAGCCTCCTGGGCTGCCATCTATGGGGTCGCACAGAGTCGGACATGACTGAAGTGACAGCAGCAGCAGCAGCAGCAGCAGCGGCAAAGCCACGCAGCTTCTGGACGGGCAGCCACCCACTAGAACTCCAGCTGGCTTCCTGTACAACACCTGCAAAGTCCATATGATGCAAATAGTTGGTCAAATGGGAAGATCTAACAGAAGATAAATTATATCTCGGGTGCTCAGTCACTTCAGCCATTTCTGACTCTTTGCTACCCAATGGACTATGGACTGTGTAACCCATCAGGCTCTTCTGTTCATGGGATTTTCTAGGCAAGAATACTGGAGTGGGTTGCCATGCCCTCCTCCAGAGAATCTTCCCAATCCAGGGATCAAACTCCGTCTCCTGCATTGCAGGCAGATTCTTTAATGCTGAGCCACGAGGGAAGCCCAGTCTGAAGTAGTCAAAATCTGGAACACTTGACTCACCAAAATTAGTTAACTGGCACGCACAGTAGAAAAGAAGTCCTCTATTAAAATTACACTAATAGGATGGGGAGTGTACTTCTCTTGGTAGTTAGAAGCTTCCAAGCATGGTAATGATGATGGCATCTTTGCAGGAAACTTACCCGGAAGTTGTTAGAAACTGCTATTAAACTGGAGAGAAGCTCAGAACCTACCCTCTCCCACTCTGCTCCTCCTTCCTCTCCTTCATTGCCTTTATATTCTCTCTTTTGTGAACTTCCATATCCTGACTTGTCTCCTCCCCCTGCTCCTGCACCTCCAAAGGAGAAGCCGACTGGAAGAGGTGAGCTGCCCTTATGTATATTCCTTGGACTAGAACTGAACCTAAAAATGTAAGTAAGGATTTTTCAGACCCTTTACAAGATCCTTTAGGATTTGCTGGGGAATTTGATCTGACATTTAGGACATGTGAGGTAGGATATTCAGATTTATCTCAGCTTGTGCATTTGCTAGTATTTGAGAATGAAACTGAAGAATGGCCACAAGAGGCAGAATGGAAGCTGCCTATGGAAGATTTTCACAAGCATGAGCCTGCACAGTTTCACAGATGTAGATAACTTACTCATATCTTGTGCCAAGACAACCCCAAAATTTTTCCTAGGAGAACAGATTGGGCAAAGATCCACCACTGTAAACAAAAGCCTGGAGAAGCTACTTTCTTCGGAGTGGTTTGAGAAGACTTTCAATGAGCTCTCCAGAATGGCCCTGAAGAGTTTTCAAAAACCATCAGAATGACGCTTCCCTGGTGGCTCAGTGGTAAAGAATCACTTGCTGACGCAGGAGGCACAGATTCGATCCCTGGCCTGGGAAGATCTCATATGCCGAGGAGCAACGAAGCTGGCAAGCCGCAGCTATTGAGGCTGTGGTCTAGAGCCTGGGAGCCCAAACTACAGAGCCCACACGCCACATCTGCTGAAGCCTGCGTGCCCTAGAGCCAGTGCCCCTCAATAAGAGAAGCCACCACCCCATGGCAACTAGAGAGTAGCCCTACTGTCTGCAACTAGACAAAAGCCCTCACAGCAGTGAAGACCCAGAGCAGCCAAAAATAAGTAAATTTAAAAAAATTATTTTAAAAATCATCAAAATGATCCAGTTGTGAATTTAATCTTTTTAGGGACTTCCCTGGCAGGCGAGCTGAAGCGGTTAGGTGTCATTTCGGGAGGCTCTGAAGAGCTCCGGTACTGTAGTCCTTTATGACTCAGTGCAGAAAAGAATTCCGCGAGAGGCAAAGTGATAGATAAGAAGTGATTCATGAGAATAGGTTGCCTGTGAAGGCTTCTGAGTGGGTGGGCGAGGGGGTGTTGCACCCTGAGAACTTACTGGGCTACAGTTTTGTAATCAAAGGAAAAGTGGAGAGGGGGAGAAGAGCTTCTGTGTCTTTCTTGAGTAGACGTCATGCTTCTGTCATCAGTTCCACCTCCGAGTTGAGCAAGGGCGTTTCCTTGTCCCTACATGGTCAGCTAGGTCCGCAGGTCATTGTTTTTTACGTGTGCGGAGAGCATGTCGGAGGGATCATTAACTTAGCTGAGCTCACAGGGCAGGAGGTCGGGCTCACACCACCCTTGGGTCATTGTTCGGGGGCATATCTTGTGCGTCTGCCGTGTGGTTTTGTTGCTAAGCAAGCCTGCTTGGTTTTGTGGTTAAGCAAACCTGCTTTCTTGAGTAATCCTTAACGTACAGGGGTCTCTCATAGTTTTCTACTTACAATCCCCTAGTGGGATTAACTATTTAATCTCCTATTTTGTCCCTTTACTCCATCCCTATCGCAGTGGTTAAGACTAAGCCTTCCAATGCCGGGGGTGTGGGTTCCATCCCTGGTCGGGGAGCTAGGATTCCACGTGCCTTGTGGCCAAAAAACCAAAATGTAAAACAGAAACAGCATTATAACAAATTCAATAGATACCTTAACATGGCCCACATTTTAAAAATAAATAATCTTTTTAGAAGGGTTAGATGAAGAATTGGCAAAGCTAGTTAAAAGGCATGAACCATACTGGGCCACAGTACATACCGATACGCTTGTCAC
Organism: Raphicerus campestris; assembly: GCA_006410735.1. Classification (NCBI taxonomy): domain Eukaryota; kingdom Metazoa; phylum Chordata; class Mammalia; order Artiodactyla; family Bovidae; genus Raphicerus; species Raphicerus campestris. The sequence continues at coordinate 127,579 of SJYW01006930.1, read as the reverse complement.
TATTACAGACAAGCTGTCTAAAATCTTCCAGAAGAAAGAAAGAAAGGAAAAGAGTCACAAACGTCAAGAATGTACAACTGCAACAGTTTAGGGGCTCTATGAAAATACCTTTTTCTAATTCTGGCCAAAAATGAAATAACCATACTTGTTTTTATTGCAAGAGACCTGGTTATTTCAAACAAGATTGCCATAAATTTCAGTGGGATTTGGAACACGGCAAAACTGAAAAGGAATAGGTGTGCTCTGAGGATCATCAGAGGGCCTTCCTCCTCCTCCTCCTTCTCAGTGAATTAGGGGAAATCAAAATAACAACTGGAGGGAAAACTTCAAAAGCCCTTGTAGATGCTGGGGCTCCGTTATTGATTCTTGAAAGTGAAAGTTGCTCAGTCGTGTCCAACTCTTTGCAACCCCATGGACTATACAGTCCATGGAATTCTCCAGGCCAGAGATACTGGAATGGGTAGCCTTTCCCTTCTCCAGGGGATCTTCCCAACCCAGGAATCAAACCCAGGTCTCCTGCATTGCAGGTGGATTTTTTACCAGCTGAGCCACAAGGGAAGCCCAAGAATACCGGAGTGGTAGCCTATCCCTTCTCCAGGGGATCTTCCCTATCTAGGAATCGAACTGGGGTCTCCTACATTGCAGGTGGATTCTTTACCAACTGAATTATCAGGGAACCCCTACCCTTATTCGCTATCCTCTCCTTCTGAGTAAACAATCAGTTCAAATGGTAGAGGTTTCTCATTTATCTATGCAAGTTTAAAAATCAGAATCTATGATCTTTCAGTTAGAAACTTCACAGGGAAATGTGTTTCTTCTAGCAAAATGTGCCACAATTCATTTAATAGGATGAGAACTTTTTAAAGCCTACAGCGCTCCTATAGCCTTTTCACTGGAAAGTGAAATGTTTCTAGACTCTGAAAGTTTAGATGCTGCTCCAAATCTGTTACTGAAACGTTGATGATTATAAAATCAGTGACTTAAACAGACCAAGAAAAAAGTTGATGACCTGTCGTCACAAGTGCCTAAAGAATGATAATCTTCTTCCTCGGATATTAGAAAAATTAAACCAGCTACTCCAGGAAGATAAGGGGGCGACAGGGCATGAGATGGCTGGATGGCATCACTGAATCAATGGACATGAGTCTGAGCAAACTCTGGAAGATAGTGAAGGACGGGGAAGCCTGGTGTGCTGCAGTCCACGGGGTCGCATAGAGTTGGACGTGACTCAGCAACTGAACAACAACTCCTGGTAAGATGACTGTTAATAACTCTAAACCTCTACCTAATATTCAACAGTAGCCACTTTAATCATGGGCATCAGATGATATATAGTGTTAGTGAAAGTCGCTCAGTCGTGTTTGACTCTTTGTGACCCCATGGACTATACCATCTTTGGAATTCTCCAGGCCAGAATACTGGAGTGGGTAGCCTTTTCCTTCTCCAGGTGATCTTCCCAATCCAGGGATCCAACCCAGGTCTCCCACATTGCAGGTGGATTCTTTACCAGCTGAGCCACAAGGGAAGCCCATCAAATGAAATAAGGCCTATTATTTACGAATTTCTTAAGAGAGGACTTGTAATTCCTTGCGCCAGCCCTTATAATGCACTTATCTTAGCAGTCTCTGTGTGTGTGTTCAGTCGTGTCTGACTCTTTGCAACCCTTTGGACTGTAGCCCACCAGGCTCCTCTGCCCAAGGAATTTTCCAGGCAAGAATACTGGAGTAGGTTTCCATTTTCTTTTCCAGAGGATCTTTCTGACCTCAGGGACTGAATCTGCATATCCTGCGCCTCCTGCATTATAGGCAGATTCTTTTCCACTGAATCACTTGGGGAAGCCCCATCTTACCAGTGAGAGACCCAAATGGGAAAGGCTGGAGATTTATTCTCAAGATCTGAGAGCTATAAACAGTATTTATGGGACTTCCCTGGTGGCCCAGTGGTTAAGAATCCACCTGCCAATTCAGAGGACATGGATTTGATCCCCAGTCTGGGAAGATCCCACATGCTGCAGAGCTACTAAGCCCGTGCTCTGGAGCCTGCGTTCCGAACGAAACGAGAAGCCAGCACGCTGCAGCAGAGAGCACCCCCACTCGCCAACGAGAGAAAGCCCTCGGGCAGCAACAAAGAGCAAGCACAGCCAAAAGTAAAGAGATATTTTTTAAGCCATATGATTGAAGAAAGAAAATAGTGTGATTCCCTGACATCCTGTTGTCCCAGACTCATACACACGGTTCTCAGCCACTCCAACTGATAGCTATTTTTTAGTAATTGATTTATGCAGCACCTTCTGCAGTATCCCCGTGGGGAAAGATAGCTAATGCCTTTTTGCCTCACCTGGGAAGGTCCTTGATGCGCCTGGACAGTTAGGCCACAAGGCTGTGCTGAAAGCCCTACTTGGTTGCTGTTGTTTAGTCTCTGAGTCACGTTCGATTCTTCTGCAACCCCAGGGACTGTGTCCATCAGGGAAGCCCCACCAACACAGCCGGCAATTATCAAAACATCAGGGCGTTCAAAATCTGACACTGTGGAAGCTAAAGGGAATCAGCTTGCTGATGCTGCAGCCAAACAGCTTTAAAAACCCATCTTGTTCATCCTTGAGAATGTCCATTGCTCTCTGTTAATCCTGCTAATCCAGTAAAAGACTTCCTTCTACAGGCTCAAGAAATTGTCCCTAAAGTAGAGAAATAGATACGGCAACAAAAGAGGGGAACTTTTGGCCTTGTCACACAAATATGGTTTGGACTTGGTTGATTTAAAAAATGTTTTTTTTTTCCCTGGTGGTACAGTAGAAAAGAATCCGCCTGCCAATGCAGGGGACACAGGTTCCATCTGGTCTGGGAAGATCCCACATGCCACTGAGCAATTAAGCCCATGAGCCACAGCTACTGAGGCCATGCTCCAGAGCCCACGAGCTTCAACTAGAGAAAGCCCGCAGGCGGCAACGAAGATCCAGCGCAGAACAGCCGACATAAATAAATAAATGTTAAAAATCAAAGGAAATTGAAACAACAACAAACCTTATAGTGCCTGGTGGTGGTGGCTTAGTTCTAAGTCGTGTCCTGCTCTTTGAACCCCATGGACTGTAACCTGCTAGGCCACTCTGTCCATGGGATCTCCCAGGCAAGAACACTGGAGTGGGTTGCCATTTCCTTCTCCATTATAGTGTCTGTTGAAGCACAGCTGTCATTACTCCAGTACGTACTTTAAAAATGTACATATGTTTATTTGGTTGCTCCAGGTCTTAGTTGTAGCATGCAGGATCTAGTTCCCTGGCCAGGGATTGAACCAGGGCCCCCTGCATTGGGAGCATGGACTATTAATTACTGGACCACCAGAGAAGTCCTCAGCATGTACATTATTTAACTCATAGGGCACCTGAGAAAATTGTCTTATGGAGAAAACAGTATTTTTGGAAACTTTCTCCCATGGCAGCTGATAAAGTATATGCTCATTGTACTATATGCCCTAAACACCATCTTGAAAAGCCACTTTATGGGTCACAAGGCCACTTGCCCCTTCCTAAGGGGCCCCTTGACATATAAATGTCACCATCTCAAAGATATAGATATGTCTTAGTAGTGATCTGCGTGTTTTTACATGAGGTTGAAGTTTTTCCATGCAAGAGACCAACAGCTTTAACAATAGGTAAATTGTTACTGGAGAGGATAATTCCTATGTGGGAAATTCCTTCCAAGTTAGATAGTGACTAGGGAAACTCACACTGCCACACACGTAATTAAATCTATTTGTAACATTTAGCCAACATTGCAGCATTTTCACTGCACTCATCACCCACAGTCTTCAGGGTAAAAGGAACCAGCAGTATTATCAAAACTCAATTGGCAGACTTCCCCGGTGGTCTAGTGGTTAAGAATCTGCCTGCCAACGCAGGGGACACAGGTTTGATTCCTTGTTTGGGAAGATCTCATATGCTGCAGGGGCAGCTAAGCGTGAGTGTGGCAACTACTGAAGCCCACTCTAGAGCCTGTGCTCACCAATAAGAGATGCCACTGCAATGAGAAGCCCAGGCACCACAACTAGAGAGCAGCCCCTGCTCACCGCAGCTAGGGAAAGCCCTCGCACAACAGTGAAGACCCAGCACAGCCAAAATGAATAAATAAATAAATTTAAAAGTATCTTTAAAAAACTCAATTGGCAAAACGTTCAGGAGCTTTTAATCTCCCATGGCCAAAAGCTCTTCTGCTAGAGCTTCTCGACCTTAGATCTTCATCTTTTGGTAAACATCAGCTGTCTCCTTCTGAAATGACAGCACAATGGCTTAAGTGACTGGGTGAAGGGATATACAAACCAACCTCAGGCTTCCCTGGTGACTCAGATGGTAAAGAATCTGGCTGCAATGCAGGAGATGTAGGTTCAATCCCCTGGGTTAGGAAGATCCCCTGGAGAAGGGAATGGCTACCCACCCCAGTATTCTTGCCTAGAGAATCCCATGGACAGAGCAGCCTGGCAGGCTGTATGGGGTCACAAAGAGTTGGACACGACCAAGCGACGAACACATACACGCACATGACCGATCTTACTCAAGGGAGATGTATCACATTACTGTCAAAGTCTTATTAAGGCACTTAAATGAAATGAAAAGTTGATAGGTAACTTCTTTCACAGTGAGTTTTCTGGAGACAAAGATCTTAAAGATCATGGATTATAACCTGGAGATTTTGTCTACTGGAAAAGACAACAGATTGGGATTTCCCTGGTGGTCTAGTGGCCAACCCTGTGTGTTCCTAATGGAAGGGACCCGGGGTTCAATCCCTGGNATCATGGATTATAACCTGGAGATTTTGTCTACTGGAAAAGACAACAGATTGGGATTTCCCTGGTGGTCTAGTGGCCAACCCTGTGTGTTCCTAATGGAAGGGACCCGGGGTTCAATCCCTGGTCAGGGAACTAGACCCACATGTCACAACTAAAGAGCCCGTGTGTTGCAACTAGGACCCAGTATACCCAAATACATAAATAAATATATATATTTTAAAAACACATCAGATAAAAGATTCTTTGCAGCCATGTTGGAAAAGACCTTACCTGGTATCATCAGCTAACCTGTGCACTGCCAAATGAAAAAGCATAGACATGTGGATTCACATTTCACATGGAAAAAACCCTTTCCCCTTGACTGGACTTTGACCCTTGTTTCGGATACCCAGTTTCAATCGATCAAGGCAAGCACCACCAAACAAAGATGAGAAGAAAACAATAGCAGCAGCAGACAGCTAATCCANGGTCATAGCTTCTCTTCCAAGCAGCAAGCGTCTTTTAACTTCATGGCTGCAGTTACCATCTGCAGTGATTTTGGAGCCCCCCAAATAAAGTCTCTCACTGCTTCCATTTCCTTAGTTTAGCAACAGACCACAAGGATCTTTGGAGACAGAGATTAGAATACTGCTCATCTTTGTGGGGAGAGGGAACTAGGTGGGTTTCCGGGGCTGGACATTTTCAGTATATTGGTCTGGGTGGGTGTTACACAGGTGATTACATATATAAAAAGGTATCAAGCTGTACATTTCAGATTGTGCAATTTACTGTATAATAAGGAAAAAAGATCACCCTAGTTTCTGTATGGCTTCCTTTGTGCTTGCTCAGTGGCGTGGGACTCTTTGCAACCCCATGGACTATAGCTCTCCAGGCTCCTCTGCCTGTGGGATTTCCCAGGCAAGAATACTGAAGTGGGTCGGCTTTTCATCCTCCAGTGGATCTTCCCCACCCAGGAATCAAACCAACATCTCCTGCGTCTGCCACATTAGCAGGCACCTTGGTAGCAACGGGCTCAGTGGTAAAAGAATCTGCCTGCCAATGTGGGAGAGGTGGGTTCCATGGACTGGCAATGGGTCAGACGTGACTTAGTGACTGAGCACATAGCTTGGGCCTGTGTCCAGACAGTGATCCAGACGACAGAGACACCATCTGGGCAGCCATGGCAACATGGACNCAATGGGTCAGACGTGACTTAGTGACTGAGCACATAGCTTGGGCCTGTGTCCAGACAGTGATCCAGACGACAGAGACACCATCTGGGCAGCCATGGCAACATGGACAGGAAGGGGAGGTGGGACCAACCTGGTGGAACCACAGTGGGCTGAATTGAGAGAAAGAGGGGTCTTCAGGGTGAGCCCCGGTGGAACAGCTGGTCGGAGGCACCGGTGACTGAGATGGGAGGTCTGGGAGAGGAGTGGGACCTCTGGGCACACCCTGCCCAGTCCGCATTTCCTGGGGTGCTGCAGAAGTCAGATTTCCCTTCACGGCTGTATCCAGGTCACCACCAGGGGGCAATGGGTTCCTTCGTGACCCCCAAGGCAGCCTGAATCCTGCCGCCGCATTGTCTGCCCTGGGAGCAGCTGTAGAGCGCGACGTCTGGGTGGCCGCCAGACCCCCTGGGGCCAGGACACCTTGTACTCCTTGCAGAAGAATCTTGCGGAATGGGGAGGGAAGGAAATTAAGTCCTAAAACCCTGGAATCTGAAAGCTGTGGCTCGAGTCCTTCTGCAGCTCCCAAGGGAGCCAGGCTCTGTAAGACGATCTCAAGGTCTTGCTGCTGACCCTGCCTCTCCACCTCGTCTGCCTCCACTCAACCCCAGCCTCAACCTCGGGGAAGAAAGAGGCTTCCTGCCTTCCTCTCCCACACGTGCTGTTGCTGTGTCCTCTCTTCTCCGGGTATCCTACACATCCCTCAAGGGTCACTTCCTCCAGGATCCTTTCCTTTTTTTACCATGAAAATATTTCCTTGTGATCGTAAGTCAGTAAGACCAGCACAGACAGACAGAGATGTGGACTCGACAGTGCTAGAATGGGTTGTATGTTTAAAGCACAACCATAGGCACATACTAGTTGGAGCTGGGGAGCTCAGGGTCTAGTCAAACCACCACCAGAACCCCAGAGACCTCCCTTCCCCGCCCTCCTGGAGCTGCCTCACTTCCTCCATATGCTGGTGTGCGCTCAGTCACGTCAGTTGTATCCGATTCTGTGCAACCCCGTGAACTGCAGCCTGCAATGCTCCTCTGTCCATGGGATTCTCCAGGCAAGAATACTGGAGTGGGTCTCCATGCCATACTCCAGGAGATCTTCCTGACCCAGGAATCGAACCCATGTCTCTTAAACTTCTCCTGCAGTGGCAAGTGGGTTATTTAGCACTAGCGCCCCCTGGGATACCCTTCAGTTCCTCCAGAAGCCTTCAAAATCTGAGCTCAATTCAGGAAGGACCGGGTGAGTCGGCATCCACTGGCCTGAGTCAGAGCCTCAGTTTTCCTGTGATGGACACTTCCTGACCCAAAATTTGGATCTGAGTTGCCCCATCTAATTCTCCCACTGTACCACCCCTTTCTCTCTAAGTTAGTCAGTCTACTTGTCTGATCCCTCAGCTTATCTGTGGCTCTGAAAGGCAGAGCAGGACCTGGAATGGGCTTCAAGATTCTTTGCTGAATAAATGAAAGGACGGATGAATCTGAGTGAGTAAGCAACCTCTTATAGGTAAGAGGATAGCATCTCAGTTCATCCATCTGGTGTTTTGAATGTTGGTTCAAGTATGGGCACTGACACTTAAAAGCTGTATGACCTTAGCAACCATCTTAACCTCTCTGGGTCCTAGTCTCTTTACCCAGATATCACAGTTATTGTAAAGATTCAATGATAGGATGTGTGTCAGTCCCTTAGCTTCAAGTTGGCACATAGTACACACTCAAAAAAAAAAAAAAAAGACAATTTGTTTTGTATGTGTGTTTAGAAAAAAATGTAAGTAGATGTGCATATGTGTACACAATTATATCTGTTTATGTAGGCTTCACAATACATTGTTAGCTAATGCCAAGGGCATTAGCAATATTCATTGGAAGGACTGATGCTGAAGCTGAAACTCCAATCCTCTTGGCCCCCTGATATGAAGAACTGACTTCTTGGAAAAGACCCTGATGCTGGCAGGAGGAGAAGGGGACAACAGAGGATGAGATGGTTGGATGGNGAAGGACTGATGCTGAAGCTGAAACTCCAATCCTCTTGGCCCCCTGATATGAAGAACTGACTTCTTGGAAAAGACCCTGATGCTGGCAGGAGGAGAAGGGGACAACAGAGGATGAGATGGTTGGATGGCATCACAGAATCGATGGGCATGAGTTTGAGCAAGCTCTGGGAGTTGGTGATGGACGGGGAGCCTGGTGTGCTGCAGTCCATGAGGCCGCAAAGAATAAGACATGACTGAGCAACCGAACTGAACTGAATGCCAGAGGGGAAAATGGGAGAGCAAATTACAATTTTTTTCATTTTGTACTTTAGAGATACTTCTGTAGTTGAATGTCTTACATTAAGCATGTTTTACTTTTGAAAAAACACAAAATTTAAATGAAAAATGAAATCCAACAAGCATATGACAACATATCATTACTTATTAGTCATACAGGAGATGCAAACAAAATCACCACGAGATAACCCTACTCACCACCAGAAAGGCCAAATTAAAAGGCTTCACCATACCAAATGTTGGCAAGAATGTGGAGCAACTGGAACTCTCATGCATTGTTGGTAGGGGTGTAAGTGGTACCACCATCTTGAAAAATGTTTGACAGCTTCTAGTAAGAGATATTCTTACCTATGAACCAGAAATTCCACTCCTCACTGTGACCCAGTCAGCAAGAGAAGAACATATGTCTACAAAAAGCCTTATACACAAATGTTCACAGCATCTTTATTTATAATAGCCGAAACCTGGGAGCAACCCAGATGTCCGTCAACAGGAGGATGGGTAAACGCTTTGTAGTGTATCCATACAGTGGAATACCAAACAACCATAAAAAGAATGAACTACCTATAGAAGTAACAACATGGATTAATCTTGGAAACAATGTAGAACAAAAGAAGCCACCACGCAAAAGAACACGTGTTGCCTTGTTTAATTTCACTGATGTGAAATTCTAGGATAAACAAGCTGATTTATGGAAGAAGGTGGACTGGCACAAGAGAACATTCTGGGGTGCTGGAAGTATTTCATATCTTGATCTGGGTGATGGTTAAGCCCACATATTTGTTGCTGTTGCCTAGGTGCTGAGCCGTGTCCTGCTCTTTTGCAACCCCACGGACTGTAGCCCGGCAGGCTCCTCTCTCCATGGAATATCCCAGGTGGGTTGCCATTTCCTCCTCAAGGGAATCTTCCTGACCCAGGGATCAAACCCTCATCTTCTGCACTGGCAGGAGGACTCTTTACCACTGAGCCACCAGGGAAGCCCTATAGCCAAGTATCTATATGGATAAAAATTAATCGAGCTATGCACAGATATTCACAGCAGGTTTATTTGTAACAGCTCAAAACTGGAGAAAACTCAAATGGCCATCAATAGGTGAACTGATTAAAAAACCATAGTACGTACACAGAGTGTAATACAAGCCAGCAATAAAAAAGACTGAACGATTAATGTACCAAACACTCTGGATGAATCTCAATGATACTGAATTTGAAAGTCAGACAAAAGAAGAGTAATACTGTATAGTTCCATTTTAAAAAAATTCTAGAAGACGCAAACTAACCTGAAGTGATGGAAATCAGATCAGTGGCAGGTGGGAGAGGGGGGGGGGAATCACAAAGGTGCAGAAGGAAACTATGGGGGGTGATGAGTATGTTTCTTTTCTCTATTGTGGTGATGGTTCTGTGGTTGTGTGCATACACCAAAGATCATTAAACGGTATGCTTTAAGTATGTGCAGTTTATCAATACGTCAATAAAGCTGCAAAAATATTTTTTAAAATTCAGTGAGAGTTTTGCAGCTGATGTATGTAAATCAGGCATCAAGAAATAAAATAGAAAAAAAAAAGAAGCTGTACTTCTGGCCCTGTTACCCAAATTGGCTGTAGAAGGAAATGGCAACCCCACTCCAATATTCCTGCCCGGAAAATCCCATGGACAGAGGAGCCTGGTGAGCTACAGTCTGTGGGGTCGCAAAGAGTCAGACATGACTGAGTGACTTAACAAAACCCAAACTGGCACTTCCAGCCTCTGCCAGGTTCCACAGGATCCTTCTTTCTCACCTGGAGGACGTCCCAGAGAATTTCTACAGATCAGTGCTCTGCAACTCAGCTGGTACACCTGGGATGCATGACTTCTTTACAGTAAATCCTGTTCCATCCATCACAGCCCAGCTCAGACAGTGCCTCCTCCACCAGAAAGCTCTCCTGCCTTGTGTCACACCCTCTCAGCACTCTTGGCTCTAAGTTTTATCATGCCACTGTCCACCTCATATCTTCAGAGTTAGAATCCAGTGTAAACTGTTTTCCATTCTAGATGCTGATGATCATCACCAGAGCAGCCAGCATCTGATGGGTGTGCCCCGCTCTGAGCCAAGCCTGTGTGTACATGGTTAATCCCATTGCCTCCTACAGCAGTCTCTACAATGATAGGGATTATTAGCTTAATTTTACAAAAACTGAGGCCCAGGATGGTGAGTCAGTCCTCACAGAAGGTTGAAAGGATATGCAGACTGCTGCTCACCTTGAGGGCAGCCCTGCCTGGGCTTTTCCAGTAGGCAGAGAACATTTCCCAGGATATGGCATCTTTGAAACTCTTCAAAGTGACAGGAAGACACCTTAAAGGGGTAAAGTCTCCCTGTACTTTATTTTTATTTATTTACTTTTTAAAAAGAAGACTTCATTTAAATTATTGCAGACTTCCCAGATGGTCCAGTGGCTAAGGCTCTGAGCTCCCAATGCAGGGGCCCCAGGTTCAATCCCTGGTCCAGGGACTAGGTCCCACATGGTGCAACCAAGACTTGGTGCAGCCAACTAACTAAATAAAAGAATAAGTGGCTTTACAAAAGAGACTATTGCAATAGGGGTTATGACTATCGCAGTAGGAAGGAGAGACTGGGCTTTTTTCTGCACGTTACTTTATATGAAAAAAAAATTTTTTAGCTTGGCTTTATTTTTTAATGAATTAATTAATTTTCCTGCAGATTACTTTAGGTAAAAGGAATTGCCTTCAAGTTTTCCAGAGCAGGGTATCCTTGGGAAAAGTAGGCAGTATGGGTTGAGAGCAAGGCACAGGAAGGCCTTTCCTCGGAGCTTTTTGTTCTTATTAAACTGCCCCTCATTTACAGACGTGGGCCTTTGGCATAGGGGTAGAGTGGGCAGGTTCCTGATTAAAGAGCCCAGACATCCTGAGTCTGCCTGGCTTTGCCAGTGGCTAGTTGAGGAGCCGTGAAAATGTCTGTGCGTCAGTTTCCCTGTCTGTCAAGTGGACCCAGTTTTGTCCTACTGGCAGGGAGGAGGGCTTTGAAATAAAGGAGACCCACCCTGTGACTGCTTTAGCCTGAGTTCCCTCACCTGTGAAACAGGGATACTATTAGCACAGCCCTCGTGGGACTGTCACAAAGATAAAATATCCAAAGTCCTTGCCCATGCCCGGCATGTAGGGGCCGCTTGGGGTCACGCCCGCGTCTTTACCATGATTGCTACTAGCGAGGATGCCAGCATCAGCTTCACTCCCTGGCCAGGGAAGCTTCAAGCCTAGTTAGCGAGACAGTGCATCTTAAACCCACCTGGAACACTGGGAGGCACGTCTACAGTCAGCACGTCCTCTCCAGAAGCGACTGGGCAGCAGCGGGGTCAGCTCTGGATGAGGGAGTGAGGCAGGTGGGGTTGTTCCTTTGCAGGACTGGCCATCTCGCCAGAATGCTTGGCATCCCTGAACTTGAGGCACTGAAAGTCAGTAGACCTCCTCCTGCACCTCCATGGACACTAGATGCAGCAGTAATTAAAAATGCCCTCATATACAGGTTTCCAAATACCCCCTGGAAGGAACACCACCCCCACCACTGCCTCTTCACCTCTGTGCCAGTGTGAGGGTCAGACCCTTTTTAAAGGTCTCTGGGACTTCCCTGGCTAAGGAAGGACTTCCCTTCCCAATGGCTAAGACTCCACATTCCCAATGAAAGGGACCCAGGCTCGATCCCTGGTCAGGGAACTAGATCCCACATGCTGCAACTAAGACCCAGTGGAGCCAAATAAACAAATCCTTTTAAAAATAAGTAAATAGGTGTGTCTGGTGGACGGAGTAACAGAGGCTGAATCCAGCCCATGCCGCCCTTGCCAAGCCAGCTAGAGCTGTGCCTCGAGACCATCCTGGTCTGTTGTTGTCANGTTCACAGCAGGTTTATTTGTAACAGCTCAAAACTGGAGAAAACTCAAATGGCCATCAATAGGTGAACTGATTAAAAAACCATAGTACGTACACAGAGTGTAATACAAGCCAGCAATAAAAAAGACTGAACGATTAATGTACCAAACACTCTGGATGAATCTCAATGATACTGAATTTGAAAGTCAGACAAAAGAAGAGTAATACTGTATAGTTCCATTTTAAAAAAATTCTAGAAGACGCAAACTAACCTGAAGTGATGGAAATCAGATCAGTGGCAGGTGGGAGAGGGAGGGGGGAATCACAAAGGTGCAGAAGGAAACTATGGGGGGTGATGAGTATGTTTCTTTTCTCTATTGTGGTGATGGTTCTGTGGTTGTGTGCATACACCAAAGATCATTAAACGGTATGCTTTAAGTATGTGCAGTTTATCAATACGTCAATAAAGCTGCAAAAATATTTTTTAAAATTCAGTGAGAGTTTTGCAGCTGATGTATGTAAATCAGGCATCAAGAAATAAAATAGAAAAAAAAAGAAGCTGTACTTCTGGCCCTGTTACCCAAATTGGCTGTAGAAGGAAATGGCAACCCCACTCCAATATTCCTGCCCGGAAAATCCCATGGACAGAGGAGCCTGGTGAGCTACAGTCTGTGGGGTCGCAAAGAGTCAGACATGACTGAGTGACTTAACAAAACCCAAACTGGCACTTCCAGCCTCTGCCAGGTTCCACAGGATCCTTCTTTCTCACCTGGAGGACGTCCCAGAGAATTTCTACAGATCAGTGCTCTGCAACTCAGCTGGTACACCTGGGATGCATGACTTCTTTACAGTAAATCCTGTTCCATCCATCACAGCCCAGCTCAGACAGTGCCTCCTCCACCAGAAAGCTCTCCTGCCTTGTGTCACACCCTCTCAGCACTCTTGGCTCTAAGTTTTATCATGCCACTGTCCACCTCATATCTTCAGAGTTAGAATCCAGTGTAAACTGTTTTCCATTCTAGATGCTGATGATCATCACCAGAGCAGCCAGCATCTGATGGGTGTGCCCCGCTCTGAGCCAAGCCTGTGTGTACATGGTTAATCCCATTGCCTCCTACAGCAGTCTCTACAATGATAGGGATTATTAGCTTAATTTTACAAAAACTGAGGCCCAGGATGGTGAGTCAGTCCTCACAGAAGGTTGAAAGGATATGCAGACTGCTGCTCACCTTGAGGGCAGCCCTGCCTGGGCTTTTCCAGTGGGCAGAGAACATTTCCCAGGTTATGGCATCTTTGAAACTCTTCAAAGTGACAGGAAGACACCTTAAAGGGGTAAAGTCTCCCTGTACTTTATTTTTATTTATTTACTTTTTAAAAAGAAGACTTCATTTAAATTATTGCAGACTTCCCAGATGGTCCAGTGGCTAAGGCTCTGAGCTCCCAATGCAGGGGCCCCAGGTTCAATCCCTGGTCCAGGGACTAGGTCCCACATGGTGCAACCAAGACTTGGTGCAGCCAACTAACTAAATAAAAGAATAAGTGGCTTTACAAAAGAGACTATTGCAATAGGGGTTATGACTATCGCAGTAGGAAGGAGAGACTGGGCTTTTTTCTGCACATTACTTTATATGAAAAAAAAATTTTTTAGCTTGGCTTTATTTTTTAATGAATTAATTAATTTTCCTGCAGATTACTTTAGGTAAAAGGAATTGCCTTCAAGTTTTCCAGAGCAGGGTATCCTTGGGAAAAGTAGGCAGTATGGGTTGAGAGCAAGGCACAGGAAGGCCTTTCCTCGGAGCTTTTTGTTCTTATTAAACTGCCCCTCATTTACAGACGTGGGCCTTTGGCATAGGGGTAGAGTGGGCAGGTTCCTGATTAAAGAGCCCAGACATCCTGAGTCTGCCTGGCTTTGCCAGTGGCTAGTTGAGGAGCCGTGAAAATGTCTGTGCGTCAGTTTCCCTGTCTGTCAAGTGGACCCAGTTTTGTCCTACTGGCAGGGAGGAGGGCTTTGAAATAAAGGAGACCCACCCTGTGACTGCTTTAGCCTGAGTTCCCTCACCTGTGAAACAGGGATACTATTAGCACAGCCCTCGTGGGACTGTCACAAAGATAAAATATCCAAAGTCCTTGCCCATGCCCGGCATGTAGGGGCCGCTTGGGGTCACGCCCGCGTCTTTACCATGATTGCTACTAGCGAGGATGCCAGCATCAGCTTCACTCCCTGGCCAGGGAAGCTTCAAGCCTAGTTAGCGAGACAGTGCATCTTAAACCCACCTGGAACACTGGGAGGCACGTCTACAGTCAGCACGTCCTCTCCAGAAGCGACTGGGCAGCAGCGGGGTCAGCTCTGGATGAGGGAGTGAGGCAGGTGGGGTTGTTCCTTTGCAGGACTGGCCATCTCGCCAGAATGCTTGGCATCCCTGAACTTGAGGCACTGAAAGTCAGTAGACCTCCTCCTGCACCTCCATGGACACTAGATGCAGCAGTAATTAAAAATGCCCTCATATACAGGTTTCCAAATACCCCCTGGAAGGAACACCACCCCCACCACTGCCTCTTCACCTCTGTGCCAGTGTGAGGGTCAGACCCTTTTTAAAGGTCTCTGGGACTTCCCTGGCTAAGGAAGGACTTCCCTTCCCAATGGCTAAGACTCCACATTCCCAATGAAAGGGACCCAGGCTCGATCCCTGGTCAGGGAACTAGATCCCACATGCTGCAACTAAGACCCAGTGGAGCCAAATAAACAAATCCTTTTAAAAATAAGTAAATAGGTGTGTCTGGTGGACGGAGTAACAGAGGCTGAATCCAGCCCATGCCGCCCTTGCCAAGCCAGCTAGAGCTGTGCCTCGAGACCATCCTGGTCTGTTGTTGTCACTGAAGTGAAGTGAAGTGAAGTGAAGTCGCTCAGTCATGTCCGACTCTTTGCAACCCCATAGACTGTAGTGTACTCCTCTGTCCGTGGTATTTTCTAGGCAACAGTACTGGAGTGGATTGCCATTTCCTTCTCCAGGGGATCTTCCCAACCCAGGGCTCGAACCCAGGTCTCCCGCATTGTAGACAGACGCTTAACCGTCTGAGCCACCAGGGAAGTCCTTGGACTGTCCTAATTCTCACAGAAGTGCTGAATGGGGTCAGGTGGCCCAGTCCTGAAAGCCCCCTGCCCCTGGGTCCCTGACCAGCCCTTTCTCATGCAGCAGTGGGGAGCACCCCCAAACCTGGCTCTACACTCTCCTCACTAAATCTCTCCCTCACTTCCACCTTCCTCTTGGGCCTCCTCTGTTCCTCCCCAGGCAAGGAGGTGCCCCCAAGGGGACATCTCAGTCACCCCTCAAGTACTCAGGCACACAGAAGCCAGGATTATTCTCTGGAAGACCCAGAGAACAAAAATCAGTAAGACTGAAGGGAGAGAGGAAGGCCCCACCCAAGAAGCCCCGCCCAGCTTCACCGCAAGTTTAGTCACTCGGCGCGCCATCCTGGCCAGGCTCTGAGTCACCAGCTGGTGAGGGGCCGCCTCAGCCCAGCAGGAAACCAAGCTTGGCATGGAAGGGGTTGGGCGGAGGTTGGCAGAGCCCAAAACCCCTCCTGGCTGGTCCTGGAGGAACTGAGTGGCTATCAACGCTGGCTCAGCAGCCAAGCTCTCTCTGGGACATGCCAGGAAGTCAGGAACTGGGCCAACCTCGGGGTCCCTGCTCTTGGGGGGTCTCCCTCTGCAGGGTGGGGTGAGATGGGAGTTTAGACTTGTACACCAGTCACCGTGACAACAAAGGGTTCTTGACAAGGGACGTACGGCAGGCACGTGGCGAGTGTCAGGGGATGCCGGCTTCTACAGTGATTTCAGCAGGGCCGTTTGTCACCACGAGTCAAAAGCCTCAAAAGGAGGCTTATACCAATCATCTCACTTCTAGAAATATAGCCTCAGAAGATAATCCAGAAAACAAGTGTCCAGTCACAGGCAAACAGTTTAATGGGTCATTCAATGCAATACTGAAAGCATTAGTCACTCAGTCGCATCCTACTCTTCGCGACCCTATGGACTGTAGCCCACCAGGCTCCTCTGTCCATGAAATTCTCCAGGCAAGAGTACTGGAGTGTGCTGCCATTCCCTTTTCCAGGGAATCTTCCCAACCCAGGGATCAAACCTGGGTCTCCGTAATTGCAGGCAGATTCTGTACCATTTGCTTATACAACCATTAAAACTTGTAGAATTAACCATTTAGCATAGGAAGATGCTAATTTTACATATTACATTGTTAAGTGATAAACCAGTGGGTGAGTAAATAGTAGGCATAGTAGAGGATCCCTTCTGTGTCTGAGAACTTTCAGGACGGGGCCATCTGACCCCATTCAGCACTTCTGTGTGTAGCAGCGTCTGATTGCTCTGACGCTGGCCGAGCTGTGTGGGGGCTTTCCTTCACCTCTTACGTGTTGTGTGACCTTGGCTAGGTCACTTCACCTCACTGACCCTGAATTCTCTCTCTTTGAAGATGAGTGTCCCTGCAAAGGGCCTTCTTCACAGAGTGGTAGCCATGACTCAGTGAGGTAGAGGGTGTAACGCCCAGAGCTGGGTACAGCAGAAGCCTGCAGTGAATGGGAACTTCTTGTGGTCTTCATCATCTCGTTATTATTTCTCACTCCCCACCTATTTGCTGGTACTTCAACACTCCCTCTTCTGACTTTGGGGTTGTTGGGTCCAGCTGGGAGTCATGACCTGTGGGAGTGGTGAGCACTCGGTTCTTGGAGGTATGCAAGCAAAGACTCTATAGAACCAACTATGCTATCAAATGGGGAGTGAAGTGGGAGTGGCAACGGCAGGCACGTGCACAGGCAGGTCTGTAAACAAGCCTGCTGAGCCCCAGGGACCAGGTGGGTGTCCACTGCCACACTCCCCTCCAGAGCCCACGACTCACCCAAGCTCCCATTACGTCTGGCACTAGGGATGTCATTTTGAATGAGAACATCCTTGTCCTCGGAGAGGAAGGTCTATTTAAACAAGTAATCATACACAAAATAATTATGAATGTACTGAGTGTGAAGGAAGGACTGTGAAGGCCAGTGGGTGAGGTGGGGAGCTGGAGGGTCATTTTAGCTGAGGTCTGGGGGATGAATTGTGCTGGATGTGGCAAGAGAGGGAAAGGGAATCAGCGTGTGTGGAAGCTGTGACGTAGGATAGGGCCTGGCTAGTTCAAGGATGTGAAAAGTCAGTGTGATCTGTGAAGGGCAAGACGAAGAGATGCTGGCAAGAGCCCTAAATGCCATGGTTGGGATCTGACTTTATCACCAGGACAGTGGGAGCCACAGAGGTTATTTTTTGTTGTTATTGTTATTTATTGGTTGATCTTGGCTGGGCAGAATGCAGGAGTGGGTTCTGAGTTCCCTGACCGGGAATCAAACCCTTAACCCTTAGAAGCATGAAGTTTTAACCACTGACCTGCCAGGCAAGTCTCAGCCACAGAAGGTTTGAAGCAGGGGAAGAGCATGGTCATCCTCAGCTGGCTGCCCAGTGAGGAACGAATGGGAGGCTGGAGGCAGGGAGGTCAAAGAGGCTGCTGGGCATCCTACCAGGCTAGTAGTCACGGGGCCTGGACTTGAGCGTGGCCAGGGAGCTGGCCACCACCGGAGGAGCAAGAAAGGATTTTAGCTGCAGGAGGCCAGGTAACAGATGGAGTGGACTTTCAGCTGCATCTCCTTCCATCGCCCAACAGTTAAGAAAGAGGGGAGGCCTGGGCGGGATGCCAGGGTCCCTTCCGAGCAACAGGCCATGCCAACTGGAGACACAGTGGTGGACACATGATATGCCTTAAAAACAAGATCCTGATTCATTCACACTCCCTGCTGTTTACCCGAGGTGTTTGTTTTCTTTTTCTCCTGGGCTATTTCAGGTCTGACAGGTTTGTGGGGAGGGCAGAGCTGGGGCTCACAGCCAACTGGGAGGGAGAGGGACCAACAGGGCAAGGAAGGGACCTCCTCCTTCTTATAAGACCAGGAAGGAGCCTGTTGTTCAGGGGCAAATCCCTTCCCTTCTTCAGGCCTTTGTCCAGGCTCTGGCTCTGACCTTCTGGGCCCTCCCTCTCAAAATAGTCTTCTTCACCTTTGGGTTCTTGTTCCTAAATGT
>SJYW01006930.1:80700-100421 GCA_006410735.1 Raphicerus campestris | reverse complement strand
GGCGTGGCCTGGCGGGGCGGGGCGGGGCGGGGCCGCGGGCTGGGGCGCAAGGCGGAGGCGGGCCGCTAGTGGACCGACGCTACTGGAGCCGGAGCGCGAGCCGGGCAGAGGCCGCAGCCAGGGGCGGCGGGAGCAGGGCGGGCCGGCTCCATGGCGCCAGCGGCGCCTGTCTGAGCAGCGCAGGCAGCGGCAGGCGGCGGCCGGATCGGGCCGCGCGGCTCCTCCTCACCATGGGGGACGTGCTGTCCACGCACCTGGACGACGCCCGGCGTCAGCACATCGCAGGTGAGTCCGGCGCTTCTCAGCGCGCTCAGGGGGTCGGCAGGGAGCCCCGGCCACGCCCCCATCCCTGCCTGCCTGCTGGGGTCTGTGGAGACTCAGGCCCAGGGCAGAGCGGGAGTGGCCCAGGGCCAAGACCTGTTGTCCAAGCTTGTTTCTCCCACGTCTGGGTGCCCCTTCCTGGCTCCTTCTGAGTCCGCCCTTCCCCCTCCCGAGGGGACTGGAACTTCCACCCACCCCTGGGAGCCGCCGGGTCTCTGGATTCCTGGACACACTCCTGCAGTCTGAGATGTGGGAGAGGGTCGCAGCCTCCCCACTTCACCTTGGGTATCTCTGCCCGGTAGCGGTCCGGGCCCACTTGGCCAGCGTGTCCTGACCTTCCTTGACTGTCCCAGGCCCCAGCTTGCTCTGGCTCCAGACCCAGTACACGTGGCCGAGGCCTCCAAGGGACTGGCCCATCAGGGTCTGAGCTCTGAGCCTGGGGAGTGGGCCTAGGAGAGGTGGGGTGCACAGGAGGGGTGGGTCAGAACCCCTGTCCCTGTCGTCCGGCACAGCTGGGTGCTTCCGTGGGCGGGTTGTTTAGGGGGCTGGTTAAGGCAAGAGCCCAGTCTCCTCAGCCCCCTCCTTCCACCGCGCCAGCTCCCAGCCCTGCACAGTGGCCACTTCTCAGAGGGGCAGCTGCCCTCTTCCTCCCCGGGAAAGCACAGGGAGTGCTGTGGGGTCCTGGCTCCTCCTTCCTCAAACCCCAGGAATGGAGAGACAGGGTGAGACCCCCAGGCTGCCAGGGAAACTCATTTCTGGGGGAGGCTGCCAGGGGGAATCCCAGCGTCTGTTTCCCATCTGGGATCTCTGGGACAAGTCTCCTAACGTCCTGGCCCCTTAGTTTCCCCCTCTTGGAAATGGGGTGAATACTTTCTTCTTAATCGATTTAAGTGAGCTAATTCACATGGCTTACTTAACACAGCTCTGGTGTGGGGGAGATGCCAGTGTGTGGGGTGCTGGTCCATGTGCAGTGGTGGGGTGCAGTCTGTGAGAAGGGAGCCTGTTGCTCTTGGCTGAGCTTGCCTCTCTGTCTGGTAGACCTAGCACACTGTGCCTGCCTACACTTAGGATGTGTCCTGCCATCCTGTAGAGTTTCAGCAGCTGTGTTCTGCCCACTCAGCCCTCTGGAGAACAGGAACCAGGGGTCTCCCAATGCTGTGTTCCCACCCTAGCTGGACACAAAGATTTGTCCTGTGACTGGGGTCCTGGGCCCATGGCCGGAGATCCCCTTTTGTGCCAGGCCTGGGGCTGGCCCAACGGTGGGGGTGATGTAGAAGTGAGTCAGACCTTCTCCAGCATCAGACCAGCAGGGGGTTAAGTCCTGGAACACTTGTTTGTAGGACAGGCCTGGACTCTGGGAGGAGGAAGGCTGGGGCGGAGTCTTCCTGTCCCCTCCCTGTCGGTGGCAGCCTCCTGGGGTTCTGTAACAGTCCATCCATTCATGACCTCCTCCTGGGGCTCTCTCACCCCCGCCTGGGTGGGGTGTGCTGCGCCTTCTTGAGGGGGGCGTTTACCCCCCAACACACACACCCAGCTCTGGCTCTCCCCGCTTCTTGCCTCCTGGGCTGAGAACTGCCACCTTGAAGGGGAGGAGACGGAGGCCGCAAAAGGTGAAGTGTCCTCTCCTGGGCAGGCTTGGGTTTGCTTTGTGGATACCAGGCTGGGTGGAAGAGGGCTGGGCCCACTCAGAGCCTGCTGGCCTCTTTCTTCTCAAAACTTCAGTGCTATTAATAGCCCTCTTCAAATGCCTCAAATTCCTGGTCCAGGCTCACCTGAGGGGGCTCCTGCAGTACTGGGTGGGAGGGGAGGCTGCCAGCAAGCCTCCAGCCCCCCCTCCCATGGGAGGAGGCTGCCTGAGAAATAAATCTCTGGGGAGATTGTCGCATCCTTCTTGCCCCTCCCATGGAGCAGCCAGGGCAGCGGGGCATTTTCCTGCAGGGCAATTAAAATTCCAGAGCCCTCTCCCTCTGGCCCAGGGCTGCCCTGTAAAGAAGTCAGCTGTGCTCTGATTTCTGAGGCTCCGTTCCTGATCAGGTTCTGTGGCTTGGCCGGTGGCTCTTGGGGCTCCTTGCGCACCCGAGCAGGTGAGTGCCAGCCTGCAAGTCCTGGCAGGGGTCAGGCGCGCTCCTGCCCATGGTGCCTTTTTAAATTTTGCTGTCAAGGCACCTTTCATCCTGGAATTTCAAAGCTCCTGGCAAGCAGGGGCTTGTTCTCACACCGGTGGCCCCATGTGGCTGGTGGCAGGATGAGACTCCTTCGTTCACAGGGGAGTTTGCATGGAGGAAGAACCCTGGCCAGGGAGCCGGAAGGCCTGTGTAACCTCGGGCAGCCACTCGCTCTTACTCTTTCTGCTCTCTTGGGGTCTCAGATTCCTGCTGTGACCGAACCAGTGTGCTCCCCGAGGGCCAAAGTCGCTTCTGGCTCTGAGGGCCTTGTTGCTGTTCAGTTGCTAAGCCGTGTTTGACTCTTTGCTATCCCATGGACTGCAGGCTTCCCTGTCCTTCACTGTCTCCTGGAGTTTGCTTAAACCCATGTCCTCTGAGTCGGTGTAACCATCCAACCATCTCATCCTCTGTTGCCCCCTTCTCCTCCGAACCACCTGCAATGTTTCCCATACACCTCAGACTTGAGCCAGCTCAGGGTCTCCTAAATCTCCAGCTCAGGTGTCTAAATCTCAATTTTCTTATCTGTAAAATGGGAATAATGACATCATGCAGGTCTGAAACGTAGCCCAGTGCTTGGGTCACAGTAAGTGCTTAGCAAACATCTGCCTTTGTTATTGACATGGTTCTTTATTCTCTGTTCCTGAAAGGGGTCCGGTGTTTGAGTTTAAAGGGAGTAGTTATAGCTGTGGTTAAGGGCTTGTCCAGGGTCTGTCCAGGGTCTGGGTTCAAGGCTGATGCTGGTTTCCTGATGTAAGAGTCCACCTGGGTTTTGGGAACCTGTGATTGCCTTCTGCACTGGCATATGTGTGAGATGGACATGGGTTCTCTGGAGTGGGTCTGGGCGGCAGCGAGTGATGGGGGACCCATGTGACAAGGAAGGAACTAGGGCATGAAGAGATGGGGGGGTTAGGCCAGCTCGTAGCTTCTACCTGGTGCAGAGGCCGGGACAAGTGTGGGCGTTCTGGTGGCTCCTGTCAGCACTGTAAGAGGGGCTCTTTGCATATGGTCTGAGCCATATAAACCAAGATGGGACAGGTGAGGGAGTGAGCTCACTGTTGCTCAAGGTATGCAAGTAGGGAGTTGGGTGCTGCATTCATGGCAGGAAGCCTGGCCCTGCCTGGCATGGAATAGTGGGGGATGGGAGGGGGCTTCTGCCTCAAGGATGGCCTTAAAGGACGTGATTGTTGCTCTGGAAATTCTGTTGACCAGGATGAAATTGTGGTGCTCAAGGANCTATCCCATGGACTGCAGGCTTCCCTGTCCTTCACTGTCTCCTGGAGTTTGCTTAAACCCATGTCCACTGAGTCGGTGTAACCATCCAACCATCTCATCCTCTGTTGCCCCCTTCTCCTCCGAACCACCTGCAATGTTTCCCATACACCTCAGACTTGAGCCAGCTCAGGGTCTCCTAAATCTCCAGCTCAGGTGTCTAAATCTCAATTTTCTTATCTGTAAAATGGGAATAATGACATCATGCAGGTCTGAAACGTAGCCCAGTGCTTGGGTCACAGTAAGTGCTTAGCAAACATCTGCCTTTGTTATTGACATGGTTCTTTATTCTCTGTTCCTGAAAGGGGTCCGGTGTTTGAGTTTAAAGGGAGTAGTTATAGCTGTGGTTAAGGGCTTGTCCAGGGTCTGTCCAGGGTCTGGGTTCAAGGCTGATGCTGGTTTCCTGATGTAAGAGTCCACCTGGGTTTTGGGAACCTGTGATTGCCTTCTGCACTGGCATATGTGTGAGATGGACGTGGGTTCTCTGGAGTGGGTCTGGGCGGCAGCGAGTGATGGGGGACCCATGTGACAAGGAAGGAACTAGGGCATGAAGAGATGGGGGGGTTAGGCCAGCTCGTAGCTTCTACCTGGTGCAGCGGCCAGGACAAGTGTGGGCGTTCTGGTGGCTCCTGTCAGCACTGTAAGAGGGGCTCTTTGCATATGGTCTGAGCCATATAAACCAAGATGGGACAGGTGAGGGAGTGAGCTCACTGTTGCTCAAGATATGCAAGTAGGGAGTTGGGTGCTGCATTCATGGCAGGAAGCCTGGCCCTGCCTGGCATGGAATAGTGGGGGATGGGAGGGGGCTTCTGCCTCAAGGATGGCCTTAAAGGACGTGATTGTTGCTCTGGAAATTCTGTTGACCAGGATGAAATTGTGGTGCTCAAGGAACTACCTCCCCCTCGCTGCCTACATACACACAGTGCCCTGAAGTTTATCACCTGAGAGCGCTCCTGCCGAAGTTTGCCGATGCCTGCCCGCTTCCCTTCTGCTGGCCTCACCTTTCCCGTTGCTAATTCTTTTATTAAATAGCAGCTTTATTGAAATGCAATTCACCTGCCAGCCAGTTTGCCCATTGAAAGTGGACCAGTCAGTGGTTTTCTGTATATTCAGAGTCGGGCAACCATCCCCATGATCAATTCAGAACCTTAGGTCACCCATGAAAGAAACTCTCTACCTATGAGTTGTCACCCCTCCCCGCCTCCCTTGCTTCTCCTCCAATCCTTCCCAATTCTAGGCAACCACTGCTCGTGTTGCGTGGTTGCAAAAGTAAGGAACACACAGACAATTTGGGAGTGGAGAAGTGAAAAATAATGAGAGCTCCTCCACGTTCAGTCCCTCTCCCCAGAAGAAACCCCTCCAGATTGGTGTGTCCGGGTCCCCAAACGCCCATGGCTGTGGACATACACATTTAGCTCTGTTTACAAAAAGAGGTCCCATGGTAAATTTCTGTGGTTTGGTATGGTATATTTCTTTTCTCCCCCCCGTCAGTATATTGTGAGCGTCTTTCTTTCCATGTCAGAACACGAGCCTGCCTCCTTCTTCTGATGGTGGGTTTCCTTTTGTGCACGGCGCGGTTTGCTTACCCAGACCCCTGTCAGCCAATGAGGGGTTGTTTCCAGTGTTTTGCTAGTAACCATGGTGCTGCCCGAACTGCCTTGCACGCATCCTGAGCCAGGTTCCCCTATCGGAGTGATCTCAAAATGAAAACACCTGGGTCACGTTCGGATGGATTGCCGCAGAGCCTCTGAAAAGGCTCCCTCCTGACAACACGTGGTACTTCAGTCCCAAGGATTATCACCCTTTTGGACCATCAGATAAGAGAAAAGCGGGTATCTTTTTAATTTATTGAACAAAGCAACGAACATCTTTTTTTGTTTGTTTAATGACCTGATTTTAAAGCCTGCCTTTCCTCCTTGGGCTGTGGTTGTGCCCCCTAGGAGTCTAGCGGTAGAGGCTGCTCCTGTCCAGGTGTGTGGCATCCTGATGCTGCCCCGGGCTTTGCAGGGAGACCACCAGGCTGCCGGAAGCAGTGCGCCCCCCCCCCCCCCCTTCTGTGTCTCAGCCGCTGCCCTTAGCTTACGTCTGGGTCAGCCCCTGGAGGTGAGGCGTCTGGGGAGATTCTGCCCTGCTCTTGTGTCTTCTTACATAATGTGCTTTTGTTGGCGTTGACCCTGCCCTCTCCCCTCCCCCCAGCCTCCACTCTGTTTCTTTCCCACCGCTGGGGCCCGAGCTCCGCCTTGCCTGCTCAGAGCTGCCTCCCACCTCACCCCTCCATCCTTCCCACACACGCTGCCAAAGAGCCTTTCTGGACCCAAACTGGGCCGTAGGCCTCCCTCCCTGCCGCCTGAGGAATGAGGTTTAGAGACAAAACTAGGAGAATCAGTCACCACTATCCTGCAAGAATTCATTCTTTAGTGGTATTTGCCTTCTGTGCTTATTGTTACACACTGCTGAGACTGACTCAATTCGTGCCTTGCTCCTTACACTAAACGATGTATAATAAACATCTCTCCCCAGTCATCAGAACCTCCCTGGAAGCATTCCCCAAAACTCCATCTTGTTCTGCCCAAGGCCATCTGTGCAGACGTTTTTCTTAGCCTTTTCCCCTAAGGCAGGACATCGCCGGGCTCCCCTGTGACCAAATAGGTGGTTTTCAGGGGCACACTGAGTCGCTGTGTTTGTCTGCTTTCCCGCTCCGGTCAGCTTCCCTGCTGAAGACAGACTCATCCACATGCCCTCCCCTCCCCCAGCCCATAGCCTGCTCCCACCAGCCTGGGCATTTCAAGGGAGGTCCATTCCTGGGAGCCCCCTGACGCCTCTAGGCATTTTACCTTGGGAGTGGGCTCAAAGGGGCTGCTGGTGAACTGGGGTTTGGGGGGGGGACACGGACTGATGTCCATGGCATCTGGGTGTGACCAACTGTATGTCTCCTGCTGCTTCTCTTGAGGGCAGTCCACTGATTTGTCTCCTGCCAAAGGATGAGAAGATAGAGGAAGGAGGGGCCGCTCCTAACCTGTCCGCTTAGCCCTTGAGCTAACTGAGCACTTATTCTGTGCCAAGCCTTCCTTTGTCTCTTTGAATCTACACCTTCCACCTCCCTTCCCAGCATCTTACTGGCCATGGTTGGGAGCACAGGGACAGAGCAAGTCAGTGGCCAGGGAGACAGCATGGAAAAAGGCCCAGAGAGGCAGGCGCTGGGGAGAAGGGGGCTGGGAAGGGAGGAGCCGAGTGGGAAGGGCGGCATGTGTCAGAGGCCCCCTCCGGTCATTACTCAGCCCCGACTCAAGTCTGTCTTTGGCCAGTCCTGCCGTCCTGCCGGCGCCCCCTCCTCCTCCTCCGCAGACCGAGCTCATGACTCACTCCAGCCTGGGTCCCCTCCTCGCAGCATCCTTCTGCGGTCGCAGAAATTCCTCAGCTGCTTTTCCTTCCCCTGCCCCGCCCCCACCCACTTCCCTGCCTGGGGAAGAAGGGTTTTCTGAAGACGGTGCCGGGCAGCGGTTGGAAGCAAAGATGGAGGTTTCACACCCTTGAGGGTGGAGCCGAGCCGTGCCCCCGCTTCCCGGTCTGATCTTGGGGCCTGAGTCACAGAAACGCTGCAATCTTTCTGATCACGCCGATTTTTCAAACTGGAAGAACAGGAAGTGCCCATCTCCCCAGGGCCCCTGGTTCCACCCCCAGCCCGGGAACCATCTCAGTGTATAGAGTAGATGTGCTTGGGTGGAGGGACCTACCTGGTGACACAGCGGATGCTAAGACAGAAAGAAGCAGGGAGTCCTGGGCAAGGCTGCGCAGCAGACTGTCTGGGTTCGAGCCCGAGCTTTGCTACCGGATGGCAGATTGGCCACCCTCTCTGAGCCTCCGTGTCTCCCTTCTATAAAAGAGGTTGACAGTGCGGGTTTCTCAGGGTATAGAATCAAGAGTGACAGCCCCTGCCTGGCGCAGCCCGGGGCTGGTGAGCGATGAGAACACAGCACGTGGTAGCTCTGATGACTGACACTTCCTGGACAGACATGGGCCAGGTCTGTCCTGCAGCCTCCGGCCCCCAGGCCCCTGCCATGTGCTACAGGAAGTTGGCATGCCCCAGGTTGAGGAGCCCCCAGACTCTGGCCCTGGACAGCTGCAGCGGTCAGTAGGCACCTGGGGGTGGCGGCTGAGACAGGCTGTGCTGATGCAGCAGAGTCAGTCAACTGCGTTGCCTGTGCTGTGCCCAGTGTTGGGCAGGGCCCAGAGAATAAACAGGCAAAAGACAGATGGGAACATGCCCCCTCGCCTGGCCGTGTGTCCAGATTTACTTGCTTGATCTGGGTTTTTGCTCACTGATTGCTCTTACGACTCTGACCAATGGCTCCACCTCCCTCTGTGCCTTTTCTCTCCGTCTGTGACCCCAAGACCAGGATCTACTTACAGGCATTCTCTGCCTCTGAAAAGCCTTTCCTTGTGGTCTTGAGATGCCTCCTAAAGGCAGGGCTGGGTGGGTTTGGATGTTAGAAGTTGAAGGGGAGGGTCCCCATGTGTGTGTCTGTGAGACCCCGCAGGTTCTGCAATGGGCTCTGGCCCCAGACACACTTGGTCATTCTTTCATTCATTCACTCAGTAGTTATTGATCTCCTACTGTGTGCCAGGCACTGTGCTGGATACCAGGGGCATACTGTGTCCCAAGGTCTTCCACAGCCCCTGCCCATGGGGCACTGCCTGGCTGGCTGCCCCTCTGCAGGCTGAGGGGTATCCTCGGGGGGCAGACCTTCAGTGGGAAAGTGTGAGGGGTGACTGGTCCAGTGGGTGAGGAGGGATGGGGTGAAGAGGAGGGAGCTACAGGGGCTGGCCTTAAAGAAGAGGGGACCTTGTCCTGAGTTTCCTGGGAGGCCTAGGAGGGTTGGGGAGAGGAGGAGGAGAGCCCAGTGGTGAGAGGGGTCCGAACGAGTATGGATGGGCTATAGTCAGGGTGTGTGTGTGTGGGTGTGTGTATTTGACTCTGTGTGTATGTGTATATGGGGTATAGTCGGGGTGTGTGTGTGTGTGTGTGGGTGTGCGTGTGTGGGTATGTGTATTTGACTCTGTGTGTATGTGGGGTATAGTCAGGGTGGGTGTGTGGGTGTGTGTGTGTGCGTGTGTGGGTGTGTGTATTTGACTCTGTGTGTATGTGGGGTATAGTCGGGGTGTATGTGTGTGTGTGTGTGCGTGTGTGGGTGGGTGTATTTGACTCTGTGTGTATGTGGGGTATAGTCAGGGTGTGTGTGTGTGTGTGTGTGCGTGTGTGTGTGTATTTGACTCTGTGTGTATGTGTGTATGGGGTGATGGAGCAACAAGCCTTGGTGATAGTGATGTGTAAGGTTGGGAAGACCTGGTGCCAGCTCTTGATCCCGTGGGATTGATGGACCCCATCAGTTTGCTTTGGGCTTTGCCAGTGGCTCAGGGGTAGAGAATCTGTCTACAGTGCAGAAGACGCAGTAGACTCAGGTTTGATCCCTTGGTTGGAATGATCCCCTGGAGGAGGGCGTGGCAACCCACTCCAGTATTCTTGCCTGGAGAATCCCATGGACAGAGGAGCCTGGCGGGCTATAGTCCATAGCGTCATAAAGAGCTGGACATGACTGAAGCGACTGAGCACATAGGTTTTACCGAGGTAATCAGTGGTCCCGCAGTCCCGCTTATCATTTCCCTGGTGATGGGAGACTCACTTCCTTCGTCGGTATCTCTGTGTGTGAGAACCTTTTCTTCCAGGGGCAGGATGGGAAGCGGTCTGGGCCTGGATTCCGAGGACCTGACTTTGAGATCTTGTCTCAGTGGCTCTGCCATTTGGCGGATGAGGTCCCTTCTCGGGACCTCAGGTTCCTTATCTGTCAAGTGGGTCTGCGGTAGCCTGGACATGCTAGGTTGTTGTGAGGCATCAATGGGATGGTGTCCCGTTGTCACCAGTCCTTCCTGTTGTGTATCGTCTGTGACAGGATTGGCTGAGGAGTCCCTCCTCTCAGGAATCAGAAGTGCAGGGCGTGGGCCAGGGCGCGGGGTCAGGGTCCACATGCAGGGCCAAGGACTCCAGTGGGTAACCGGGCACCCCGGTGGAGCAGAGGAAGAGTGAATTGTAGTTTGAGGACTTCCCTGGACTCCCAGTGACTAAGACTCTGCACTAGCAACACAGAGGGGTCCAGGTTAGATCCCAGGTCAGGGAACTGGACCCCACATGCCACAGCTAAAGAGGCCACATGCTGCTGCAATGAGTATTGAAGCTCCCATGTCCTGTAACTAAGACCCGGTGCATAGATATATATAAATATAAACAGTTTTAAAAGATTTTTTTTTAAAAGAATGAATTGTGGTTCAGAAAGTGTGAACCCCACTTCCACATCCACACACCTGTGGCCACGCCGGCCACAGCTGGTGTCCCTCCTTCCCATGCCAAATGGAGCTGTTTTGTGTCCAGCCAAGTTTCTTAAGCCAGAACCTTCTAGAACAGGAGTCCCTTGGGCCAGAAGCTACTCACCTTCTTGTGCTTAACCTGCCTCTAATCCTTCCCACCTGCCAGGAGCCATTTACAGGTGCAGGCTGGGAGGTGAGAGCCTGAGGGCTGGTTCCAGGTGACCTTTGGCAAGTCCTGTCTACCCCTCTTTGCCAATCTGTGTAGCGGGGCACGAGCACAGTCTCTAATGGCTTCCGGGCTCTGACCTTATGGGAGCCTGTGGGCTTTGGGCTGTGTTGAAGGCAGGTGCCTAGCAATTATTTAGTGCATAATGCCATCTTGCTGTGGAGGGACGTGCCTTTTCTGAGAACTGCTCTGTGCTGGGTAGAAGGGATGAAGCAGGGACACGAGCCCTGATCTCATGGGCCTCATGCCATCCAAGAAGCTTCCATCAGGCTGAAGGCAGTGTGGTTTGTGTTACAAAGACAGTGGGTCTTTATGTTTCCAAAGTGCATGTTGGTTTTAAACTTTGGTCACCCCAACTCAGGAGGCAACATGTCCAGCCTTGACAAGGAGGCAACTGGCTTCTGCCCCAGAAAGCCCTGTGGCCTTGGGCAGGTTCCCTTCATAAAATGGGAAGGTGATCCCTGTGACGATTCTGGGAGGCAGTTGTTCCTGGCATGTGGAACCTGCTGGGTACATGGCAGCCCCCTTTTGGCTGAGCTCTGGGAGAGGAACGGTGTCCTTGGCCTGCCTGGGAATTCAGGAGTGATGGGACCTCCAGAGGGGAGTGGGCTGACAGCTGGACTTCTGCCTCCATTTTAGCTTTTGCTTTTCAGCTTGTGGTTTTGAAAGTGTTCCCTGGAGGTGCGGGTGGGAAGGGGGAGAAAAGAGAAACAGGACTGAAGCTTTGGGGAGTCCGGGTTCCGCTGGGCTGCGGAGCCGTGGTTGGCGTGGAAGAGGTGCTTGCGGATTGCTTGTGGTCTGGGCTGCTCCGGCCACAGCGCCCCACTTGCCCGCGTTCAGAGCTTGCCGACAGGCCGTGGCCGCTCTCCTTTCCCTGGCCCAGTCCTTCCTCCCTCGTAGCCAGGAAGGCGCCTTTGTGGTCATCCGACCAGTTCCCTCCTCTGTTTTCGTAACTGAGTAAACTGAGGCCTGGAAGAAGGGGAGAGACATTCCCAGGGTCTCAGAGGACGGAACCCGGGGCCCATTCCATTCCTGGACGCCCCAGACAGCAAAGACGAGTCAGGAAGGAGCGACGGGCCTGGGTGGGGCCGCGAAGGTTATAATTTTGAACACAGAGTAAACAAACAAGCCCTCCGTGAGAGAAGCGGCCCTGTGCGGGCCTCACAGATAGGCCTGTCCGCACGCAGACAGAGAGGTGTTGTGGAGGATTAAAAAAAGCCAAGCTCCCTTCCCCTCCACCCCCGCTGCCTTATTTTAAGCTGCCAGGAGGAGGAAGGAGGAGAGACCAGACCCCCTGGGACGACCCCTGCTCCGGCCGAGGGCACGCTCTGCAGTGTCGGCTCTCTGCGTGGCTTTCGGCAGGACACTTCCCCTCTCTGGGCCTCAGTTATCCCCTCTCTAAAATGGGGGTGATCCCTCTCTCAAGGAGAGGGAGTGCCGCAGGGTGATTTGTGCTGAGTGACTGAACACAGCGAGCCCTTTCTCTTGCCCTGACCTGAGTCTTTGTGGCCGGAGGCGAGGCCCCTCTTGGGGCGGCAGGGTGACTTTCTCANTCTCTCAAGGAGAGGGAGTGCCGCAGGGTGATTTGTGCTGAGTGACTGAACACAGCGAGCCCTTTCTCTTGCCCTGACCTGAGTCTTTGTGGCCGGAGGCGAGGCCCCTCTTGGGGCGGCAGGGTGACTTTCTCAGGCCGGCCTGCTCCTCCGGGGAGACAAACCTCCACCCTGGGTCAGGCTGTTGCTGGCTGCCCAGCTCAGTTTTCCTGTTTTCCTGTTAATGGCGGCAGAATTTGGGAGGAACTGCTTCTGGGGGCCTGCCCTTTGGGCAGAGGGGCTGGACACCCTGCCTCCCCAGGTGGGGGCCCAGGAGACTTCCCGTATGAGGAGGGGGCAGAGCCCCTCCGCTC
Organism: Raphicerus campestris; assembly: GCA_006410735.1. Lineage (NCBI taxonomy): Eukaryota > Metazoa > Chordata > Mammalia > Artiodactyla > Bovidae > Raphicerus > Raphicerus campestris. Next base: position 88,174 of record SJYW01006930.1, on the reverse strand, counting down.
CCCTTCCCTCTTCTTGAGTACCCCCACTGTGGCTTCTGAGAGTCCAGCGCTGTGGATGGGAGTTCGGCAGGCATGGCCTCCGCCTTGGGCCTCAGTTTACCCTGTGGTTCAGTGAAGGAGATGGATGAGAGTCTCTGAAGGGCCCAAGTTCTAGACCTGGAGAGGTGCTGGAGGACCCACAGACTAAGCCCACAGCCAGGAGCACTCACTGTTCCCTGGGGCCACTCTCAATAGCTGCGCTGGGGCCTCCTCTGGGCACCTTCCCGGGGTTCTTGCCAGTGACACCAGGAGGTGCCCAGTGTGGCCTCACAGGACAGAGCTGGCTCCACCACCTGCTAGAACAGTTAATGTAGCTCTTGATGCCTTGGTTGCACCAACTGTAAAATGGGAATGATAATACCACTTCACTTATTAGCTATGATTTAATAATATAAAGGATAATTTGCATTATGTGCATTGATCAGTTATGTTTATGCATATTTAACACAGTGCTGGGCATAGTGAATGCTCAATAATCAATAGCTATTATTGACATTTGTCAGTTTAAATTAATTGCTTAGCAGTGAGTGAATGAGTAAATGTCCCGCAAGGTTTCCTTCTCAAAGCACGAGATGTTATTTGGACCTGAAGTTATTTTGGAAGAAGGATCTGGCGGGTGCCGAGAGTGGGCTCGGAGGGTGGGGCAGATGTGGGCAGGGTCAGGGACCCGGCTGGTTCTGACTTCCCCTCGGCCTGTCTGGAAGGAGGGTTTGCCTTCTGCCTCGTGTCTGAGACCGCAGGCCTGGAGCGCGTGCGGCCGTGCACACAGCTTCCTTCTTCCCTGTGTGTATTCCTCTCCGTCTGACTCACTGGCTTTGAGTCTTTTGTTCTTGTCCTTGAGCCCCAGGGGTGAGGCCTGGAGAGGCAGGGCCCAGGGACTCACTCTAGGGTGGGCTGACCCTCCCCCAGCTCCTGACCCCNGCACGCTCTGCAGTGTCGGCTCTCTGCGTGGCTTTCGGCAGGACACTTCCCCTCTCTGGGCCTCAGTTATCCCCTCTCTAAAATGGGGGTGATCCCTCTCTCAAGGAGAGGGAGTGCCGCAGGGTGATTTGTGCTGAGTGACTGAACACAGCGAGCCCTTTCTCTTGCCCTGACCTGAGTCTTTGTGGCCGGAGGCGAGGCCCCTCTTGGGGCGGCAGGGTGACTTTCTCAGGCCGGCCTGCTCCTCCGGGGAGACAAACCTCCACCCTGGGTCAGGCTGTTGCTGGCTGCCCAGCTCAGTTTTCCTGTTAATGGCGGCAGAATTTGGGAGGAACTGCTTCTGGGGGCCTGCCCTTTGGGCAGAGGGGCTGGACACCCTGCCTCCCCAGGTGGGGGCCCAGGAGACTTCCCATATGAGGAGGGGGCAGAGCCCCTCCGCTCCCCTTCCCTCTTCTTGAGTACCCCCACTGTGGCTTCTGAGAGTCCAGCGCTGTGGATGGGAGTTCGGCAGGCATGGCCTCCGCCTTGGGCCTCAGTTTACCCTGTGGTTCAGTGAAGGAGATGGATGAGAGTCTCTGAAGGGCCCAAGTTCTAGACCTGGAGAGGTGCTGGAGGACCCACAGACTAAGCCCACAGCCAGGAGCACTCACTGTTCCCTGGGGCCACTCTCAATAGCTGCGCTGGGGCCTCCTCTGGGCACCTTCCCGGGGTTCTTGCCAGTGACACCAGGAGGTGCCCAGTGTGGCCTCACAGGACAGAGCTGGCTCCACCAGCTGCTAGAACAGTTAATGTAGCTCTTGATGCCTTGGTTGCACCAACTGTAAAATGGGAATGATAATACCACTTCACTTATTAGCTATGATTTAATAATATAAAGGATAATTTGCATTATGTGCATTGATCAGTTATGTTTATGCATATTTAACACAGTGCTGGGCATAGTGAATGCTCAATAATCAATAGCTATTATTGACATTTGTCAGTTTAAATTAATTGCTTAGCAGTGAGTGAATGAGTAAATGTCCCGCAAGGTTTCCTTCTCAAAGCACGAGATGTTATTTGGACCTGAAGTTATTTTGGAAGAAGGATCTGGCGGGTGCCGAGAGTGGGCTCGGAGGGTGGGGCAGATGTGGGCAGGGTCAGGGACCCGGCTGGTTCTGACTTCCCCTCGGCCTGTCTGGAAGGAGGGTTTGCCTTCTGCCTCGTGTCTGAGACCGCAGGCCTGGAGCGCGTGCGGCCGTGCACACAGCTTCCTTCTTCCCTGTGTGTATTCCTCTCCGTCTGACTCACTGGCTTTGAGTCTTTTGTTCTTGTCCTTGAGCCCCAGGGGTGAGGCCTGGAGAGGCAGGGCCCAGGGACTCACTCTAGGGTGGGCTGACCCTCCCCCAGCTCCTGACCCCTCTGTGACCCGGGCCTCCAGGACTGAGCCCTGGTGTGACAGGTGGGGGACATGACCCCTGGGTCCTGGTACCCCTGCTGACTCACTGTGTGGCCGGCACTGGAGCACACCTTTACCCCTGGCCCTGCCCACCTAGAGCTCAAGGCTCCACTGGAGAGATGCGTATACAAGTGCTTACCAGCCAGTCATTAATTAAATAATTATCAGAGGGTGCATCATGATGAACTGACCACGCTCCTGGAGAACTCGCCTGCGTGGGCCCTGGAGGTGCGTGCCTGAGGGCTCTCTTGACAATAACTGTCCTTGGCTGCCCAGCTCAGCTTTCCTGTTTTCCTGTTGAGATGGTGGCAGTATTTGGGAGGAACTGCTTCTGGGGGCCGGCCCTGTGGGCAGAGGGGCAGGGCCCAGGGACTCACCCAGGGTCCCTCAAGTGACTCAAGTCCCTTCCCTTCTTGGTGTCTCAGTTCCTGGTCAGAAAAATGGACCCTTCCAGGACGGGTACTGTGACAGGCTGGGGTCCTGCCGCTGACCCCATCCAGGGCATGGGTGGTCATCTGGATTTTAGGACAATGACCATCGGCACTGGGTGTGTCTATAGGCTGGGTGGGGAAGGGCTGCCCAGGGCGGGTGGTCCTCACCATCCCCCACCACCAGTGGGAGTGATGGCAGAAAGGTGGAAGAAGCCCCTGGTACATCCGCCTGGCCAGTCCACACTCTGAATTTACCTAAATGCAACCAGATGGTTACATTACAGCTGGGTTACAACAGAAAAAAAAAGGAGAGACACAATCTCTGAAAGAAAGTGAAAGTGTTCGTCACTCTGTCATGTCCGACTCTTTGCAACCCCATGGACTATATAGCCTACCAGGCTCCTGTCCATTGGGATTCTCCAGGCAAGAATACTGGAGTGGGTTGCCATTCCCTTCTGCAGGGGATTTTCCCAACGTAGGGATCAAACCAGGTCTTCTGCACTGCAGGTGGATTCTTTACTGTCTGAGCCACCGAGGAAGCTCAGAACAATGTCTATCAGTAGGTGATGTTCAATGGTGTAACATGTGGCCTTTGAAAGTAAAGATGAGCCGGGTGTCTGCAAGTGCATACTAGGTCTGTGCAGGTATAGGAAAAAAAAAAAAGAAAGGAAATTCATCAGCATGTTAATAGAGATTTGGGGGGTGGTGGTAGTAGGATAATGGATTATTTAATTTCTTCTTCCTTCTCTCTTATCTTTTGCATGGTTAATATAGCAAATAAAAAAGAATAGCCTGTATTTGGGGGGAAAATTTTAGTCTTTTAACTCCAGAATCAGAGCCATCTTGGCCTAATGAGAGCCTCCACGGGGTGGTTGCAAAGCACAGGGTGGGCCTGGAGAAAGGGAGAGGGTAGAGAAGGTTCTGGAAGTTCTGGGTGGGGGGTGGGGGGGTAGAGAAGGTTCTGGAAGTGCTAGGGGTGGGGAGTTGTTAAGCTGGGTCTCGAAGGTCAGGCTGGATTTTGGCCACCAGAGTTGGGGTACAGACAGGTGCCCATCTGTGGAGGGGAACAGGCGGACTGTAGCTAGAGAGAGGGGGTGGGCAGGAGGCCACCTGTTGCATCCTTGAGAGCCTAGCAGGGGAATCGGGGGAAAGGAGTCCTTTCTCATCAACACTTCTTAGCTGGACTTTAACAAGAGGGTTTTATTTCTGCTACTCTGGGGAAGAACAGTGAAAGAAAGTGAAAGTGAAGTTGCTCAGTCGTGTCCGACTCTTTGCGACTCCATGAACTGTAGCCTACCAGGCTCCTCCGTCCATAACATTTTCCAGGCAAGAATACTGGAGTTGGTTGTCATTTCAGTAATAAGTGTTAACTCTTTGTCTAGCCGGGAGATACCTGTGGCCGGGGATGGATGAGTTGGGATGGGGGAGGGGTTCAAGCCAGTGGTGGTGGATTGATTCTCCAGCAGCGTCTTTCTGCACCAGACTATCCCCCTGCAGCATGTAGAAAGGCTCCAGAATATTCCACTATGGACCCAATAGCCTGCCTTTTAACTTGCTCAGCTAAACCCCTATTGCTGAACACGGGTTGTTACTGTTTTCCACTGTAGCAAACAGTGCTCTGTTGGACAGCCTTAAGCATTTCCATGGGATTAATCCATCGATCCCACCATTGTCCTCAGTGCCAGGTGGTGTGCAGGTCTTGGGGTGCTTGAGCTGGGGAGGCAGCTTCCCATCCTCACATAGAGCCTTTTCTGGGAGGAAGGACTCAGCAAGGAACCCTAGCCAAGATTAGGGGTGGGGTAAAGACCTCTCTGGGACCCCAGGGAGAAGTGACCCAGACTTGAAGGATCATGGAAGGCTTGTTAGGAGAAGGGTTGTCTAGCTGAGACACAAGGGATGAAGGCAGAAGGGTCATAGGCAGAGGGCCATCTCTGCAGAGACCCAGAGCTGAGAGAGTGCAAGCATTTGAGGGAACCGGAATTTCCCAGAAACTGGGGATTATTGCCATGGTTCCTGCTGGCTATGGCAGCAGCACCTCCAGGGGCACTGCATTCTGGTGGTCGTTTCTCAAAGCGCTGGGGCATCTGTCCCTCTGTAGGGACACAGGAGCAGGGTGACGTGCCTGCCCCATGTGACAGTCCTGCAGACACTCCCCCTTACCCCCCTCCCAGCCCCCTCACCGCCCAGGCTCAAGGGTGGAGCCCGCTCAGCTCCAGTTTCCCAGGCCCTGTGCAGGTGCTGTATCATTTGACAGAATCTGCCAGAAGAGGAAACTGAGGATCCGAGCTTAGGTGACGGCTCGGTTTGCGTGCCGGGGTGGTGACCGCGTCTGCCACTGATGTGTGACCTTGGACTGGCCTGGCTGGCTCCAGATGCAGCCTCACCTTTGTAGGAAGCATCCCATTGGGATGGGAGAGCCGCTGGCAAACACTCCTCCCGGGACTGGGAAGGGTCTGTCCCCAGGCCTGAGCTGACATTTCTGGAAAACCCCAACCTCTCCCTGTGCCTGAAGATGCCCGGGAGACTCAGTCGAGCGCTCTGGTGTCATCTCACAGTCAGGGACAAGATTTCCTGCGCTTGGTTGCCTGGCTTGGTGCTGGGGATCAGTCGTGAATGAGACAGACAGGGTCCCTGTCCTCCTGGGAGTAACAGACACCAGTTAATTGCCAAGACTGAGTGGTGCTGTTGACTCAAGGGGTTCTGCCCTGAATGAGGGGTGTGGCTGTCAGGGACAGTCACAGTTAGAGGAAAGCTTTGAGGGTCCAGGGAGATGAAATCCAGCTCCTTCACTGGACAGACGAGGAGCTGGAGAGCTAGGGTCACCCGGTGGCAGGCAGGTGCCTGGACTCAGGCCCCAGCTACCTAAAGCCTGCATCCTTGCCTGGAACTCATGCTTAGAATCTATCATTACTGCCCAGGGAGAGTTGGGCACCCCTCCCCACTCATCTTCAAGGAACCCCTGGAGAAGCAGACACAGAACATGGGCCTGATGGCCGGGAGCAGAGTTTCCACAGGCGGGGGCCACGCTGGCACCTGGAATGAGGCATACTAGGTGGGGTCCTCTGGTGCCTGAGGAAACCTGCAGGTGCTAACCTCAGGGTGGGGTGGGGCCTGTGTCCTCTGCTGGCTATGGGAGTCTTGTTATTTGAATAAACTTTCCATTTTCCATCTGCATGAAACCTCTCCATGCTGAGGGTCGCTGGCATTCCAGCCCAGGATTGGGTTTCCTTCTGGCTCAGCAGCAAAGCTCATGAGTGAATTTTCAGAGTTGATCGTCTTCCTTCTCCCTCCTCCCTCTTTCCCTGGGCTTATCTCCCTTTGGGAGCCCCCACCCCACTTCCCTCTGGACCCAGGGAGCCAGCACTACAGGCAGCTGGGTGTGCATGCGCGCGTGTGTGTGTGTGTGTGTGTGTGTGTGTGTGTGTAAGCGAGGGATAGAGTGATGGATAGGAGGATAGATGGATGGATGGATGGTAGATAGGTGGAGCAAGGGAGAGCTCTGGGTCCCGAGGCAGCTTTGGAAGCAGCTTGGCTTGGACTTAGAGAGAAAAGGGTGGTATCAGAGGGCATCAGCTGATGGAATGTGTGGGATGTGTGTCTGTGTTTAGCCCTTTTCCCGTTAGGTTTTGGACACCGTAACTGGCACTTCCTAGTGATTGCTTGTTATTAGAATGGCAGCTGGCATTCATTGGGCTCTTCCAACGGTCAGGCAGAGTGCTAGATACTCACACGTTCTCTGAGGCAGTCCTCACAAGAGCTCTGTGCTCTTGTGCATGCTATTCTTACCCCCATTTTATGGATAAAGACACTGAGGTTTGGGAAGCTCACCGGCAGTTGCAGAGCTAGGTCTGTCTGTGTTTTTACTGCCAACCTGCCTCCTGGGACAGGATCTTCTCCGCAACCTCCTTGCCAATTGGCCATCAGGCTCCTGCTTGTATGCCTTCAGGGATAGGGAGCTCCCTACTCTAATAGGGTCACCTGTCCCACCCCTGGGCACCTGAGATAGAAAGGCCCTTGTGGATCCTGTCTGCCCTGGTGGATCACTCAAAACGGGCTCCATTTTGGCCGGGGCATGGCTGTGGCTGACTTCCCATAGCATCTCTTTTCCCTGGAATTTTCCAACCTTTTTGTTGTAAGAGATGAGCTAAGTTCTCCCTCCTTGCCTGTAGCAGTCCTTACCTGGTACTCAGCCCTTTACAGTGTCATTCGTCACATACCGAACAAGCCTGAGCAAATTGATGCTGACGCCATAGAGGTATTTTCATTAGCGTTGAGCTGGACGTCTTAGCCGATTCAGTAAGACAAAAAAGGAAAAACAGAGCGAGCGGTATGGTATGAATAGGAGACACCAGGAAAGCAAGACACCGTGGTTCCTCCCTGGGGGAGCTCAAAGCACTTTCCCAGCTAGCCTCGCCCTTAGCCTTGTCCACCTGTGAGTCCACCTGCGGGAAGCAGAGGCTCAGAGAGGCAGGGAGCTCGAGAAACTGCGTGGTGAGGAGCAGACGCACTGTGGTCCCCCATGGTCTGGTGGCTTGCGGTTTGTCGGTGTTTGCTTTCTGAATCTTCATTGATGTTTCTCCGTGCACTTCCCCTTTCTCCCTGCCTTTGATTTCCCTCCTGTGCACACACCCCACCCCCGTCCCCT
>SJYW01006930.1:58248-79833 GCA_006410735.1 Raphicerus campestris | reverse complement strand
CTTCTTCTTCTTCCCCACTGGACCCAGGGAGCCAGCCCTGCAGGCACGTATGTACGTGCGTGCGAGTGTGTGTGTGTGTGTGTGTGTGTGTGAGAGAGAGAGAGAGAGAGGGGTGGGGGGAAGGAGGCGGGAGGGATAGAGTGATGGATAAGAGATAGATGGAATTTCACTTTCTGAGTGGTTAACCTCTGAGGGCCCAGGACCCGGAACGAGTGGACCCCAAGTATGTCACCTTCCCATCCTCTGAGCGGCCTGCTAAGGGACCAGGTAGCTGCTATTTTGGTTCTTTTTTTCTGGCCCCCATTTCATGGCATGAAACACATCGCAGAAAATGACTGGGAGGACAGGCGGACACACTGTGGGGCCCCTGAGCTTGTGAAAGATCTCCCTGCCCGCCTGAACCCTTCCGGCGGCCGCCCGCCGAGTGCGTCCTCCTGTCCGTCGCTCAGGCGTCATCGCTGACTGCACCGGCCCCCATCTGCTGAGTCTCTGGGGCTTCCCTCATTTCCCTGATCCTTATGAAAACCCGACCAGGTGGGTACTACTCTGCCTCCCACTTTACAGCCCAGAAAACTGCAATTCAGAGAGAATTAAGCCCCATGTCCAAAGTCCTATAGTTAGTGAGCCAGTGAGGTTAGTATTGGAACCAAGATTGAATTCCAGAACCTTGACACTACCTACGCTCTGCTGTGAAAATGCCCTTCTTGACCTAGGAAGGTACTCATAGATGTGTGTGGAAAAGATGAATGTTTCGCTGAACGCGTGTCTGAATCTGTGCATCCCCTGTGTCTTCTGCTTGGCACCCTCTCCCTGCCCAGCCGTCCTCCTTCGCCTCACCAGCACCCCTTCATGTCTCGGGGGCCACCTCCTCCTGGAAGTCTTCTCTGATCCTGCAGGCTGGGTTAGCCGTCCCTCCTCTGGCTGCCTCTGCTACAGCCGGGGACTTACCGTGTCCCGTTGTGGGTTTTGTTGACAGTCTGTCTCCTTTGGACAAGAGAGACTGGGTGTGTCTGACTCACTCCTGAATGCTCAGTGCCCCGTGGTTGCTGAATGAATGAATGAACGAGGACGTGAAACCTTTCTCAGCCGGCACAGTGGAGCCGTGGCAGCCTCGCCTCGCCTGTCCTTGGCTTTGCCCCCACCCTTTGGTCGACACTGAGCTGGTCGACGGAGGATGTGGACTGCTGCTTGGTTGCTGCAGGGAGGGGCTGGATGGCGACGCCGGACGCCGGGCCGGTCGTGGAGGAAGGGCTCGGGCAGGGAGCTCTGCCTGGGCACCTCAGGGTCTTAACTCCAGTCTGGGCACTAAGGGCACAGTGGGCCTGTGGTGGGCACCTGCCAGTGCGAGGGTGCTGTGGCAGAGGGCCCTGGGTGCCCGGTCCAGCCCCAGCGCTCTGCACTTTGGGCTGAGAACAGGCATGTATCAAGGGTACCATGGCCTTGGGGCAGGCCCCATGTTACAAATGTTCAGGCACCAGGGGGTGTGGCGAGGAAGAAAAGAAGAGCATGGAGGCGAGTGATGCTGCTGAGAAGCCAGTAGGAACGGGGACTGGGCGGGTGGAGGTTAGTGTTTACAAAATCACTGTCATAGATGAGCCGCCTCTGTGCCCAGCCTGATGACCGCTGCTAATTATCCCCAGTCCACAGAGGAGAATACTGAGGCTCGGGCGAGGCCTCGGCCCATTGGGCTAGGACTTGTCCCACTTCTGTCCGGCTCCCAAGCCAGGGCTGTCTCTGGGGCAGGAGGATGGGGGATGTGGAGCCAGGTGGGTGGAGCAGAGTGGGGAGGCTGGTCCTCCAGGTGGCCTCTGACCTTCCTTTCNTGGTCTGCCAGGCTCCTCTGTCCCTGGGATTCTCCAGGTAAGAATGCTGGAGTGGATTGCCATGCCCTCCTCCAGGGGATTTTCCTGGCCCAGGGATTGAACCTGTGACTCCTGCATTGCAGGCAGATTCTTTACTGCTGAGCCACCAGGGAAGCCCCATAGAGCTATTGAGAGGATTAAATGAAGTGCTGTCCTTGCTGGGTACTCTTGCTATCTAGGGACCAGTCGTGAGAGGGATGGCGTCCTGTCAGCCTCGTTTCATTTGCAAAAGGACCAGGTCTTTGGAACCTTGAGTCCAAGACTGTTAGAGGTGGTAGGGCCTGTCCATGATTGAGCTGGTCCTCCCAGAGTACAGTGGGAAACTGAGGATCTGCACAGTGGGCCAGCATGGACCCCAAGACCAGCTACTCAGGGCAGGGAAGTCTTGCCCAAGGAGGAGGCCCCTTGGTGTGGGTCATGACCCTCTCTGGACCTCAGTTTCTTCATCTGTCAATAGGGAGGCCTGGGCAGCGAGTGCTAGGCCTGCTCTTGCACCCCGGGACATCCCCTTCTCTGTTTAAAACCTGCTTTAGCAGAANTGGGTCATGACCCTCTCTGGACCTCAGTTTCTTCATCTGTCAATAGGGAGGCCTGGGCAGCGAGTGCTAGGCCTGCTCTTGCACCCCGGGACATCCCCTTCTCTGTTTAAAACCTGCTTTAGCAGAAGAGAGAGGCCAACAGCCAGTGACTGCAAAGTGGTAGTTAATCTGGTAGATGAGTTCATTTTCGAATGTTGATTTTTTTTAATTGCGAAAGGAGTCATGCTCGTAAAATAATTCAAATGCTAAACAAATGAATAAAGCAGAACCTGAAACTCGCCCTCTGCTTCTCATTTCCACTCAGATGTGCCGCCCTTAGCAGCCTGGAGTGCTGCCTCCTGGACCTTTTCTTTGAGGTCCCCAAGCGTAAATAACTCACATGCACCTACAGGAATAATCTTAAATGTGATGCTGTTTAACGTGGGAGTCTGCAGAGCTCCTCACGCGGCAGAGTGCAGACACCTTCCTTTTGTTACGTGTACCCAGGTCCTCTTCATCTTCTGTCCGACCTGAGTGAACTGTTGGGTATTGAATCATTCCCCACCCCCCCCATGCACAATTGGCTTGTTTCTGGCAATTTCTGGTGCATTCTGTGGGCTGGATTCCTACAGGAGCAAGGGCCCCCATGCACACTTAGAACTGTGCACACAACCACCCTCCCCCTCCAAACATGGTCCCCTCTTGCCACTCCCCCAGCTCCAGTTAGAGTGCCTATTCTCCGCATTCCCGCGGGTCTGATGGGGAAAAGAAATCTCCCGTTTGCGTTCATTTGCTGGCTGGTGAGGCTGAGCATCTTTTCACTTGTATGTTGGCTTCTTGTGTCTCTGCTGGTTTCACCGTCACGGTCATCGCCCCTTTTCCCGCCCAGAGGCTCACCCGGCTGTGTGTGGGAAAGGCCCCACCCCGGCCAGAAATGCAACGCAGATGCGAGTGCGGAGCCGTGTGGACGGTTTTATGAGCTGGGATTTGGGGCAAGGCGGATGCCCCTCCCTGGTGTAGGGTCACTGCCCGGAAGCAGTCATGCCAACCTCATAGCCCGTTTGTCCTTCCCTTTCAGAGAAGACCGGGAAGATCCTGACGGAGTTCCTCCGATTCTACGAAGACCAGTATGGCGTGGCCCTCTTCAACAGCATGCGGCATGAGATCGAGGGCACTGGGCTGCCGCAGGCCCAGCTGCTCTGGCGCAAGGTGAAAGGCTCTGGGCGGAGGTGGGGCGGCCTCCAAGAGCATGGGCAAGGATCCTTCCCTCTCTGGGCCTCGGTTTCCCGTGCTAGCTGGCTGGTCTCTGAGGGTCCCACCCCGGCTTCTGAATAGGGAGGTGACCTGGTTGTGGCATCGAGGCCCCCGTGGGCACTTCCTCCTGGGGCCAGCCCCTCCTCCTGCTGGGCTGGGGCTCTGAGTCATCTTGACAGGCCTGGTCCAAGCCCAGCTCCTCCTCTTAGAGTCTACGTGCCCTTGAGCTAATGACCTCACCTCGTGGGGCCTCAGTTTACTCACCTGTGAATGGGGATGGGCACACTTCCCGCGCCAGGTGGCCACGAGGATTAAAGATCTGTGGGCCGAGTGCCTGGGGCTGGACAGATGCTTGACTGACGTGTCATCATCTCTGGCCTTGTCATTATCCTCTTATCAGTAGTAGGGTTATGTTTGCACAGTAAAGGTTTGTCCAGGAAGCTGCCTGCTCCCCACTGGGGGGCCAGAGGAGGCTAGTAGAGCCTCCCAGGGTGGGGATCCTGTGCTCCCCCCTGGCATCGGGGTGGGAATGGCACTGAGGAAGTGAGGGACTAGCGGCACTGGTGGGGCTAAGCGCTTGGGGTGAGAAGCCAGGCCTTGCTGTTTCTGGGGATGCTGCAGTGGGCCCTTGTCTGGGTGGTCTGGCAGAGCTTCCTGGAAGAAGGGCCATCTCAGCTAAAGACCTGATGGGAGAAGGAATATCAGACCCAGGCAGTGGCATGTGCAGAGGCCCAGAGGTGAGCCCACAGCTTGCCTGGAATGGTGGAGGGCAGGACTCAAGCCAGGTTCCAGATTCCTGACTTGATTCCTCTTTCTGCCTTGAGCCCCAGCCTGCCTGGGTGGAGAGAATGTCAGGGCTGTGTGTCAGAGCATCACCTGTCACTCTGATTTGGGGCCCAGGAAATTCTGTCTGGTCTCCTGATGTCATGGCAACCTCCTGACCTGTGACAGCAGAGGGCAGCTGTGGCCTGGGTGTCTGGCAGGGGCACACCTATGTGATAGTAGAGAGGGCTTTGGACCCACCTCAGGGAGCTGCTTCCTGTGGGCTGCTTGCTCCCCTATTTGGAAGGAAATGTCACAGGCAGCCTGAATTCCAATAACCTGAGACAGGAGCAGAGTCGCCTGATGTGCTCAGCATTTACCCTGCACGAGAAACGCCTTTCACACTCATCAGGTTGAGTGTTCATGGTCAGAAAACAGATGCAACGTGTCAGCAGGAAGACTAATATGAAATCACCCACAGTTTCAGAAGAGGAGGGGTTTTGGGTCCCATTTGCCACTCAGGAAACTGACCATCATGAGGCTGTAGCCCACCAGGCTCCTCTGTCCATGGGGTTTTCCAGGCAAGAGTACTGGAGTGGGTTGCCATTTCCTTCTCCAGAGGATCTTCCCTACCCAGGGATCGAGCCCAGGGATCGAACCCAGGTCTCCCGCATTGTAAGCAAGATGCTTAACCGTCTGAGCCACCAGGGAAGTCATGAGGCGAAGTCATGGTAACGATAGAAATCATTATCATCATCACATAAATTGTTTTGGTTAGAAATAATACTGCAATTAATATAGTAATAGTAGTGATAAAAACAACAGTTCTTTTGTGCGGGCGCTGCTCATCCAGCTGGCGTGACATAGCTCAGCGGGACTGTGATTATGATCTGGCACTCCTCCCAGAGGTGGACACCGGGCCTCAGGGAGGTAGAGTTGCTTGTCCAGGCTCCTGAGGCGTCAGCTGTCGGAGCCTGGGGGCCTGTGCCCTCACCATCCCCCAAAGATGCCGTCAGCGGCATCAGAGAGCTTTGCAGAGTGCAAAATATTTGGCCTGGGCTGTTTCCTGGGTTCCGCTTCCTGCAGACCTTCCAATGGAAACACGACTCTGCCATTTGAAAGTCTTAAAAATAAAACCCAAACCCACATCTGTAAACCAACCAACCAGCCATTACGGGCTGTCCAGGATCTGAGGGTGGACTTTAGGGGGCAGGGTGCCGAGCCCCACTCACCCGGGAAGGCCTGAGTGAGTTCTGGCTCTAAGCCGGAGTGGAAGCTGCAGACCCCAGGAGAACAAGGGTCTGCCTGGGTGTCTGGAGAGCTCTTTGTGCTCTTTCTTTCTCGCAGAGACGGAAGCTCAGGAGCTGGGGTGAGAGTAGGCCCCAGTCTAAATATAGACCACATAGCCCAGGGGAAAGCCCACTGTCGGTGGTGGGGAGGGGGTGCCTGCTGGGGAGGGGGGAACCATTTTCTTTTCCTGTAAATATTTTTGTCCCTGGGTAGGAAGCAGTCTTCGGGGTCCTATTGTTTGAGTACAATGGGCCCTCATTTTCCAGGAATGCTCCGGCATTTCCCCTCAAAGAGTGGCAGGCAGGTTGCTGGGGAGAAGAGACCCGGAGAGGAGACAGGCCTGGGGGTGGGGGATGCCTTGGGCGGGGCTGCTCACCTCTGATGCAGCTGCAGAGCTCGGAAGCTACTAGGGGTTAGGCCCCAGTCAAATTATGCCATCTCCCTTTATTACACAGGATACATGTTGCTTTTTGCAGAAGGCACCATGTTTGTTGAAGAGCAGACGGAGGCTTCTGAGACAGGAACCCTTGACTCCTGTGCTCCTCCCACCCAGGAGCAGGGCTGTTCCCTCTTGGCCTCCCGTTATCTATCTCCTTTCCGGAAGCTTCCCCAGTGCTCAGTCTGTTTACTCTCCCTTCCCCCTCCCCAAATGTCAGTCTGAGGAGCCAGAGACAGATGCAGACAGAACCCCAGCAGTGGCCACGGGCAGCTCCTGTGTATTGTATGGCCTGCCCGGTGCCAACTGCCTGCGTGATCCCTGCACATGTCGTCGCAGCTGTCCCTGTCCCATTTTACAGATGAGGAAACTGAGGCTCAAAGAGGTAATGGGGCAGGCCTGAAGTCACACCGAGCCTGTGGTAGAGTCAAAGCTAGGGCTTTGTAGGGAGGTCTCAGCGTTTCTGCTGCTCATGCTGGCCACGAGTCTGCTGGGTGTTGGTCAGACGGGAACCCTCTGGGATGAAGTCCCCTCCCCGCTCTCTGGGTTCATGGAGATGATCTTGTCACCTGTCAGGGCCAGGGAGGCTCCATGGCACCACCTCGGCCAAGTCTGTGTTGCGCTGAGGGGAAACAGGCCCAGAGCAGGAAGAGAGGGCGGGCCTGTCCCCTCCGGCCGGAGTGACCGGAGTGACCGTGGCAGTCACACGCAGGGGGATGGATGGGGAAGCAGCCTGCCTCGCGCTCCGGAGAACTTCCCGAGGAGGCCACCGTGTCTGCTGGGGCCAGGACGGGGCGGGGTCCTGTCTGGCTCCCCTGTCACAGTGCCTGGCCTGGGCTCTAGTCCCGGCATCATCATCGTGCCTCTGGCTGGACCTGGAGCGGGTAGGGGGCCTTCGTTGCTCCCCAGCCTCATTTCCCCATCTGCCAAAAGACTGTGGCGCCGTGCTGCCTCGGAGGCCCAGGTGAGGAGTGAGGTCTGGGTGGACGGCCTCACTCCCCGCCCCTCACCGCCCACAGGTGCCCCTCGAGGAGCGCATCATTTTCTCGGGGAACCTCTTCCAGTACCAGGAGGACAACAAGAAGTGGAGGAACCGCTTCAGCCTCGTGCCGCACAACTACGGGCTGGTGCTCTACGAGAACAAAGTGGTGAGGCTCCCCCCAGGCCTCCTGGGCCCGGCCCAGCACTTCTTCCACGTCCCCACAACCCCCTACTCTGCGATCGTTAATGCTGCACGCCCCCCGACTCCTGAACATGAGACCCCATACCTCCACCCTCAGCCAGCCACCGCACCCGTCTTGCTGTCACCAGGCGCAAAGCCGAGCCTCAGCATCTTTCCCCCAGCCCTTTCCTGCCTGCCCAAAGCTGGGCGCCCCCTCTCTGAGTGGCATGTCACCCATCCAGGCACCCAGCTCGCTGGGGGTCCCCTTTCACTCTGCCTCTCCCCCCAGAAGCAGCCCATCACTGGCCCTGGCCCACATCCATGGCCCTCCCGATCTCTCCACCTCCAGGGCCCTCCTCCCCCATCAGCCCCCTTCCTGCCTTGGGCTTCCACAGCCACAGTAAACTGGCCATTCCCCTGCCTCAGAGCACTCCTGGGTGCTGGTCCTGTCTTTTTTCTTTTCTGATGCCTCTGCTCGCAACTCCCTGCCTTGAAGCAGGAAAGCTGGGGGATGACTGTCCTTTTTTAAAAAAAATTTTATTTATTTTTGGTTGCATTAGGTCTTTGTTGCTGTGTGTGGGCTTTTTTCTAGTTGTGGTGAATGGGGCCTGCTCTCTAGTTGTGGTTCACGGGCTTCTTGTTACAGTGGATTCTCTTGTTGCAGAACACAGGCTGTAGGGTGCTTGGGCTTAGTTGCCCAGCAGCAGGTGGAATCTTCCTGGACCAGGAATCGAACCCATGTCCCCTGCATTGGCAGGTGGATTCTGACCACCGGTCTGGGGATGAGTGTCCTTTGCCTGGGCCCTCGGGGAAGTCCTACCTGGTTGAACCACAGACCCAGCTTCTGCCCAGTCCTCTAGAGCAGCCAAAAGACAGGCTCGAGCGCCCTGTTTAGGCAAATCAGTGTTGTTCAGTCGCTCAGTCGTGTCCGACTCTTTGCGATCTCATGGGACTGCAGCACGCCAGGCTCCTCTGTCCTCCACTATCTCCTGGAGTTTGCTCCAATTCATGTCCACTGAGTCGGTAATGCTATCTAACCATTTCATCATCTGCTGTCCCCTTTTGCTCTTGCCTTCAGTCTTTCCTAACATCAGGGTTTTTCCAGTGGGTTGGCTCTTTGCATCAGGTGGCCAACATATNACACCGGGCCTCAGGGAGGTAGAGTTGCTTGTCCAGGCTCCTGAGGCGTCAGCTGTCGGAGCCTGGGGGCCTGTGCCCTCGCCATCCCCCAAAGATGCCGTCAGCGGCATCAGAGAGCTTTGCAGAGTGCAAAATATTTGGCCTGGGCTGTTTCCTGGGTTCCGCTTCCTGCAGACCTTCCAATGGAAACACGACTCTGCCATTTGAAAGTCTTAAAAATAAAACCCAAACCCACATCTGTAAACCAACCAACCAGCCATTACGGGCTGTCCAGGATCTGAGGGTGGACTTTAGGGGGCAGGGTGCCGAGCCCCACTCACCCGGGGAGGCCTGAGTGAGTTCTGGCTCTAAGCCGGAGTGGAAGCTGCAGACCCCGGGAGAACAAGGGTCTGCCTGGGTGTCTGGAGAGCTCTTTGTGCTCTTTCTTTCTCGCAGAGACGGAAGCTCAGGAGCTGGGGTGAGAGTAGGCCCCAGTCTAAATATAGACCACATAGCCCAGGGGAAAGCCCACTGTCGGTGGTGGGGAGGGGGTGCCTGCTGGGGAGGGGGGAACCATTTTCTTTTCCTGTAAATATTTTTGTCCCTGGGTAGGAAGCAGTCTTCGGGGTCCTATTGTTTGAGTACAATGGGCCCTCATTTTCCAGGAATGCTCCGGCATTTCCCCTCAAAGAGTGGCAGGCAGGTTGCTGGGGAGAAGAGACCCGGAGAGGAGACAGGCCTGGGGGTGGGGGATGCCTTGGGCGGGGCTGCTCACCTCTGATGCAGCTGCAGAGCTCGGAAGCTAGGAGGGGTTAGGCCCCAGTCAAATTATGCCATCTCCCTTTATTACACAGGATACATGTTGCTTTTTGCAGAAGGCACCATGTTTGTTGTAGAGCAGACAGAGGCTTCTGAGACAGGAACCCTTGACTCCTATGCTCCTCCCACCCAGGAGCAGGGCTGTTCCCTCTTGGCCTCCTGTTATCTATCTCCTTTCCGGAAGCTTCCCCAGTGCTCAGTCTGTTTACTCTCCCTTCCCCCTCCCCAAATGTCAGTCTGAGGAGCCAGAGACAGATGCAGACAGAACCCCAGCAGTGGCCACGGGCAGCTCCTGTGTATTGTATGGCCTGCCCGGTGCCAACTGCCTGCGTGATCCCTGCACATGTCGTCGCAGCTGTCCCTGTCCCATTTTACAGATGAGGAAACTGAGGCTCAAAGAGGTAATGGGGCAGGCCTGAAGTCACACCGAGCCTGTGGTAGAGTCAAAGCTAGGGCTTTGTAGGGAGGTCTCAGCGTTTCTGCTGCTCACGCTGGCCACGAGTCTGCTGGGTGTTGGTCAGACGGGAACCCTCTGGGATGAAGTCCCCTCCCCGCTCTCTGGGTTCATGGAGATGATCTTGTCACCTGTCAGGGCCAGGGAGGCTCCATGGCACCACCTCGGCCAAGTCTGTGTTGCGCTGAGGGGAAACAGGCCCAGAGCAGGAAGAGAGGGCGGGCCTGTCCCCTCCGGCCGGAGTGACCGGAGTGACCGTGGCAGTCACACGCAGGGGGATGGATGGGGAAGCAGCCTGCCTCGCGCTCCGGAGAACTTCCCGAGGAGGCCACCGTGTCTGCTGGGGCCAGGACGGGGCGGGGTCCTGTCTGGCTCCCCTGTCACAGTGCCTGGCCTGGGCTCTAGTCCCGGCATCATCATCGTGCCTCTGGCTGGACCTGGAGCGGGTAGGGGGCCTTCGTTGCTCCCCAGCCTCATTTCCCCATCTGCCAAAAGACTGTGGCGCCGTGCTGCCTCGGAGGCCCAGGTGAGGAGTGAGGTCTGGGTGGACGGCCTCACTCCCCGCCCCTCACCGCCCACAGGTGCCCCTCGAGGAGCGCATCATTTTCTCGGGGAACCTCTTCCAGTACCAGGAGGACAACAAGAAGTGGAGGAACCGCTTCAGCCTCGTGCCGCACAACTACGGGCTGGTGCTCTACGAGAACAAAGTGGTGAGGCTCCCCCCAGGCCTCCTGGGCCCGGCCCAGCACTTCTTCCACGTCCCCACAACCCCCTACTCTGCGATCGTTAATGCTGCACGCCCCCCGACTCCTGAACATGAGACCCCATACCTCCACCCTCAGCCAGCCACCGCACCCGTCTTGCTGTCACCAGGCGCAAAGCCGAGCCTCAGCATCTTTCCCCCAGCCCTTTCCTGCCTGCCCAAAGCTGGGCGCCCCCTCTCTGAGTGGCATGTCACCCATCCAGGCACCCAGCTCGCTGGGGGTCCCCTTTCACTCTGCCTCTCCCCCCAGAAGCAGCCCATCACTGGCCCTGGCCCACATCCATGGCCCTCCCGATCTCTCCACCTCCAGGGCCCTCCTCCCCCATCAGCCCCCTTCCTGCCTTGGGCTTCCACAGCCACAGTAAACTGGCCATTCCCCTGCCTCAGAGCACTCCTGGGTGCTGGTCCTGTCTTTTTTCTTTTCTGATGCCTCTGCTCGCAACTCCCTGCCTTGAAGCAGGAAAGCTGGGGGATGACTGTCCTTTTTTAAAAAAAATTTTATTTATTTTTGGTTGCATTAGGTCTTTGTTGCTGTGTGTGGGCTTTTTTCTAGTTGTGGTGAATGGGGCCTGCTCTCTAGTTGTGGTTCACGGGCTTCTCGTTACAGTGGATTCTCTTGTTGCAGAACACAGGCTGTAGGGTGCTTGGGCTTAGTTGCCCAGCAGCAGGTGGACTCTTCCTGGACCAGGAATCGAACCCATGTCCCCTGCATTGGCAGGTGGATTCTGACCACCGGTCTGGGGATGAGTGTCCTTTGCCTGGGCCCTCGGGGAAGTCCTACCTGGTTGAACCACAGACCCAGCTTCTGCCCAGTCCTCTAGAGCAGCCAAAAGACAGGCTCGAGCGCCCTGTTTAGGCAAATCAGTGTTGTTCAGTCGCTCAGTCGTGTCCGACTCTTTGCGATCTCATGGGACTGCAGCACGCCAGGCTCCTCTGTCCTCCACTATCTCCTGGAGTTTGCTCCAATTCATGTCCACTGAGTCGGTAATGCTATCTAACCATTTCATCATCTGCTGTCCCCTTTTGCTCTTGCCTTCAGTCTTTCCTAACATCGGGGTTTTTCCAGTGGGTTGGCTCTTTGCATCAGGTGGCCAACATATTGGAGCTTCAGTTTCAGCATCAGTCCTTCCAGTGAATATTCAGGGTTGATTCCCTTTAGGGTTGACTGGTTTGATCTCTTTGCAGTAGAGTAATACTTTGGTCACCTCATGTGAAGAGTTGACTCATTGGAAAAGACCCTGATGCTGGGAGGGATCGAGGGCAGGAGGAGAAGGGGATGACAGAGGATGAGATGGCTGGATGGCATCACCGACTCGGACGTGAGTTTGAGTGAACTCCGGGAGCTGGTGATGGACAGGGAGGTCTGGTGTGCTACAGTTCATGGGGTTGCAAAGAGTCAGACACGACTGTGCGACTGAACTGAACTGAACATAAGCAGAGTCAGGAGCAACTGATGCCTCAGGCAGCAGTTCTTAGTGCACAGAATCACCTGGAAGGCTGGTGTAAAAACAGGTTGCTGCCTGTGACTGATTCATGTTGATGTTTGACAGAAAACAAAATTCTGTAAAGCAATTATCCTTCAATTAAAAAATAAATTTAAAAAAAATTTAAGAAAACACACCATGTTGCTGGGCCTACCCTCAATTTGATTCACGTCTGCAATGGGGCCAAGAATATGCATTTCTGACGAGATTTTCAAAGTGGTCCCTGATGCTGCTGATGCTCATCAGGGACCACTTTGAAAATCACGGAGGTTTCAGCTGCTCTCAAGAAATATGTTGAGTGGTGACACCTAGTGGCAGGGTACAGCATGGCAGCCCTGCTGTATGAGCGCCCACATCAGAACTATTTTTTCTTCCCACTGGTGTAAGAAAGCAGTTGTTGTTCAGTCGCTCAGTTGTGTCCGATTCTTTGTGACCCCATGGACTGCAGCATGCCAGGCCTCCCTGTCCTCTACTATCTCCTGGAGTTTTCCCAAGTTCACGTCCATATTGAATCAATGGTGCCATCCAACTGTCTCATTCTCTGTCACCCCCTTCTCCTGCCTTCAATCTTTCCCAGCATCAGGGTTTTTTCCAGTGAGTCGGCCCTTTGCATCAGCTGGCCAAAGTATTGGAGCTTCAGCATCAGTCCTTCCAATGAATACATTCTCCTCCCAAGGGGCCTTGGGTAGTGCTCAGGACCTAGAAAGTTAGTGGACAGTTCAGGGTAATCAAAGACCCTGGGCTCTAGAGGCTGACAGGCCAGGTTCACGTCTTGGGCTGGCTCCCTTACCAGTTATGTGATGTTGGGGCTCGTAATGGTGCTCACCTCTGGATTGTAAGAATTCTGTGAAGTAAAGCATTCAGGGCCCATAGCACAGTACCTGGTAGATAATGAACACTAGGCTGGTGTTAGCTGCCCCTTGTAGAGCTAGTGGTAGCAGTGGTGATAACATTAGGTTGGCCAAAAAGTTTTTTTCAGGTTTTTTTGTCTGTAAGATGTTATGGAAAATCCCAAACGAATTTTTTGGCGAACCCAGCCATAATCACATCAGCAGTGCTTAAAGAGCCTTGCTGTAGCAGGCACAGTGCTAAACCTTACCCAGTTATCTCCGTGGGTCCTTAGGGAGCCCAGCGAGGTAGGAACTGTTATCACCCTGGTTTCACAGATGAGGAAACTAAAGCATGTTGTTGTTACTGAGTTGCTAAGTGGTGCATAGCCTTCCAGGCTCCTCTGTCCCCGGGATTCTCCAGGCAAGAATACTGGAGTGGGTTGCCATTTCCTTCTCCTGGGGAATCTTCCTGAACCGGCATCTCCTGCATTGGCAGGTGGATTCTTTACCGCTGAGCCACCAGGGACGTCCAAACTAAAGCACAGGAGATGTTATCCTTGACACACAGTGCTTAGTGAAGCTAGGATTTGAGGCCCGAGCCTGGGTCCTGCTCAGGACACCATGTTGCCTCTAGTCCCAATAATGATCAAACTCCTTTTTCTCTCTTCTTTTCCTGTCCTCCTCCTTCTCCTTCCTGTCTTGGGCAGGGAACACTGAGTGGGGCCCTGGGGCCAGGTAGACACATGGGGTTTGGGCTTGGCCGTACCTGTAGCTGCCTCCACCATCTCTCTTGCCCCCTCCTCAGGCTTATGAGCGGCAGATCCCACCCCGAGCTGTCATCAACAGTGCGGGCTACAAAATCCTCACCTCCTTGGACCAGTACCTGGAACTTGTTGGCAACTCTTTACCAGGTAAAGAGACCATCCATCCCAGGCCAAGTGCCCAGAGATTTGGCCGGAGAGTGTGGGGGGCACTCCTGGTTCTGGAACGCCAAGCTCCATGTTTGCAGGAAGAGCAGCTGGGCTAGAGCTGTGGCAAGTGCCCAGCACAACCTCAACCTCCAAGGGGGGGGCTTGCCTGAGGCCACCCAGAGAGCTGGGGCCACACCAGTGTGAGTCCCACTCAGGCCCCACTTCCTGAGCCTGGTGATCCAGCTGTGCAGGGGGCTTACTCTGTACCGTCCCCTTCCCTGGGTCCCTGAGAGGTTCTGGGAGAAGATGATCCAGGTGCCCCACTTTGTAAGCTGCCAAGTCAACACTGCATTTGTGGGGAGCCATCCTAGGTGACCCCACCCCATCAGAGACACCAGAAGCTTTGTGGGATCACGTCCGCCTCTTAGCTGATCCCAAGGAGACCAAGGGGTAGTGAGATGCCCCTGTGTGGGACTTGGTGATCGAGGACTCAGCTGGAGTCTGGTTTTCCTGAATTCCAGCCCCTGTACTGGGAGGGCTGACCTTGGGGTGTTGTGGAGGCCCCACTAGGCGCTGTGTGTGTGGTGAGCCCAGCACAGGGACCCAGAGCCAGGATCCAAAGAGCTGCCATTGTCCTGTTATTAACAGGAGTGACCAGGTCACAGCCCAGGACCACTTATCTCTCTGGATCTCGAATATCCATGCGGACAAAACAGAGAGAGAAAAATCCCCTTTTATTTATTCTGTATCCCCTGCCCCCACGCCTCCCTCCTACTTTGGACATTTAAGCCACCCTTTGGCTTCTGCAGCTGAAATTTGAAGGGAAACCCAAGACAGTAATGCTTGGCCCTTGACCCCGAGGGCTCCAACCCTGTGTTATTTGTCCCTCCTGCATAGAAGTTTAGAACCTGACCCCAGGGAGGTGGACGCATTACCAACTCTAAGAACTGGTCCTGCGGGGCCAGAAGGGGGCAGGCCTTCTCTTAGCCAAGCTGTGGAGCCTGAGAGAAGCAGCCTCCCCACTGACTCTGGTCATTCCGGGACAGGCCAGCCCTCTCTGGACCTGGAGGGGCAGGGCGACGGGTCAGCTGCTGGCTGTCCTCTGGCCGAGGGAAGCCACAGAGGGGAGCTGCTTAGTGGGTGCTGTCTCCACAGGGACCACACCGAAATCGGGCTCTGCCCCCATCCTCAAGTGCCCCACGCAGTTCCCGCTCATCCTCTGGCATCCTTCGGCGCGCCACTACTACTTCTGCATGATGACGGAAGCCGAGCAGGACAAGTGGCAGGCCGTCCTGCAGGACTGTGTCCGACACTGCAACAACGGTGAGCTGCCCCAGAGGCCCCGGGAGCTGGGAGGGATTACCAGGTGTGTTGCTGAGTGGTGACACCTAGTGGGTGACTGCAGAGTGGCACCCCTGCTCTATGAGCCGTTTTCCTTTTCCTTCTGGGGTTTTAGAAACCATGTTCAGTTCAGTTCTGGGTTTGATCCCTGGGTCGGGAAGATCCCCTGGAGAAGGAAATGGCAACCCACTCCAGTACTCTTGCCTGGAGAACCCCATGGATGGAGGAGCCTGGTGGGCTACAGTCCATGGGGTCACAGAGTCAGACACGACTGAGCGACCTCACTTTCACTTTCAGTTCAGTTCAGTCCAGTCGCTCAGTCGTGTCTGACTCTTTGTGACCCCATGGATTGCAGTATGCCAGGCCTCCCTGTCCATCACCAACTCCTGGAGTTTACTCAAACTCAATGTCCATTGAGTCGGTGATGCCATCTAACCATCTCATTCTCTGTTCTCGCCTTCTCCTCCTGCCTTCAATCTTTCCCAGCATCAGGGTCTTTTTCAGTGAGTCAGCTCTTTGCATCAGGTGGCCAAAGTATTGGAGTTTCAGCTTCAGCATCAGTCTTTCCAGTGAACACCAGGACTGATCTCCTTTAGGGTGGACTGGTTGGATCTCCTTGCAGTCCAAGGAACTCTCGAGAGTCTTCTCCAACACCACAGTTAAAAGCATCAATTCTTTGATGCTCAGCTTTCTTTATAGTCCATCTGTCACATCCATACATGACTATTGGAAAAACCATAGCCTTGACTAGACAGATCTTTTGCTTTTAACGTCCTGGTGGCTCAGTTGGTAAGGAATCTGCCTGCAATGCAGAAGACCCAAGTTCAAACCCTGGGTGGGGAAGATCCCCTGGAGAAGGAAATGACAAGCCACTCCAGTATTCTTGCCTGGAAAATCCCATGGACGGAGGAGCCTGAAGGGCTAGAGTATATAGAGTTACAGAGTCAGACGTGACTTAGCGAGTGAACCACCAACTACCACTTTTCCTTCTGGTTTTTGGAAACCATTGTCATGCTGCCCTTAACCCTCTCCCGTGATGAAGACTGTTCTGTGACGCTGAGAAAAAATATATAGGAAATTGTTTCCAGAGGGATGCGGTTGTTGAGCTCCTGAATCACAGAGTAAAAACCCTGATTCTGCCACTTGCCAGCAACATGATCTTAGGAGACCAGCTTGCCTCTTGGAGCCTCTGTAAAATGGGGATAATATTTTCTCCTGTGTCTGAGAGGCTTTAGGAGGATTCACAGTTCTTGTTAAAGATTTTTTTATGGTGTCATTTCTTTCTTATCACTGACCTGCCTGGTGGTGTAGGAACTTCCCTTCCCCCCGTCAGGGCCTCGTTCTCGTCTGTAAAGTTACAAGGTCTCTTCCGGCTCACTTATTTATTCAACAAACCTTTCAGTGTTTCTCTGAACCAGACCCAGGGCTGGGTGCTGAGAATGCAACAGGGAAGCAAGACCTGGTCCCTACCCTACCCTGGTCCCTCACTGACGGCAGCCTAGGGCTCGGGGGACAGATGTTAAACAGATGAGGATACCAGGGGGTGATGAGTCAGGACTGTGCTCGGTGCTGGGTGGGAGCCACCCAGGGAGCTTGGAGGGTGTGTATATACTGGGGGGTTGCTGAGCTTGTATGGGCGGAGAGGTTGATGAGGGCGGCATCCTTGAGGAGGCAATGGTTCAGCTGAGACCTGAAGGATGCATAATTCTAGAACAGAGGGAGGCGTGTTCCAGACAGAGGTCCCAGTGAGCATGAAGGGAGGCCTGGCATGGGGTTGCTTCAGAGGAGGATGCACGAGGGCCTGAACTTGGGAGGGGGTGCCCGGAAATGGGGCTGGCAGGGCCCTGGGGTCAGGTCCGGAGGGCCTCATAAGGCTCACAGGAGTTTGAGCAGAAAGGCTTGATTGTCTCTTGGTGGGAGGGTGTGGGGGACGAGGGGCTTTCTGCCCCTGGGGGAGGAACAACCCTGTCCCAGACCCTGAACTTCCCTCCTGGTGACTGGCCCCCCTCCGCCCCCCGCCCCATCCCTGCTCCATCCTCCCTGGCTGCCTGCACACCTCGGGCACAGCTCCACTTGGAGGTCGGACCATGGGCACCCATACCTAGAGGCGGGCCGTGCGGTGACTTGGCTCACCTCACCTGTCCTCTGTCCTTTCCACTCTCCAGGCCCGCCTCTGGCCCAGCTGGAAGCTGCTGGGCGGCAGGAACCAGGTCTTCGGTCAGGCCAACCCCTGCCGCCCACAAAAGGCCTCCTGTTTCCAGGTCCCTGGGAGCTGAGGGGCCAGGACTGGGCAGAGCAATCTGGGCTCTGACTGCCTGCCCTGGGGTACCTTTTCTCCTCCCTTTCTCCTCCCTGCTCCCTCCCTCCCTTCCATCCCTGGCCCAGGGCCCTCTGTCTCCAGGTTTCCAAGGCTAATGGCAGACCTGGCCAGGTGACCCCAGGCCCGGCTGGGTGGGGACCAACCAGTGGGGAGAAGAGCTGCCATTCATTTCCCCACCTGCACAGTGGCGATCAACTAGATTGCTAGATTATGGGGAGGAATCAGTGGGCGGGTCCTGGGTAGAGCTCTTGGCCCTGTGCCTGGCACATAGCGAGCGCTCAGCCGGAAGGCTGAGCGGGTGGGTGTGGGTCTGTGGGCAGGCGAGGAAGCCAAGGGAGAGCTGCTGGGGCCGGGTGGGGAGCAGGGGCATCCTGCAACTCGGTGTCAGGAGCTGATGGGGCGGTTTCAGAGGAGCCTCCCCCACCCCACACCCACCCCAGAACTGTGGGAAAGTTCTCAGCTTCCTCGGAGGCTGGGTCTGGAATTTGTGAGGCCTGGAATTGCTCATTCCAGGGGCTGCCAGGAAGTGGAGGGAGGGGCTGGAGGAGGCCAAGCTGGGTGGACGCCAGCTTGTCCAGGGTCCCCCTCACATCCTGCATTCCTGGAGCAGCTGGGGGCAGCAGGGGCACTGAGCTGGGCTTCGGGGTGGGCCGGGGCGCAGAGGTCAAGGCCTCTTCCTGTCTGCCCGTGCCCCCCCCACCACGCCCTGCTCTGTGAGACTGAGCAGTGCCGCTTCCTTTCTCAGCCTGACCCCGAGGACCCTACGGGCGGGCGGGAAGCCTCCAGGTCTCGCTGGAGCCACTGGGCCCAGGGTCCAGCCTGGGGCAGCCACCCTCTAGTGACTGTGTGACTTTGCTTCCCTGGACCTTGAGAGCCACCAGCTCCTCTGAGAGCTGCATGCGGCAACACGTCTGGGAACGTGTGTGGGGTCTCAGCCTCAGCCTACCAAGGGCTGCTGTAACAAAGGGCACAGCCTGGGTGGCTTCAACAGCAGAAGTTAGGTTTTGCGCAGTTCTGGACGCTGGAAGCCCCACATCCAGGTGTCAGCAGGGTTGTTTTCTTCTGAGTCTCCTCGACTAGGAGGCAGCCAGCGTCTCCCTGGGGTCATCGCATAGTCCTTGCTCCGTGTGTGCCCTATTTCTTTGTCCAGATTTCTTCTTATAAGGACACCAGTCATATCAGACCAGGGCCCGGCCTCATCCCCTCCTTTTAACTTAATTACCTAAGTCCTGGGCTTCTCAGGGGTCGCTCGTGGTAAAGAGCCCTCCTGCCAACGCAGGAGATGCAAGAGACGTGGGTTCAGTCCCTGGGTCGGGAAGGTCCCCTGGAGGAGGAAATGGCAACCCACTCCAGTATACTAGCTTGGAGAAGCCCATGGGCAGAGGAGCCTGGTGGGTTTATAGACCAGGGGGTCACGCAGTGTGGACACGACTGAAGTAACTGAGCACGCTCACCCACGCACCTGTTTCCGCATCTAGACACGCCCCTTTATGAGCAGCTGGGGATCGGGACTTCAGTGAGGCACTTTGTCAGGACACGAGTCAGTCCCCTACAGCCAGGCTCAGGGGGAGGGCTCAGGAGGGCCCACTCTCACTTTTGACTCAGCCCCTCGGCCTGCAGAGTAGGGATGTCCTGAAGGTCTGAGGCTTCACGTCTGACCAGTCAGAGCCTGGGATGTCAGCCGCCTCCTTGTTGCTGCTCAGCCCGTCTTGCCACCTGGAAAGCGGCCCCTGCTCAGCACGCCCAGCTTGCTGTCTGCAGAATGCAAATGCCCGTGCATGAGAGAGGCTGCGTGTATAACACACAGCCGGATTTTCTAGGCAAAACCTGGTCTCGGGGAGACAGGGTCTCCCTCCTTAATTAAGCCTGCCCCCTCCCCCAGCCCAGCTGGGCAGCACGCACCCCGGGGCTCTGTGGGACCCTCCTGCTCTGCCCCCGTCACTACCTCCTGGATGCAGGTTCTGAAATGCTCAGGGCCCCATCCCAGTCCTAGGAACTGCCACTGCCAGACTGGGTTCTGGGCCTGTTTGTCCACTGCTGAGCCCCCCTCCAGCCCTGAACGGCAGTGATTCCTGGGTCATCCGGATGGTGGGAGGAGAGGCCCTCTCCATGCCAGAGAGGGGCTTTTTCTCTGTGGGGGTGACTCATTCCATAGTCATCACAGTGGGAGCTAGGATTTTAGAGGCTTTGGCTGCTGTTTGGCTCTGGGGACACAGCGGTCAGAGACACAGGACCAGGCAGGGGGCCGCCTCCTGCCAGGCTCTGAGGTGTTTAACCACATCTTCCCAAAGTCGGATGTTGCAACTTCCTGCAGCCTGCCTCCCCAGCACCCAGGCGGAGGTCCATGTCTTGTTCAGCAACCCCCTGGTCAGCATGGGGGAAATGGGCAAACTCCTCTGGGCCCCCCCCACCTCCTCTAACAGAAGCAGCGGTTGATGTTCCCAGCCTCCCGGGTGTGCAGCGGTGGGCACAGAGGACCCAGGACCCCAGGAGCCAGTCAGGGCTGCCGTCCTGATGCAGGGAGTGCCCACCAGCCTGCCGCCGGGCCCTGGCCTTCCCAGTCCACACTGTGGTCCCTGCGGCCCCTCCGTGGGTGTGTGAGGCCAGGCTGGTCATAGCTCCCACAGTTCAGAAGGGAACACTGAGGCGCTTTAGGGTTCGATGATCTTCCACAAGGCTTGGCAAATGACAGCCAGGGAGCCAAATTGGGCCCATCGCCTGTCTGAGTGAATCCACTTTTATTGGCTCGTTTGTTCATACCCTGTCTGCGCTACACTTTCCTGCTACAGCAGCAGGTGGGCTGGCTGGGACGGAGGTCACCAGCCTGCACAGCTGCGCGCATTTACCATCTGGCCCTCTATGGGGGCAGTGTGCAGGCCCCTGATGGAGGAGGGGTCTCTGGGCGCCTCTGCACCCCCTCTGCTGTGTTTCGAGGCCTCTCCTGGTTGGGGGGGTGGGCTCCCCCAGTGGTCCTGGCTCTGCCACCCGGTGGCCTTGCCTCCTTGCCAGTGGCCTGACCTTGGAACCTGTTTCTTCATCTGTGAAGGTAGAAGCAAGGACGGTGCCCACGCCTTGGGCTGGTGGGAGGGCTTAAGGAGATGAGGGTGCGAAGGAGGGTTGTCTTGCTGCTGCTGGCGGATTGTTGCTGCTCTTAACTGTCACTGCAACCTCTCCTGTCGCTGTTACTGCAAGAGTGGTGGGGACCTCGGGCAGGGGCCATCCTGCCAACCTGCTGCCTCCATCCCTCTCCCCGGGCAGGGATTCCCGAAGACTCCAAGGTGGAGGGCCCTGCGTTCACGGACGCCATCCGCATGTACCGCCAGTCCAAGGAGCTGTATGGCACCTGGGAGATGCTGTGTGGGAACGAGGTTCAGGTGAGGCCGGGGAGGCTGCGGAAGTCCGCCCGGGGCCCAGAGGCTGGACTGAGCATGCCGGCGGGGACCCGGGGCACTGGCTGCAGGTTTGGATGGGTGGAGGCTGAGGTGGGCCACACAGGTGGTTATTTCTGTTCAGTTGTTACCCAAGCACCAACCCTGGACTAGGGGCTGGGTGCCACTGAGAATAAGGGGGGCACAGTCCTGGCCCCTAGGGAGCTTTCTGTCTAGCAGGAGATACACATTCGACTTCCGTGTGCCAACAAGGGGGGCCGGGGGAGTATTCTAGGTCCTGAGCTGGGGCCCCTGCTGGACCCTGTGGGACAGCCAAGCAGACCATCCAGGGCCTCTGGGAAGGACGCTTGGGAGACAGGGCAGTGGGAACGTGGAGCAAAGGGCAGCTTTCAGGGGGGCTTGAGTGGCTGGGTTTGCCGGAACATGGAGAGGGGCTGGGCATGCTCCAAACCCTGCCCCCTGCCTCCGGTCCCAGATCCTGAGTAACCTGGTGATGGAAGAGCTGGGCCCTGAGCTGAAGGCAGAGCTGGTCCCCCGGCTGAAGGGGAAACCGCAGGAGCGACAGAGGCAGTGGATCCAGGTGGGTGGTCTGGGCTCAGGGGTGAGGGTGGGGGGCCCACGGCTGCCCGGCACCCCCAGCCTGACGCTGACACCAATGCCGACACCCTGCCCGCAGATCTCGGATGCCGTGTACCGCATGGTGTATGAACAGGCCAAGACACGCTTTGAGGCGGTGCTGTCCAAGCTGCAGCTGGCCCGGCCAGCCATGGAGGCAGTCATCCGCACCGACATGGACCAGATCATCACTTCCAAGGAGCACCTGGCCAGCAAGATCCGAGGTAGGCAGGTCACCCGCTCTGGCTGTCATCAC
>SJYW01006930.1:22686-58160 GCA_006410735.1 Raphicerus campestris | reverse complement strand
GCATCACGGGGTGGGGGGGCTGGGACCACCCTCCCTTGGAGGTCAGAGCCTCCCTCCTGCCTCTTTCAGGGACCCATGTACATGTCACAGCGGTGACTTGATTCACTGATTAGTTTTTAAAAGCCAGAATTAAATCTGAGCCCTTGTTCTTCCAACCCCTGTGAGTCGTTTGGTGGCTGTTATTTCTTTTCTTCGGCCTCACGGTGTAGCCAGTGGGATCTTAGGTTCCTGATCAGGGATTGGCCATGCACCTCCACTGCAGGAGGCCTTAACCGCTGGGTCACTGGGGAAGTCCCGGGTGGCTTTGTCTCTATAGACCCAGATCTTGGTGACCTAAGTGATGTTAGGAGGTCCCGGCCTTCTCTTCATCTTCGGGCAGTCAAATTTATCACGGGCCATTTTAGCAACATCATCTGGACTTCGGGTGACCCACGTTGAGCCTGCCTGTCCTTTCCCGGGTCAGCTGGTGCTCCTTTCTGTCCTGAGCCTGGTGGGATCCTTTTGCTCACTGCCGCCCCCCCACACGCCCCTGGCCATGGTTGTGGCGGTCATCAGTTCCCCGAGAGTAACTCTCTACCATTTGTAATCGCCGTGAGCTGGCGAGGACACTGAGTTGACATTTATTGTGTGGAACAAACAGCATTAGCCGGACAGGGGAGGAGGAGGGACGTCAGAACACCCTTGGGTGGAAATGCCTTGGTGGGACCTCTTGGAGATTGTCCCTGCCTGGGGGAGGTTGCCTTTTCCACAGTTTAGGCTGAGCCAGAACAGAATTTGGGCTCAGGGTTTGCACAACCCAGAGATTCCTTGAATCCACTGGAGTATTTTTCATTTTTTTTAAAAACAAAGGAGCAAGATCCCGCTCCAGCCCCCAAAGGCGAGTTTTCTCTTCCTCCATCTAAATGGAGAAACTGCTGACCTTGAGACCTTTATATGGCCGTTTTCTTCGTTTCTTGACGTCATAGTTGCAGGAATTTGAGGATCCGACCTGAGAATGCCTGTTATCTGTGCTCCATTGTTAATGTTCCTCAAGAACGGTTCCCTTTGCTCGTGTGGCCACCAGTGGTCTTCTCCAGAGAATGTCACTGCCGCCTGCCTCTACTAGGGACCTGGGACGGTGGGGGTTGCTCCTGGGGGTGCCGTCTGCTAACCAGCTCCCTCGGTGCAGCCTCCATCCTCCCCAAGGCGGAGATCTGTGTGCGGAACCACGTCCAGCCCTACATCCCATCCATCCTGGAGGCCCTCATGGTCCCCACCAGCCAGGGCTTCACAGAAGTGCGGGATGTCTTCTTCAAGGAAGTCACCGACATGAACCTGAACGCCATCAACGAGGGTGGCGTTGACAAGCTGGGCGAGGTGAGATGGGCCCTGGGTTTGGTTTTGGGTCTGGTCTGGCCCCGTCAGTCCCTCACTGTGATGAGGGCAGGCCCTTTCCCTCCTGGGCATAACCTGTGAACAGAGGATCTGCAGGAGGCCGTGGAGCCGGGCACATCCATAGATGCCATCTTTGTGCCCCTCACAGATGGAGCCGGCCCCTCTCGCTTCTGAGTTAGCTGGTTCTCGGGTTGAGCAGCCTTCCACAGGCCCCATGTTGGGGTGGTCTACTGCCGGGAGCCCCACATGGTTGTCAGGTCTGGGAGATAGAATCGGCCCTGTGGCCTTAGCCTCTTCCCCACCCCAAACTGAGGAGTTCCATTGACAATAATAATCACAGACTTTGAGAACCATAGAGGACCCTGGGGATCACAAAACCTCATCTCCAGATTTGGAGGCCGAGGAAACCAAGGCTCAGAGGTGGTGAGCTATTTGCCCAGGGTCGCCCAGCGTCGCCCAGCACTCAGGCCGGCCTGTCTCCCTCCACACGCTGTGCTGCCGTACCCCGCTCCTGCCTGCAGATCCTCGTCTTCCCTGTCCGAGGTCCTCCAGCGCTTTCCCTGGTGACCACCACCCCCGGATGGCCTTCCCTGGCGCCAGTGCCAGCCCCGGAGTCTGTCCTCAGAGGGCCCAGGGGCTGCGGGGGCTGCCCGGCCCCTCCGGCGGCCCCAGCTCAGGCCCCTTGTGTGTCCCTGCCTCCCTGCAGTACATGGAGAAGCTGTCCCAGCTGGCGTACCACCCCCTCAAGATGCACAGCTGCTATGCAAAGATGGAATCGCTGCGGCTCGACGGGCTGCAACAGCGTTTTGATGTGTCCAGCATGTCTGTGTTCAAGCAGCGAGCCCAGATCCACATGCGTGAGGTGGGCACAGGGCTTGCCAGTGCCCTGACTATCCCCGCAATCCTGCATGTTCTCTCCTGCTCTGATCTGTTGGCCGTGCTCTCGGATCTGTTTGGATGCCTGTTCCTCTGTCCACCTGGCTAAGTCAGACTCACCTCTTGGGTCTCAGAGACCCCTTCCTCCAGGAAGCCCTCCCTCTTCCCTAAACTCCTTCCCACAGGGCCCAGACGCTCTGTTCCCCTGGGGCAAGGAGTGGTGCTGGTGCCTGGCAGCAAGCCAGCGCTCTAGACACAGCGTAGGAGTGAGCTAGTAAAGGGGTATCTGAGTGCTTGCGCACCCCTTCCTCCCAGGGGTACACCCCTCCTCCCAGGGGGCACCCCTCCTCCCCAGGGTCACCTCTCCTCCCAGGGGGCACCCCTCCTCCCCAGGGGGGCACGCCTTCACATGCCCTGTGGTACGCTCCGCCTCCAGCAAATGGATAATGCCGTGTACACCTTCGAGACCCTCCTGCACCAGGAGCTGGGGAAGGGGCCCACCAAGGAAGAGCTGTGCAAGTCCATCCAGCGCATCCTGGAGCGGGTGCTGAAGGTGAGCTGCCTGGCCGGGCCCT
This sequence comes from Raphicerus campestris, assembly GCA_006410735.1. Classification (NCBI taxonomy): domain Eukaryota; kingdom Metazoa; phylum Chordata; class Mammalia; order Artiodactyla; family Bovidae; genus Raphicerus; species Raphicerus campestris. The sequence continues at coordinate 55,335 of SJYW01006930.1, read as the reverse complement.
GACCCTCTAGCCAAGGAGGGAGACAGGGGCCTGGGTGAGACGGGGCTGCTGATGGAGCCCCCTGACCTGGAGCTCCCTGCGCCCCGGCCCCTCTTTCCCGGCAGAAATACGACTACGACAGCAGCACCGTGCGGAAGCGCTTCTTCCGGGAGGCGCTGCTGCAGATCACCATCCCGTTCCTGCTCAAGAAGCTGGCGCCCACCTGCAAGTCGGTGAGTAGCCCTCCACTCCTGCCCGCCGCCCGCCCCCGGCCCTGAGCCTGACCCGCAGCCCTGACCGCCNTTCCCTGGCGCCAGTGCCAGCCCCGGAGTCTGTCCTCAGAGGGCCCAGGGGCTGCGGGGGCTGCCCGGCCCCTCCGGCGGCCCCAGCTCAGGCCCCTTGTGTGTCCCTGCCTCCCTGCAGTACATGGAGAAGCTGTCCCAGCTGGCGTACCACCCCCTCAAGATGCACAGCTGCTATGCAAAGATGGAATCGCTGCGGCTCGACGGGCTGCAACAGGGTTTTGATGTGTCCAGCATGTCTGTGTTCAAGCAGCGAGCCCAGATCCACATGCGTGAGGTGGGCACAGGGCTTGCCAGTGCCCTGACTATCCCCGCAATCCTGCATGTTCTCTCCTGCTCTGATCTGTTGGCCGTGCTCTCGGATCTGTTTGGATGCCTGTTCCTCTGTCCACCTGGCTAAGTCAGACTCACCTCTTGGGTCTCAGAGACCCCTTCCTCCAGGAAGCCCTCCCTCTTCCCTAAACTCCTTCCCACAGGGCCCAGACGCTCTGTTCCCCTGGGGCAAGGAGTGGTGCTGGTGCCTGGCAGCAAGCCAGCGCTCTAGACACAGCGTAGGAGTGAGCTAGTAAAGGGGTATCTGAGTGCTTGCGCACCCCTTCCTCCCAGGGGTACACCCCTCCTCCCAGGGGGCACCCCTCCTCCCCAGGGTCACCTCTCCTCCCAGGGGGCACCCCTCCTCCCCAGGGGGGCACGCCTTCACATGCCCTGTGGTACGCTCCGCCTCCAGCAAATGGATAATGCCGTGTACACCTTCGAGACCCTCCTGCACCAGGAGCTGGGGAAGGGGCCCACCAAGGAAGAGCTGTGCAAGTCCATCCAGCGCATCCTGGAGCGGGTGCTGAAGGTGAGCTGCCTGGCCGGGCCCTGACCCTCTAGCCAAGGAGGGAGACAGGGGCCTGGGTGAGACGGGGCTGCTGATGGAGCCCCCTGACCTGGAGCTCCCTGCGCCCCGGCCCCTCTTTCCCGGCAGAAATACGACTACGACAGCAGCACCGTGCGGAAGCGCTTCTTCCGGGAGGCGCTGCTGCAGATCACCATCCCGTTCCTGCTCAAGAAGCTGGCGCCCACCTGCAAGTCGGTGAGTAGCCCTCCACTCCTGCCCGCCGCCCGCCCCCGGCCCTGAGCCTGACCCGCAGCCCTGACCGCCCCTCTCTCTGCCCCCACGCCCGCCCTGGCCGGCAGGAGCTGTCCCGGTTCCAGGAGCTGATCTTCGAGGACTTCGCCAGGTTCATCCTGGTGGAGAACACGTATGAGGAGGTGGTGCTGCAGACGGTCATGAAGGACATCCTCCAGGGTCAGTGCCGCCAGCTGCAGAGCCGGGTGGGGCTGCCCTGCTGTGTGGCCCGTTAGGACTCTCACTGCTGGAGGGTGGCGGAGGTGGGCGCCCAGAGGCTTCCTGGTGGGGTCAGCTAAGCTGCACAGGGGAGACTTAGGCCTTGGGCTGCGGGGGGCTCGCTGTTCGTGGTATGGGTTGGGGGCAGTGTCCGTCCCAGTGCCTTAGGCACGTTGAGGGTCCTTGGCACTTTGGGGAGAGTCAGGTGAGTGATGGGGGTCAGGGTCCCAGTCCCTGCTTCCCACATTGAGGCCTCGAAGAGGCCTGGTCTGGTCGCAGTGCCCACGGAGGCTGAGGGGTTGTGACGTGGGTCACACGGTGCGGGGTGTGCTGGTGGCTGTCAGCCGCCCGCTCAGTGTCCCGTCACCCCTTTCTGCCCCACAGCCGTGAAGGAGGCCGCCGTGCAGAGGAAACACAACCTGTACCGGGACAGCGTGGTCATGCACAACAGCGACCCCAACCTGCACCTGCTGGCTGAGGGCGTGCCCATTGACTGGGGCGAGGAGTATGGGGACAGCGGTGGTGGCGGCGGGGACCCTGGTGTCCAGGAAGCAGCCCCTGTCTCGGAAAAGCGCCGGCGTGCCAAGCAGGTGGTGTCCGTGGTCCAGGACGAGGACGCGGGGCTGCCCTTCGAGGCTGCCCCTGAGCCGCCATCACCCTCGTCCCCGGACAGCGTCACCGAGCTCCGCGGTCTGCTGGCTGGGGATCTGCAGGCTGAAAGCCCCCCACTGGCCGGCCCCCTGCTCAACGGGGCCCCTGTGCAGGAGAGCCCCCAGCCCGGGCTGGCCCCCGAGGCCACCTCGCCACCTGCCTCACCTCTCCGGCAGCTCCCGTCCGAAAAGCTGGTGGGCCTCGAGCCTCCGAAGCCCAGCGACCAGGAGACCGGCGAGCAGGTGTCTGGCCCGGACGGCCGCCCCCCCATCCACACCACCACTGAGGACAGTGCCGCGGTGCAGACCGAGTTCTAGGCCGGTCGCCCCCAGAGCCTCTGTTGGACACAGCACATGGGCCAGTCCCTCCAGGGCCCTGGCTTGGCTCTGGGTGGGGAGCACGGGATCTGTGCCTTCCGGGCGGGNGGAGGGGGTCTTGAGGCTGGGGGGTGCTGGGGGAGGGCTCTCTCGAAGTGAGGTGGGAACAGGGACGGCCTGGAACATGCTGGTCTGGGGCGAGGACGTATCTGAGGGGAGGGATGGCCTCTGCAGAGGTGCTGCTGGTGGGGTGGGCGGGGTGCACTGGGGTTGCTGGAAGCTGAGACTGCTCACCTCTACTTGCCAGCGTCTGGTCTCTAGGAGTCCCTCTGTCTGGCTGGGCTGGGGACACTGCTCAGTGGCAGGGCTCGGGTGGGTGTGGACACTGTCTTCTCCGTGGGCCGCTTCCAAGGTACACGCTGTCCCTTGAGGGAGCTGGTGGGGCTCAGGAGGGGCCGTGGTGCCCCAGGACACCACGAGCATTTGGGGCAGGCTGGGGCTCTAACGCACCGCACCCTTACAACTCCAGGACTGTTCATATGGCCTTGCTGTCCCCGCCCCTCAGCTCCTTGTTCCTGAGGGTGAGCATTACGTCGCGGTCATCCCCAGGGGCTGGGGCCACCTGGTTTTCTCAGGCCCTCTCTTCTGCTTTGAAGGGAGGGCAGACAGGACAGAAACCTACTCCTTCAGGGTCCTCACCGCCCTCCCACCCCAGCCCTGCATCTGCTTCCTGGGCCAGGGCCTGGGACCCATGGGACGTGGTGCTCAGGGGCCCCCTTCGAGTCCCCTGCAGCCCCAGTCTCAATGCCGAACTAACCTCTTCCACCAATACATTCCGTCTAAAGACGCTCTCCTCTGGTGCCTTCTCTTGGGACTTTTCATCCTTCCCAGATATTGTATTGAAAATATTATGCAAACTGTTTAAGCTTCTACTAATCAATAAAGTGCTTTATTTAAAGCCAGTGGCCCATGTGTGATGCTGGCTGGGTGGGAGACCTGGGCTGGAGACGGGCCTCTACTCCTTGACTTTTGGGGCTCGCTCGTTGCTTATAGGTGCATGTGACCAGAGTTCTCCTATGAACCCATTTTCCAGAGGAGAAAACTGAGACTCGGTGAGGAGGGGCACAGCAGGTAGGTGACTAGCCTGATGGCAGCTCAGACAGCTTCCTCTGCTGGGGGTCTGTGCATGGTAGGCCTCTGGCAGCTTTGGGCAATGGGCAGGGCAGCTCCTCTATGGCCATGGTGGGCTGGCCCACACTGGATCCAAACAGTGATGCCAGTGTTCAAGACTCCTGCTCACAAGGTGAGCACTCCTGAGTACTTACTGTGGGCTGTGCGTGTTACCTGCAGGACGAGGTAACCTCCGGGGGACGGGCACCATCATCGCACCAGTGTGTAAATGGAGGCCCAGGGGCGTGGGGAACCTGGGCAGAAGTTCTGGGTCATGGGGACACCTCCCCCCTGCCAGCTGGTGGGGCAGGCTACCCCTGCTGGGTAGGCAACTTGGAGGATGGTGGCCAGTGGCCGAAGTTCTGTCAACAAGGGCGGAGATGAGAAAACTGAGGCTCAGCAGGGTTTTTTGCTGTGACTTTGGCAAGTCACCAAACCCAGCCTCAGACTGCTCACCTATAAAAGGGGGCCTCGGAGGCTTCAAGGAGACCTGCCAAATGCCCTGCTCTGCAATGTGGCCCTGCCCATCTCAGGCCACCATCTCCCCTCTTAGCTGAGCGGAGCTCAGGAGGGTGTGTGTGTGTGTGTCGGGTGGGGGGATCCTGGAAAGCAGGACTCGGTCCACAAGGGGCTGTCACCTGTTTCAGCCACAGGACTGACCAGCCCAGCAAGGCAGGGAGAGGGCCTGGCCCTGCGTCCCACCAGCTCTCACGCGGGGCCGGGATGAGCCCGCAGTGGCCCCTGGTGGCCACCGGCCTGGGTCTGGGCCCCCTACTGTCCCTCACTGAACAGGTGGGGACATAGGGTCTGGAAGGCTGGCCAGGGTCTGAGCTACCTGGAGCTGTAGAGCAGGTGCCGCAGCAGGCCTGCTTCTAGCCCAGAGAGAAAGCTGCCCTTGGCTCAAAAGGATCTGCCCCAAAATGCACGACCAAGTTCAGCTCTGCTGCAAGCACAAGGAGCACGGCTCCCTCTAGACTTGTGCAGCAAGCGACCGCACAACCGCACGAGTTCGGACTCCAGATGCTGCTGTCCTGGTTGCAGGGCCCTGGGCCCCTGGTCTGGGGTAATGGTTAGACAGCACACAAGGTGGCCCGTTACGGCCCCATCTGCTCCGAGGACTTTGCGAGCCCGTCTCCTGAGCCTGGTCTCTCCACCTGCGAAAGGGAGGTGTGGGTAAATTCACACACCTCACCCCCACCTCCCCCCTCCCTGGGCTCCACCAGGGCCCAGTGACGACTCAGGAGGAGCAGGCTGGAGATGGGTTTATTGACGTTCCTGTTTCAGGTCTTTGAAGCTCAGGGTCTGCTCCTGAGCTGCGTGAGGAGAGGAGGTGCAGGTCTGTGGAACAGAGGGGCCCAGAGTTCAGGGCGGGGGGGAAGCAGGGAGGGAGGCCAGGAGGGACTGATGTTGCTCGGGGCACCAGACCTGTGCGGAACACTTCCTGGCCAGTTGATCCCAAGACAGGCCACAGTGGCCGCCCCTACCCTGGGCCAGGGCTCCCACCACCCCTGCTGAGTGGGACGGCACTGCCTGGGTTCCCCTGAGGAGGAAACCGAGGCTCCAGGAGGGGCTGTGACCGCCGTGGGCAGCTGGGACCCACGGTGCTGGCTCACACAGAGGTTTGGCTGTTGCTGCTCCCACCCCAGACCCTGTGGTCCTACCGCGAGGGGTCCCCCGCCCCCTCTACAGGATTTAAACTGCTCAGTCCTTGGGCGGGAACGCTCCTGTCTCAGCCTGGCCCAGGACGGGGTGGGGGGGCCAGACCAGCCCGTGGGGCACAGGAGGGAGTGGAGCCCCGGGCCCGAGGCTGGCAGAGGCTGGCGCTCAGCTGCTGTGGTAGATTCGGAGGCGCTGGGCGATGTCCTGGCGGCACAGCGGGCAGGTGCGCAGGGGCTGGGAGCACGGCTGGCAGCAGCAGACGTGGCCGCAGTTGAGGAAGATCATCTGGGCCTGGGGGTTGAGGAGAGAGTGGGGACGTCAGGGCCCCACCCCGGCCAGTGCCCCAGCCCCTCATCCTTCCCCCTGAAGATCTGACCGCACGGTCGTCAGACTCCATTCCCCGTCCATCACAGGATCCTACCGCCCTCCCTGGACACACTCCATGCCCCCGCCATCTGTAGCAGCCATTTGGGGTAGGGGGTGGGGGGTGGTCCATGGCCTGTCTCACCAGCCCTGCTGTTAGAGGATGTGCAGGTTGCTCTCAGTTTAGGGATTTTTATGCACTTTGCCTCAGCATTTCCTCTTTTTAGGAGAGACAGGAAGCCATCTCTGGGGCCCAGAGCAGGGGTTTGGCTAAATTCATAACCAAGTCCTCCCCAACCCCCGTATCATGGCATTCTCTGGGGCCAGCAAAGACCACGGGGCAATCAAACTTAACATGTGGCCTTTTTTAAGTAGGATCACATGGTGGAGGGAACAGGGGTTTATTTTATATGCTACGTTGTTTTTTTATAACAGCTGTTAATTTTGTTTTTAAAACTAAGAGTTTTGAAAAAAACCTCTCCAGAGAAAATTTTGTTGATATTTAATGACTTGGGAAATTTCCCTGCGTGAACTTAAAAAACTCTTTTGTACAAAAAGAGAAAAAAGGCCCAGCAAATGCTGTCAGTATTGCTCATGTTTTGAGTCTTGGGATCATGGGTCATTTTAATTTCCTGTATTTTCCAAAATTTCTAATGAACACAACATATTTCTAAACTCTCTGCAGAATGAATCACCCATGCCTGAGAGGGTGGCAGGTGCTGGGCAGGCAGGTACGAGGTGGGGGGGATGGTGGCCCCAGGGGTTGGGCTGTCACACCTAGACTTACCTCTCGTTCCAGGCACACCACACACTCTGAGGTCTGTACCTCCAGTAGCTCTGCAGGGGGAGCTGAGGGTCTCACTGCTTCAGGCAGCTCCTCGGGGGCTGTGGGCAGGACCCCGCCCTCGGGTGGCTTCAGCAGCTCTGTGGGGAAAGAGAGAGGCTGAGCCAGGGTCCTGACTATCTGACCCCGTCCCTCCCAGGCCCAGCCTGCCTTAAGTGGACAGAGAGCTGGAGGTGGGAGGTGGTGCTCCCACACACCCTCTTGTTTCTCTTTGCTGAGCCTCATTCCCCATCTATAAAGTGGGAGGGCTGGGACCCTGGGCAACTGAGTCTTCTTACCCCTAACACATCCTGAACCCCTCTGGGCTACCCTGTAAACAGGGCTTATCACTGTCAGAGATGAGAAATCAGGGAGGGAAAGCCACTTGCCGAAGGCCAGAGGGCCACCTGGTGGTGGGGCTGCCAGGCCAGGAACCCTGGGTGAGGGGCTCTGGGGGGCGCCCGACCTTGAGCACAGATTCTCCACTAGGGGCCCAGGCACAGGGGACCCAGAGGAGCAGGGAAAGGACTAAATAGCTCTCAAGGCTGTGCCCCTGCCCTGGGAGAGCCCCCAGCACGCCCACTGCTCTGCCCTAAGCCAGCATCCTCTGCCCGGGTCCCAAGCACCCAAAGCAGGACGTGAGAATCCATCTCTCATCACACCACGTGGGCCAGTGACACCCGAGTCTCTTCATCCCTGAGCCCCCTCCCCTCTGAGCACATGTTGTTCAATTAGTCTGTGGTTTAAATTACAAGTAGTATTTCTGATAATTGGGAAAAAAAAAAAAACCTTACGATTTTTTTTTAAAAGCCTGTCACAACCACCCTAGGGCCTCATGGTGCCCCCCAAACCACCGCTGTAGGCGTCGGGGGGAGGCACATCTCTATTTCACGGAACACATGTTGAGTCCTGGGATTTAGAGAACTGTCGAAAGATGCCCGAGGATCTGCTGCCCCTGAGCTAAGAAGGCGCTGTCCTGCCCCAGCCCCTCCCTGGAGGGTGGCCACGGTCAGGGAGAAGACCTCAGGGTTAGGATTAACCTCTCTGCCTCAGTTTCCTCATCCCTCAAAGGAGGGCAGCAGCAGCACCCACCTCGTCGGGCTGCACAAAGGAGGCCTGACATGGTGATCATATCAAATGCCTGATGCCTGTCCTGCTCAGCAGGCAGGAGACCCCGACTCCTCCCCACACTCCCAACCCCGCCCATAATCCCTCCTGCCCCCACTCAGCCACAGCCCCTCCCTGCCTCCCAGTCCACACCACAAACATCTCTGTCCACGGACACACCTGCCCCAGGCGCACTGCTGGGCACCTGGGGGCACTGGGTCTGGCGGGTTTCTCCCACTACTCCAGGGACCCTGAGTATGTGGTTCCTGATGTCAGCAGGGTGGGTTTAGGGAAGCCAGGAGGGTCCCTCCACCACCGTAGGAAAAGCTCATGTTTTCCATTTTGGGGCCTATTTTTCCCATTTATAAATGGCTCCTTTAGGAGGGAAGCTTAAGGACTGGCAGGGGTTGGAAGTGGCCCTTGGGATTCGTCCTGAAAGGGAAAGAGGTGAGGCTCCAGCCACACCCCCACGTAAGGGTTCTGCTAGGAGAGGCCGGGCATCGGTACCTGGCTGGGTCCTGGCTGCATCCAGCAGCTCCTGGGCTCTGCGCAGGATCTCCTGCTGCAGGCCGGCCTCCGAGACGCCCACCTGCGAGGACCGAGGGAGTGGGTCAAGGCCTGGGCACGGCAGGGGCCCTGCGGCGCAGCACAGAGCCACCAGGACCCTCTCCCCCTTGACTTCTGGCACCTTCGACTCAACACGTGGAGGCTGACCGGCCCGGCCATCAGTGCGGCGGAGGGACAGGGAAACCAGCACTGGTGTTAGCCCTGGTCCAGCAAGTGCAGGGGCTGGGCCGATGGCGGCGGGCCGTCAGTTCACGCAGTCAGGTGGTCCACACCGAGGCTGGACTGCTGCAAAGCGGCCGCACCAGATGCTCAGTCCCTCAGCCTCCACAGCAAGCGCTCCTGAACTTGGGCAACGTGGCCCACATAGTCCTTCTGAGCCCCGGTGTCTGCATCTGCCTGTCAGGGACCAGGCAGGTCAGCAGAGTGGCCGACAGCACGGCCCCTGGGCTGGACGTGGCTCCGCCACGTGACCTCAGGCAAGCTGCCACCTTGCTGTGTCTCCATGTCCTCACCTGAAAAATGAGGACGACTGTGCCTGCCTGCCTAGGTTATCGTGTGTGTGCTGTTGTGTCTGACTCTCTGTGAGTCCATGGACCGCAGCCGGCTGGACTCCTCCGTCCATGGATTCTCCAGGCAAGAATGCTGAAGTGGGTTGCCATTTCCTTCTCCAAGGGATCTTCCTGACTCAGGAATTGAACCCACATTCTTGTGACTCACGCGCTGGCAGGCAGATTCTTTACCAGTGTGCCACCTGGGAGGCCCAGGTTATGAGGATTCGATGAATTTATATGTAAAACGCGCTTAGATGTTTATCTAAAACACACTTAGATGTGAAACACGCTCAACAGTGTCAAGCACCGGTAAGTGCTCGCCAGAGGCAGTATCTGTCTCTTCTGAAGAGTAAGTGAATTCACGCAGAGTGGACCAGGCGCAGGCGTGCTGCCGATAGAACTGTCAGCCCAGAGTGTGGGGAAAGGACGGTCCAGATGACCTCCAAGGACCTGCCCAGCCTATGGTGTGAAGATCCCACCTGAAAGGGGCTGGCGGAGGGGACAATCTGGGGTACGCAGCACCTGCAGCTCTGGCTTTTGTAGCCAGGTGACTGGGGGCAGACGGGGCAGGTGTCCTGGCCTGCTGGGAGCAAGGCGGCCCCAAGACATCTGCAGACGGCAAGCCTTGCCAAGAACTGCGTGAAGAGCAAGTCCCCCCTTGGCCGTCGGGCCAGGGCCCTGCCCGCCTCCCTAGCCTCCCCCAAGGGGCCGCCGCGGTCCACCTTGGCCAGGTCCGCAGGGCCCATCCGGCTCAGCATGGCCAGTGAGAGGCGGTGGTGGGCGAAGATAGGCAGGTAGTGCTCGGCCGACAGCTCCACCAGGAGGGCCACCAGCGGGCGCTCCAAGCCTTCTTCCTGCAAGACACACCCGTGGGGGAAGCCCAGTGCACCACGGACTGGGAAAAATCACAAGGCCATGACGTACAACAGCACACGAAGAGTTCAGATACATGTAACCCAACAGGTAAAACGTATTCTTGGGACTTTTCCTACCAAGACGGCTGTGTGAGGGCACAGAGACAGATGCGTGAAGCAGCTGGTTCATTGCTGAAGCAAATGAAATCACCCAGATCCTCCACCATCAGATCCAGACACACAAGCAGACCCGCGCACTCGGGGCTGGAGAACACTACTGCTGAGGCTCCATTTTTATTTTTTTTTTAAAAAAGGGCATGTGAGGAGATGGAAGGGACCACCCCTGTCCTGTCCGAGCCCCTGCAGTGAGCACACAGCGGGCTCCGCCCGGCAGGAAGTGTCTTCCCGCCACCAGAACCAATGCCGCCCCCACCATTTCTGTGCCTGCCCAGGCCGAGCACAGGCCCCGGTGCACCGGTCACCAGAGGTGGGAAGGGAATTCCACCAGACAAATCAGCGAGCTGGTGCTGCCAGGGCCCAGGGCTCCCGTGGGGTGGGCGCGCCCGCAACACTCACCTGCAGCTTCAAGGACAAGGGTTTCTGGTTCAAGAGCCGCTGATACTGAATCAGCCAGTAATTCTCCTGTTTGGTTTCGCTTTGGGCTTCTAACTCCATCTGCCAAGAAGGAAGCAGACTGTTAGTTAGTTACGAGTCAGTGAATAGAAACGCTGATGGCACAGGCGGCTGTGAACGGCATATGGATGGACTTGGTGTTTCACCAAGAACATCCCTCTCCACTAAGTCTCACTGTTTCACCTGGGCAGCTGACACCTGGCGCCTCTGCCCCCTGCCGCCCCGGGCATCATGACTTGGAGGGGAGATACCTTCTCATCTCCCTGTGGGAAAAACAAAGCAGTAGGCAGCCGTCTCCTCCCCCTGGGAGGCCTGGCGCGTCCTCTGGGTGCCAGCAGGGAGAGAACTGGGATGCTGGGGTTAACTCAGCTTCCGGAGGGCACTTCGCCCACCTTCACCCACAAAGCCAGAGCATTGAGAACAAGAGAGAGGTGTGTCCACAAAGGACATGGGCACAGAGACAGAAGCACAAGGAAGTTAGCTAGTCACACTGATTCCTCCACCGCGTCACTCAACAAACACCCCGAGTGTTGTTCTGGGCCAGGCCCTAGTCTAGGTGCTGGGGATGGAGGAGTAAACACAGCAGCAGCAGCAGCAGCAGCAGCAGCAGGGCGCTCGGTGCCAGTCTGCTGTGCGCTGGGAGGTGCCATTTTACTCAGTTCTCACAACTCTGTGAAGCAGTCTCGACGTCACAGGTGAGGAGACTGAGCGACTGGCAGAGTGATTAGCAGCCGGCCCAAGAGCCAAGGGCTGCCCCGAGTCAGAGCCAGGTTCAGACCCAGCCTGGAGCCTGTGCTGAGCCACCAAGCCACCCAGTCAGGACCGCGGCTGCACGCTGGGCCGTGGGACTGCACCTTGGGCATCCCCCAGCTCCCTGGGTGGTCCCTCTCGGACCTAGCTAAGTGACCCTCCTTTTCTGGCCTGGCTCTCTCTGAACTGTGGACACACCTCTCTTCGGGAGCCTGTGATTCTGATGGTCACGTCCTGCTGCAGTGGACAGCGAGTCCCCAGGGTCCCTGTGGGCGGGAGCCTGGCCATGACAAGGCTGGCCGTGCATAGCACATGTTAACGTGGTCTGTGCCCAATGCCACAAATGTACCACCCGGGCTCGTGAGGAGCTCGGGAAGAGACTGGCCTCGCTGTTATCTGTTCCCGGCACAGGGCCTGGCCCACGGTGGAGCTCAGGGGATGTCTAGGATAACGAAGTGTTTCTAACGACAGTGGGCTTGGAGGGGAAGCAACCCAGCGCACGACGTAGGTCTAAGAATAGCGTAAGTGCAGAGAGAAAGCAACCCTGTGCACGACATGGACGCCACACGTACCAGAATCTCCCGGAGCTCCTCTTCTCGCTGCGTCTTCTCCTTGAGCAGTTGCTGGAGCAGCGAACTCAGGGCCCAGCGCTGCTCCGAGATCATCTCCTGCGACAGAAGACCATGGCCAGTGCTGGGAGCTCATGGCATCCCGGCCCCGAGGTCCCATGGCACGGCGGCAGGACACCCCTCCAACTGGTTCTCAGCTGGGGGCTGCGGTAGGCCTGACTCCCATCAAGGCTCTGTCCCTGATCTCAGGCTGAGGACCAGGGGAGAGAGTGGAGGTGCCCTTCCTCCCAGCCTGCACCTCCCTTCCCTGGGGGCCGGGGTAAGGCCAGGCATGGGATCTAGTAACCAATGACAGTGCAGTGATGAGAAACAAAGGAAATGACAGGTGGCAGGGACTTTCACTTTGGGCTCCCTGACTGCAGAGCACCTGGCAGAAGCAAAGGGCAAGAGGGGTGAGGAGCCCACGCCAGCCAGCATGGAGGAATGGGCATGCCCCAGAGAGCCCCGTCTGTGTCTACGCTCCACTCCTCTCTTCCTCTTGGACTATCCCATGGAGACCCCCAAAATGGGAGCCCCACAGCTCCAACAGGCAGGAGACAGGCACCTACCAAGCACGGTGGTTATGTTGGGGGTTGAGCGCCTCTAACCTCTGCATGGCTGAGGCCTGTCCCACTGATCTCTGACGGCTCCATGACACAGGCTGGGTCTAGAAGACCCCTTCTATTTTATGCAGGGGCAACCTGAAGGCCTGGGGAGGGGAGGCAACCTACCTAAGGTCACACAGTGACAGACCTGTGACCAGGACTCCAGACCCTAGCTCTCTTCCGCACTGAGAAGCCCACGGGATGAACAAACACTTGTCCCCTGAGGACAGACACAGGGACAGGGACAGATAGAGGGCTCTGCTGGAAAGCTGGGCACGGGGCACATGCCCTCTCACACCATGGACCCAGCCCCGCTGTGAACGCCTCGGGAGACTGAGGCACAGAACAGGAAAAGGGCCGTCCCTCCGCCCCTCTTCCCCTCCTGGCCCAGGGCACACAGCAAGGGCCAGAGATCAGAGGAGCTGCCTGCAGGAGTGATGTGGTTTCTCTCCTCCAAACATCCTGAGGATACCAAGAATGCTGTCCCCTCGGGGGTGTTAGCTGTGCGAACCAGTGCCCCAGAAGCATGGCTTGAGAGAGGCAGGGAGCTCAGTAGCGACCCGGCTCCAAAACAAAGACAACACGGAGATGGAGATGCAGCCTGGTGAGCCTTGGCAATGAAACCCTCCTTCCTCTGACCTTCCTGCCTAGCAACAGGTTGACCCACCCCTAACCTGGGCCTGCGCTGGGCCCGCATGAGCCTTCTGGGGTCGTGGCACCCTCCAGCATCACTGCCTTGTCTGCGGGAGGGCAGCTGAGAGGGGTGGGGGCACCAGCGGGAGGTCTCATCAGTGGGGGTGGAGTCGGGGGACAGGGCAGGACAGGGAGCCCTAAACATACCTGCAGTGCCTCTGTGTCCAGGGATTTCCTCTTTAACTCCAGCTGTGTCAGCTGCAATAACTCAGTTTCTATTAACTTAATCTAAACAGAAGACGAGACAGGGGTTTTTTAATTCACATTAACCACAGTTCAGTCCTGCGCTGCTGCTCCTGGATGGCCAAGCGGACCTAAGAATCCTTTCTGCAGGGGAAGGGGGAGGCTCTGGAATAAAGGGGACTGAGAATCTGGTAAACCTTATCGGCGGGGCTTTAAACAGAATTTGCTATCTCACGGGGCTGAGCGCTTATCCTGGCCAGAACTGCTGATCAAAGCCGGGCACAGGGCCAGCCCAGAGGAGGTGCCCATCAAGGTGCGTGGGGCGAAGCGGCTTCCTTCAAGCTGCGGGCCAGAGTGAAGAACAGACCTGGAATTCTCAGAGCCTCTTGCCAGTCCAATTCTCGTTTTCTCTAGACAGCTGTCCACAGAGGAGAGCGGAGGGAACTGGATTACAGTAACAATAATACAGTCGCTGACGCTTATTGAGACGGCACACACTAGGACGGTGCTGTGCACTTTCTATGCGGCTTTTCCATCGCTTCTCCTCTCCTGCTGGAGGTATTATTGCCTCCATTTCACAGACAAGGAAACCAAGGCTCAGAGATATTCAGTAACTTGCCCAAGGACTCACAGCGGGTAAATGAGTGTGCCTTTTCCTTGAGGTTGTCCCTGCTTGTGGTCTCCAGGGAACAGCTGGGCTGGTGGGTCAGAACCACCCATAGTGAGAATGTCTAGGGGATCACCATATACCTCCAGGGTGTGAGTGGGGTCTTTTAGTCCTGGCGGTCAGACCCCCCACAGCCAGTGACTTCTCTACTCTGTGCCTATGACCTGTGACCTTTGCCCCTATGACCCCACCAACCCCTGGTCAGAGGAATGAGATTCATGTCCGGCAATGTGCGGTTGAAATTAAAGGGGAAATAAAAAGGTAAGTTGGTTTTGGCCAAAACAGAAAAGAAGAAAAAGAAGAAGGAAAAAAAAAACCATGCAAAATGTGAAATTGAAAGTGTGCTGAATACGACGTGATACGCATCCCGTAGCCTGAAAGCTGCTCGTCTCCAGCAACCCTGCCACCTGGCCCAGAGAACGCAGTGAACCAGACACAGCCCTGCTGGGCGAGGGCTCGCCCAAGGTCACCTGGGGGTCAGCAGCGGAGGCCACGCGAGAGCACACCCCGGGCCCCACCCTCCCCGGTGGAGCGTCACCTGTCCCAGCGCCTCCATCCGGGCCACAGGACGCTGCGGTTCGAGCTGGCTGAGGGGTCCTGCCTGGGGTTGGTCAGCGTGGGGCTGCCCAGTGGTCAGGGCCTCCCTCCCTCAGCCCTGGGCATCGTGACAAGCAGTGGGCACAGGTCCCACCAGCCAGCAACCACAGTGTTGTCCCAGGCACCTCCAGACACCCCGAGTAGGTGATGCCCCAAGTAGGTGATGCCCTGTGAGGGGAGGGAGGTGCTGGGGAGACCTCCTGCCGGCCTGGAGGAGCCGGGACTCAGCTCAGGATTTCACCTTAACTGTGGCCTCTGAAAGCCAACAGGGCGGTCTGGGGGGCAGGGCCACGCTCACCTGCTTCCGGATCTGCCGATGCATCAGGTCCTTCTTCACCTGGAGAGCCTCGAAGGCTGCCTTCTGCATGGCGCTCTGTGACAGACAGCATGGCTGCTCAGGGGGCCCAAACACAACCTGCCTCAAAGACACCCTAACCTACGCCTATCTCCTTCTTAGACAAGGACAACTTTTCAGCTTACTTGCTTAATTTTTTAAGCACTTATTACCTGCCGGCCACGTGCTCAGGGCTCTCCCTGTGGTGCATGTGGAGTGACCAATGAAGGGGGTGGGGGGAGGCGCCTTCACTGCCCCATTTCACAGATGAGAAAAGTGAGGTTTGGGAAAGTGAGCTGGCTGGCACTAGCATGCAAGTCTGTCCAGCTCAGAGCCTCATCTTAACCCCAAGGCCGGACATCCTCTCTGAGAAATACAGCCTTTTCCTCAGACAATCTTGCAAGGACTAAGCCCACAGCATCGTGGGGGGAAGAGAGAGATTGGAGTTGGGGTGGAAGGAAAGGGAGCGATGGGCCTGTGACGGGAGGATGATGTCACAAGGGAGAAAGGAGAGAAGACACGAGAGGGTGGGGGGAAACCTGGAGCCTGAACAATGTGGACAGAGGAGGGAGGAAGTCAAGAGGGGGCCTTCCTGGGCTGGTCGACACAGTAGCACCTGCTGTGCACCCCCTAAGCCCAAGGGAGAGCAGATAAAGGGTGGCGGGACTGGAAGGGAGAAGTCAGGGGCTCGTTCAGACTCTGCAAGGAGGGTGGGGGCGGGCACTGCCACCAGATCCTCACGAGGGAGCACCACACAGCATGGGGAGGGGGTGCCCGGGAAGGATACCTCTCTTGACTTCAGTGAGTGGAAACCACCACCCAGAGAGCCCTCTCCCTGCCCCTCATCCTGACGGTCTGTGCATTTCTAAACTCTCTGAGCATCTTGGTTCTTATGCTCTCCAGAACAGCACCTTCACGTGGAGTTGAGCCGCCCCGCTCTTGGCTCCCTGCACCCTTCCTGTGTCCCTGCCCCATGTCCTGGGCAAGGGCTCACCTCCTGCAGGATCTGGCTGATGGCTTTGTTCTGATCCATCTGTTGCCACGACAGAATCTGCTGGAACCGCTCATCCATGTCAGCCATGCTGCCGGAAAGACAGCAAATTCACTCACTCTCTGAACATTTCCTGAGCACGTACTGTGTGCCAGGCACCTTGGAGGAGATGGAGATAAACCATTTATTCACTGAGCAAGACTTATGGAGCACCCGCTGTGGGCTCTGCCCACCCGTCCTCCACCGACAGGGAGCTCACAACCTCTCAGGTTAACACCACAAGCTGAGAGAAAGCGGTCCTTCCTGGCACTAACATCTCACCCTCCACCCCAGGGTTTCTCAGCCTGGCCGTGGACCTGCTCTCATCCACCTAGAACAAGTCTAATGGCACAAAACCCCAAACCCTACCACTTTAATATGTCCATTATTTAGGTACAATCTTGGTTTTGAGTTTGTGTCATAATAACAGCTGCTATCTATTGCATCCTCATGTGCTGACATGATCACTAAGGTCCATCAAGTCCTCCAGTAACTCTAGGAATAGGTACGGTTATTTATCCCCATTTTAGTGATAAGAAAATCAAGGCTGAGAGAGGGAAAATAACTTGCCCAAGACATCACAGTTAAGACATAGAAGTGGGATATGAATCCACATTTGTCTGCCCCAAGTGCCCATGCTCCTAAAAACAAAGTCACATCACCTAGAAGGCAGGAGAACCCCTGCCTCTGCAGGAACGCGGGGGAGGCTGGCATGCTCCAGGTGCCCAGTGGGAGGAGAGACAAGAGCGGTCAGAGCTGCTGGCCTGTCCCTGTCTGGGGCTCCTGAGGCTCGAAGGCACTTTGCTTACCTGCTGGGCACTGCAGCTCCTCTAGACACAAAAACGGTGCTGGGGTGAACCTGGAGGGCCAGGCCCAGAGTGGCTGTCAGCGTGAGACAACCCCCTCACCACACCCTTGAGTGCACCCCACTCCTGACCTGTGACCTGGGAGACTGAGTTGCCACAGTTAAGAGCACACTGCCTGGGTCAAACCCTAAGCTCTGCCATTGGCTGGTGGTGCTTCCTTAGGGTCCAGCGAGAAAAGCCACAAAGACCAGCAGATAGTACTCCTGAGGACCTGGCCCGGGGTGGGGTGGCCCACGCATGGCAGGGGATTCCTATGCCAATGCTCACTCCATANTGCACCCCCTAAGCCCAAGGGAGAGCAGATAAAGGGTGGCGGGACTGGAAGGGAGAAGTCAGGGGCTCGTTCAGACTCTGCAAGGAGGGTGGGGGCGGGCACTGCCACCAGATCCTCACGAGGGAGCACCACACAGCATGGGGAGGGGGTGCCCGGGAAGGATACCTCTCTTGACTTCAGTGAGTGGAAACCACCACCCAGAGAGCCCTCTCCCTGCCCCTCATCCTGACGGTCTGTGCATTTCTAAACTCTCTGAGCATCTTGGTTCTTATGCTCTCCAGAACAGCACCTTCACGTGGAGTTGAGCCGCCCCGCTCTTGGCTCCCTGCACCCTTCCTGTGTCCCTGCCCCATGTCCTGGGCAAGGGCTCACCTCCTGCAGGATCTGGCTGATGGCTTTGTTCTGATCCATCTGTTGCCACGACAGAATCTGCTGGAACCGCTCATCCATGTCAGCCATGCTGCCGGAAAGACAGCAAATTCACTCACTCTCTGAACATTTCCTGAGCACGTACTGTGTGCCAGGCACCTTGGAGGAGATGGAGATAAACCATTTATTCACTGAGCAAGACTTATGGAGCACCCGCTGTGGGCTCTGCCCACCCGTCCTCCACCGACAGGGAGCTCACAACCTCTCAGGTTAACACCACAAGCTGAGAGAAAGCGGTCCTTCCTGGCACTAACATCTCACCCTCCACCCCAGGGTTTCTCAGCCTGGCCGTGGACCTGCTCTCATCCACCTAGAACAAGTCTAATGGCACAAAACCCCAAACCCTACCACTTTAATATGTCCATTATTTAGGTACAATCTTGGTTTTGAGTTTGTGTCATAATAACAGCTGCTATCTATTGCATCCTCATGTGCTGACATGATCACTAAGGTCCATCAAGTCCTCCAGTAACTCTAGGAATAGGTACGGTTATTTATCCCCATTTTAGTGATAAGAAAATCAAGGCTGAGAGAGGGAAAATAACTTGCCCAAGACATCACAGTTAAGACATAGAAGTGGGATATGAATCCACATTTGTCTGCCCCAAGTGCCCATGCTCCTAAAAACAAAGTCACATCACCTAGAAGGCAGGAGAACCCCTGCCTCTGCAGGAACGCGGGGGAGGCTGGCATGCTCCAGGTGCCCAGTGGGAGGAGAGACAAGAGCGGTCAGAGCTGCTGGCCTGTCCCTGTCTGGGGCTCCTGAGGCTCGAAGGCACTTTGCTTACCTGCTGGGCACTGCAGCTCCTCTAGACACAAAAACGGTGCTGGGGTGAACCTGGAGGGCCAGGCCCAGAGTGGCTGTCAGCGTGAGACAACCCCCTCACCACACCCTTGAGTGCACCCCACTCCTGACCTGTGACCTGGGAGACTGAGTTGCCACAGTTAAGAGCACACTGCCTGGGTCAAACCCTAAGCTCTGCCATTGGCTGGTGGTGCTTCCTTAGGGTCCAGCGAGAAAAGCCACAAAGACCAGCAGATAGTACTCCTGAGGACCTGGCCCGGGGTGGGGTGGCCCACGCATGGCAGGGGATTCCTATGCCAATGCTCACTCCATAGCTCTGAGCCAACTCCCCCAGCTTCCTCACTCGGGAAGCCCCTTCCTTATCTTACCTGGAACAGGCCTGCTGGACCAGGCTCTGCCTCTGAGACTCGTAGGCCATCTGGATGAGCCGGCTTCTGCAGCTTTCGGTCAGCGTCTGCTGCATGGCGGCTGAAGAGACACGGTGGGGGTGGGGGACCGGGGTGGGGGCAGGGCTGAGCAGCCGCTCCTGGTGGCCTATGGGGTCACCTGGCCCCCCACCGGACAGTCACCCTTGGGAAAAAAATCTTTTTTTTTTTTAATTATAGAAGTAACTTCAGCTTAAAAGGCTGACGAGTTACAAGGACTGACCCTACAGTCAGTCTCCTGCAGTCCTGTCACCCAGAAGCGCTGCTCTGCTGCGTCTTCTACTGATCAGTTTTTAATGTATACTGATGGATTCTTAAAAATTTAAATGAAAGAATTAAAAGCAGGGACCTGAATATTTTATACCCACGTTCATAGCAACATTGATCTCGACAGGGAAAAATAAGGTGGAAACAGCCCAAGTGCCCACTGATGGACGAATGAATAAAGAAAACGCGGTCTAAGGACTTCCCTGGCGGTCCAGTGGGAAAGAAAGCTCCTGCCAGCACAGGGGACACAGGCGCGACCTCTGGTCCAGGAGGGCGCCACCGCGCCATAAGCAGCTAAGCCCGTGCGCCACAAATACTGAGCCTGCAACACCAGGGCCCGTGCTCGGCAACGAGAGGCCACCGCAGGGAGGAGCCTGTGCGCCGCTCCTCGAAAGCGGCCCGCACTCGCCACAGCCAGAAAGATGCCCTCGCAGCAACGAAGACCCAGCACGGCCATAAATAACATTTTTTAAAATGTGGTCTATCCATACGTTGTAATATTTCAGTCTTAAAAAGGAAGGAAATTCTGACATAAGCTACAACACGGATGAACTCTGAGGGCGTTATGTGAAAGAACTAATCACGAAAGGACACACACTGTATGATTCCACTTACACACGGTCCCGAGAGCAGTCAAATTCAGAGACAGAAGGTAGACTGAGAGAGTGGTGGTTCTACAGGGTCTGGGAAGCAGGGAATGGGAGTTCCTGCTTAGTAGGTGTACAGTTTCCCTTTGGGATGATGAAAAGGTTCTGATGGGGGTGATGGTGAACCATGCACCATCAGAGCTATTAATGCCACAGAACTATTCATTTCCCAGTGGTTACAATGGTGAGTTTTATGCTTTGTATATTTCACCATAACACAAGAAAATGAAAATGCTTATCACATTAAATATACCTCCTTTCTCACCTTTCATGAATGCATCCCTGTTATCAACACAGCCATGTTAACAGCACCAATGGAGCGCTGTGGTGCGTGGACGACTGGAAAGTCACAGTCAAAGTCGCTCAGTCGTGTGCAACATTTTGTGACCCCATGGACTATACAGACCCTGGAATTCTCCAGGCCGGAATACTGGAGTGGGTAGCATTCTCCCTTCTCTGGGGGATCTTTTGAACCTAGGGATAGAACCCAGGTCTGCGGCATTGCAGGTGAATTCTTTACCAGCTGAGCCACAAGGGAAGCCCGTGGATGACTGAAGTTCTAAGATATCCTCCATTTCAGCACATCCAAAGTCTTCTTGTGCTTATCAAATGGTACTTCTACAAATA
The DNA here is from genome assembly GCA_006410735.1 of Raphicerus campestris. NCBI lineage: Eukaryota > Metazoa > Chordata > Mammalia > Artiodactyla > Bovidae > Raphicerus > Raphicerus campestris. The sequence goes on along the minus strand of SJYW01006930.1, from coordinate 35,219 downwards.
TCCTGCTCAGACATCTTTGTGCACATCTCACTATTTGATCACTTCCTAGAATAGCTCTTAGAAGTGCACAGGTTCAAGGTCATGAATAATATATACACGTGTTGCCCTTTCTGCCCGCCAGAAGGATCCAGCCGATTCATACTCCCTCTGGCAGCACACAGGACGGCCTGACACCATATGCCCTCCACCACTCTAGGTTATTGCCTTTTCATTACTTTTGTTGACCTTTTTCAGTTATAATAATACATGCTTTTTTTTTTTAATAAAAGCTAAGCAATAGGGAAGTTTGAAAAGGTGAAAACAAAAGCCCCCTAACACTAAGCCTATTTCCAATCAGCTATTTGATAAACATCCATCTGGCAATACAAACACAATGCTTCTCTATAAATGGTGGACGACAGTGACCTTCAAATTGGGAAATTAACGATCTGACACCTCACGGGGCAGGAGTGGGATGAGACAGTGTATGGGACATGCCGGCCCACTGCCGGGCACATGATGAACCTGGGCTGAGGGTGCACAGAACGTCCCATCTTATCACTCAGGCTCTGAAGAACGGTGTGGCATCCACTGCCTTCGTTTGTATGGACAGTGAAGCACCCCGGGACCCCTTGGGGAGCAGCAGGAAGGCGAGCTCCTAGGACCACGAGAGGGGCCGCCGCAGCTCTCAATGAGAGCAGCTCTGACAGCCATCGTTTACGAAATGCTCACTGTGCGCCAGCACGATCTTATCGGACCCTTGTAATGAGCTGGCAAGGCAGATTATTACCTTCTTCACCATTTTACAGATATGAAAACTGAGGCTTGGAAAAGTCAGGGATCAGTAATGTCCCTTAGGTCATGTGGCTACGTGCCTGAGCTGGGATTTTTTAATCCAAGTCTAGCCTGACCCTAGAGCCCATGCCATGACATTTGAAGGACCGTCTTGAGGGCAACCCCCCAGCGCCCCCTAATGGTGGCCAACAGGGGGATGGGACGGCTGTCCCCTCTGCTCCCAGGACCCTGCCCTACCCCAAGGACTCACAGGCGATCTCACGGCGCCGCAGGTTCTCCGTCTCCTCCTGCGTTATGGACATCAACTGTTCCATTCTTATTCTAGAAAGAAAGCGATCCACGTGTTGAGCAAATGTAACATTTCCAATAGGAAATCTCACCAGATGACCACTACCTCCTTCAACAAGTCCTCCCTTATGTATCAAGCTGGATGTGCCCTCTGATATGCCTGTGGCATTATGCACCTCCCCTGGGGCCCTGTTAAACTTTTACAGCTAAGAGCTTGTGGCATAAAAAGATGAACATTCCCTTAGAAAAACAGGCCAAAGATGCCAACAGCCAATTCACTGATGCTTAAATAAAAGTGACCTTAAAAAAAAGAAATGGAAAGATTCTTAATACCACTGGTGACGAAAAAAGTAAAACTTTGTTTTCACATGTTGGGTTAGTTGAGCTTAAGAAAACTAGATAACCGCTGGCAATGACAATGAAGGTGGAGAAATGGGAGCTTCACACTACTGAGGGACGTGAACAGTCAAATGTGTTTTGGAAGGCAGTCTGGCAATACCTAGCTAAGTGTTCTTCCAATATTTCCTTCTAAAACGGTCACCCAAGTGCCTAAGGCTGTATCTGGAAGACGGTCACTGTCATATTGTTTGTAGTCACAAAACACTGGGAGCCACTTAAATGTTCAGAGGGCTAATCACGGTAAGTCACGATGCAATTATAAAGCTGCAGTTATCACAAGTAGTGAGGCTTTTGGCACGGAAATACATCAGTGAAGTGAATATTAAAAAGTAACTGCACATGTGTGTGTGTGTGCGTGCACACTGCTTGTGTGTACACTATTCCCCACCTCCCCAACACACACCAAACTGGCACAGGGGTTGGGAGGCGGACAACCTCCTTTACGTTTCTTGCAGGGTCTGACTTCATCAGAAGCAACACGAATCACCTGAGCACTCAGCCCAGGCCCACAGGCTGCTCAAGGGAAGACCACCCCTGCTGCATCCCTGGTGCCCAGGCCCAGCTCAGAGGGCACCGGCTCAGTGTGCTGAATAGTCGGTGCCGCGAGCCATAGCTCAGCTCGGCCTTGACCACCCCCAGCTGCCACAGCCCTCAGCTGAAGTGGGTAGGGTGGTGGGGCCGCAACCCCATACGAGCCCCCCTGCAGGAGGCCTGCCCAGGCAGCCAGGAGCCAGGAAGGCTGGGCCCATGGGAGGGGAAGCTCCCCAAGCACAACAGCCAGGTCCACACCGACACTCTGGGGTCCCTGAGGACCAGGAGGGACTCACCCAAACACCCCAGGGAGTAGGGGGTGAGGCCACCCCACCTATCACCTTTTCTGATGACTGAAGTGGGCACCTTAACACAGCCAATTTGCAAAGTGCAGAAAACCCAAAGGGAATGAGACAAAGATCACCACCTCCAGTTCCCACCACGCAAAGAGGTTCAGTGGAAACCTTCGCGGTGGGTCCTTTTACTTTCTGAGCAGAGATGGTTGTTTTTAAGAAGTGATACACTGTAGATGCCACTTTTCCACCTAGCAATATAGTGCTTTCCTTAACAAGGAATATTCTTCTATAAGACNGCCCTACCCCAAGGACTCACAGGCGATCTCACGGCGCCGCAGGTTCTCCGTCTCCTCCTGCGTTATGGACATCAACTGTTCCATTCTTATTCTAGAAAGAAAGCGATCCACGTGTTGAGCAAATGTAACATTTCCAATAGGAAATCTCACCAGATGACCACTACCTCCTTCAACAAGTCCTCCCTTATGTATCAAGCTGGATGTGCCCTCTGATATGCCTGTGGCATTATGCACCTCCCCTGGGGCCCTGTTAAACTTTTACAGCTAAGAGCTTGTGGCATAAAAAGATGAACATTCCCTTAGAAAAACAGGCCAAAGATGCCAACAGCCAATTCACTGATGCTTAAATAAAAGTGACCTTAAAAAAAAGAAATGGAAAGATTCTTAATACCACTGGTGACGAAAAAAGTAAAACTTTGTTTTCACATGTTGGGTTAGTTGAGCTTAAGAAAACTAGATAACCGCTGGCAATGACAATGAAGGTGGAGAAATGGGAGCTTCACACTACTGAGGGACGTGAACAGTCAAATGTGTTTTGGAAGGCAGTCTGGCAATACCTAGCTAAGTGTTCTTCCAATATTTCCTTCTAAAACGGTCACCCAAGTGCCTAAGGCTGTATCTGGAAGACGGTCACTGTCATATTGTTTGTAGTCACAAAACACTGGGAGCCACTTAAATGTTCAGAGGGCTAATCACGGTAAGTCACGATGCAATTATAAAGCTGCAGTTATCACAAGTAGTGAGACTTTTGGCACGGAAATACATCAGTGAAGTGAATATTAAAAAGTAACTGCACATGTGTGTGTGTGTGCGTGCACACTGCTTGTGTGTACACTATTCCCCACCTCCCCAACACACACCAAACTGGCACAGGGGTTGGGAGGCGGACAACCTCCTTTACGTTTCTTGCAGGGTCTGACTTCATCAGAAGCAACACGAATCACCTGAGCACTCAGCCCAGGCCCACAGGCTGCTCAAGGGAAGACCACCCCTGCTGCATCCCTGGTGCCCAGGCCCAGCTCAGAGGGCACCGGCTCAGTGTGCTGAATAGTCGGTGCTGCGAGCCATAGCTCAGCTCGGCCTTGACCACCCCCAGCTGCCACAGCCCTCAGCTGAAGTGGGTAGGGTGGTGGGGCCGCAACCCCATACGAGCCCCCCTGCAGGAGGCCTGCCCAGGCAGCCAGGAGCCAGGAAGGCTGGGCCCATGGGAGGGGAAGCTCCCCAAGCACAACAGCCAGGTCCACACCGACACTCTGGGGTCCCTGAGGACCAGGAGGGACTCACCCAAACACCCCAGGGAGTAGGGGGTGAGGCCACCCCACCTATCACCTTTTCTGATGACTGAAGTGGGCACCTTAACACAGCCAATTTGCAAAGTGCAGAAAACCCAAAGGGAATGAGACAAAGATCACCACCTCCAGTTCCCACCACGCAAAGAGGTTCAGTGGAAACCTTCGCGGTGGGTCCTTTTACTTTCTGAGCAGAGATGGTTGTTTTTAAGAAGTGATACACTGTAGATGCCACTTTTCCACCTAGCAATATAGTGCTTTCCTTAACAAGGAATATTCTTCTATAAGACATTTAACGCTTACAGATTACTCCTCTGTACATAATTCTTATAAACAAATTTTTCTTTCCAGAAATTTCTTTCCTAACTATTTACACTAGAAATACAATTGGACATTAATATACATACATTTCTTATTCATGTCTGAACTTTTCTCAGGAAGGTATATTTTAACAAACTTGAAGCAGCGATTCTTTTTAATTAAAAACTCTGTAAGGGGGTGAATCTCCTCATGATAGAGTAAAATGTTAGTCGCCAGCTGGGCCAATTCTTTGTGACCCCATGGACTGTAGCCCCTCAGGCTCCTCTGTTCATGGGATTCTCCAGGCAAGAATACTGAAGGAAGTTGCCATTCCCTTCTCCAGGGGATTTTCCTGATCCAGGGATCAAACCTGTGGGTCTCCTGCATTGCAGGCAGAGTCCTTACCATCTGGGCCACCAGGGAAGCCTGAATCTCCTCAAAACTCTAGGAAATCTTTCTGACATAATCCTCAAGAATCACAAGACCTTCTCTCCCCAGGTCCGCTCACCCACAGGAAGGCAGGCAGTCATCGAGAGTGTGCTAAAGCAAAACACTGACCTTTCATTTTCCAGAGACTTCAAAATCTCGGAACTTTTCTTCTGCCTGTGAAGGAAACCACGAAAAGCTGGCAGTCACTGTTGGGTCCGTTTCCAACAGAACTGCTGAGGGGGGCTTAGGAACTGGCCACTTAGGGCTGTGTTCTCAGGCCAACCCCTTAACCACTCCAAATCCCAGCTCCTCATCTGTGAAATGGAAGAATAATTTTTTTAAAGCTTTATGGAATATAGTAAAGTGTGAACAAGAAAACAGACATAAAGTGCTTCACATGTAAGAAGCAGCCAACAGAGGGCAGTTTCCTGGGTGCCCCCGGTGGTGGGCACACTGTGTATGGCAGGCCAGCCGGCTCCCTCTGGCACTCAACAGCCAGCAAGGGAGGAAAAGGACTCAGAGGACAGTGGACAGAAGGCTGGAAGCAGCAGGGGGTGTGGCAGAGCCTGTTTCTGGAATCCTTCCCCAAGAGACCCCCAGTTTAACTTTCTCAGGCTTCCTGAGACTTCTATCCAACCTGCTTTCTCCCATCGGAACTTGCTCCCTGTGGCTCTGGCCTTGGACGGGATCTGTTAAGGTGAATGCCTGACCTCAGAGTGACAGGTGACTGGAAAGCCAAAATATTAGATAGAGCAGGATGTGATTTTAACTTGTTAAATCCACTTACTTTACAGATGGGAAACTTGGGAGGCCAAGATCCAATCAGTAGCATCCCCAAGAGGCAAACCTGGTCATCCCTGGGTCAGATTCTTGTAAGTGTGTTACTTGCTCAGTCCTGTCCGACTTTTTGCGACCCATGGACTGCAGCCCATCAGGCTCCACTGTCTATGGGATTCTCCAGGCAAGAATCCTGGNGATCAGATTCTTTTAAGTGTGTTACTTGCTCAGTCCTGTCCGACTTTTTGCGACCCATGGACTGTAGCCCATCAGGCTCCACTGTCTATGGGATTCTCCAGGCAAGAATCCTGGAGCGGGTTACCATTTCCTTCTCCAGGGCATCTTCCCAACCCAGGGATCAAAGCACGTCTCCCATGTCTCCTGCACTGCAGGTGGATTCTTTACCCGCTGAGTCACTGGGGAAACCAGATTCTCTTAAAGTCAGTGCCAAATGCAGCACCGAGACCTTGGGTAGAATCAGAGATGGTGAGGGAGAGACTGAGCCCCCGTGGGCATCATGTTGAGGGAGGTGTCTGGGTCTGGGGACCGGGGAGATGGGAGCCTGACCTCTGGTTCTCCTGCAGGAGCTTCTGGATCCGGTTGGAGATGCTCTGCTCTGTGTGCTTCAGCTGCTCCTGCAGCCGCTGACGCTCTGCATCCAGCAAGCGCTGGTGCTCGCTCAGGCCCTGCTCCAGCCGGGACTGCTCCTGCGGCAGGACAAGCAGAGGTCTGGGGTCTGCTGGGACCCCTTCAGGAACCGCAGAGCGGCCAGGGGCCCCGGGCCCGAGACGAGGAGACCAGGTTTGCTCTGTCTTGCCATCTGTGTTGACTTTGGACCAAGTCCTCCCCTTGCTAGGCCTCGGGGTATCCATGCACAGGAAGAGCCTGGGCGAGGTGATCTGTATGGAAGACTCCTCCCCAGCCCTGTGTTCTGGAGGGTGGGCCTGAGAGAAGTCACCCCCACTGCCTTCCCACACCAGAGGGACCACAGCCTGAGTCAGGAGGCCCCTGGCAGAGGGAGTAGACAGGACTGACCCCACTTGGCTGCTCACGAACCTCCTTGACCGTCTGAAGGATCTCATCCTTCTGGCTGTTGCTCTGCTGGAGGAGCTGGGCGTGCTCTCGCTGCCCGAGCTCCAGGCGCCGTTCAAACTCGAGTTTCTCCAGCATCTTCTGTTCCTGCAAGAATGGAGACCCTGGTGATGCTGGCATAGGCTTTGGGCGGGTGTTAGGACATGAGAGCTGCAGGGGATGGGCTCAATCTCTTCAAGCCTCAGTTTTCTCATACCTCCCAACCACCAAGGCTGGGTAGACAGTGGGGAGGTGATATACGTAAGGGGCAACCATTGCTTCCCCCTCCAACTTAGAGGTTGGAAGAGCTTGTCTCCTCGAATATAACAGTTAAGACGTTTAATGAGAAGAAAAGTGATAGAGGACAAAAGACATTTTCTTACCTTCCTCTTCTCATAGTCTGAGAACCTATTCTGGGAGGCAAAAAAAAAAAAAAAGATAGTGGTTAAGAGAAGGTGGGCATCAGGGGTTCTCACTGGCCCAGAATCCCCAGGCAGCCTGACAGCCCTCAGATCTGCAGGTCCATCCAGAGGGACTGCCTTGGAGGGCTGGATAGGGGGTGGGGGATGAAGGGGCTGGCTGTTTGATAAAGGGTTCTGGATGGTTCTGATGGACAGCAGGGTTGAGAACCATGGGGCTTGGCTTTAGAGCTTGAAGTCTTAAGTTCTGGTGATGCAGCTCAGAGAAGGCATGGGTGTTCAAAAAAAAGAGTAGAAATGGGTGTCTGACCCCTTGTGTGTCTGCACAGCACATCTGCAAGCTACCAGCTCCAGCCCTCAAAACAACTACAAATGCACCAAGGTGTGTGTGCAAGTTCCCTGAAGAATTGTTCAAGAGTAGTGAAAACACTGGAAATGACTCAAATGCCATCAGCAGGCAACTGCTAAGTCGTGGTTCATCCACACGGTGGATTATTACAGCTGCTGAATGATGGGGCGCGTGGGCACAGCCACAGAGGATGCCTGCCGTTTTCACTTTCTGTACAGCACGATTCCTCTCTTGTAAAAGCACCACCACCAAAACTCAACTCCCAGCTCTGGGGCGGCTGAGACAAAAGCCACGAAGGAGAGTCGTTCATTGGTTCATGGTGACTGCCTCCAGGGGCGGGGGCTGCAGGGTAGGAGGGGTGATGCTCACTCCATGTATTTCTGTATGTTTAGAGTTATAACAAGGAGCATGAGTTACTTTCGTAGTCCAACATCACACACACACATTTTTTTTTTTAACCAGGCTTTCTATTTAGTTATTTGGTTCTGAGATCAGTATCAAGTGTTGGAGCTGTAAAAGCAGCATCCTATAAAGAAATAAGATTTTCCCTATGCTGAGGTAGGAGTAAAATTTAAGCCTATCTTTAGTTATATGGATAATACCTGATTATATTCTCCTTGTGAAAAACTAAACAAGGCATATAAAAGTATCCATTGACCACTCCCAGGCCTAATCCTTGTTCCCTCCCACCCTCCCTAGGCCTCAGTTCAGCTCAGTTGCTCAGTCATGTCCGACTTTTTGCAACCCCGTGAACCGCAGCACGCCAGGCCTCCCTGTCCATCACCAACTCTCGGAGTCCACCCAAACCCATGCCCATCGAGTCNTCCAACTTTTTGCAACCCCGTGAACTGCAGCACGCCACGCCTCCCTGTCCATCACCAACTCTGGAGTTCACTCAGACTCACGTCCATCGAGTCGGTGATGCCATCCAGCCATCTTGTTCTCTGTCGCCCCCTTTTCCTCCTGCCCCCAATCTCTTCTAGCATCAGAGTCTTTTCCAATGAGTAGCATATTGGGCACCTACTGACCTGAGGAGCTCCTCTTTCACTATCCTATCATTTTGCCTTTTCATACTGTTCATGGGGTTCTCAAGCCAAGAATACTGAGGTGGTTTGCCATTCCCTTCTCCAGTGGACCACATTCCGTCAGCCCTCTCCACCATGACTGCCCATCTTGGGTGACCCCACAGGGCATGGCTTAGTTTCACTGAGTTAGACAAGGCTGTGGTCCTAGTGTGATCAGACTTTCTGTGAGTATGGTTTCCGTGTGTCTGCCCTCTGATGCCCTCTTGCAACACCTACCGTCTTACTCGGGTTCCTTCCCTAGCCCTGCTCCTATGCAAATATCATTATCAGACCTAAGTCCATGCATCTGCCTACCTACAGTTTGTACCTTTAGAAAAAAAGATATACGTTTATATGTGTTTCCATATATAGACGTGTTTTTAATGAAGGTATAATTTATGTACTATAAAATTTATCTTTTTAAAGAAGTGTACAGGTCTGTGAATTCTGACAACTATATGCAGTCATGGGACCATCACCATAATCAGATGTGAAGCCTAGCTGGCTACAGTTGGTGGCCCCTCCCAGCCTCAATTTGTGGGCTCCCGTGGAGGAGCATTCGGGTAGAGGGGTGGGGTGCAGAGGCGGCTTNTGTATGCAGTCATGTGACCATCACCATAATCAGATGTGAAGCCTAGCTGGCTATAGTTGGTGCCCCCTCCCAGCCTCAATTTGTGGGCTCCCGTGGAGGAGCATACGGGTAGAGGGGTGGGGTGCAGAGACGGCTTCTGTCTGGCTTCACCGTCAGAGGCACCCTGGTTACTGTGGGCAACCCTTGCTGAGCTTCCTCCTGCAGCCCTGACCTACTCTAGGTCTCCCCCAGGGACCCAGAGGTCCACTCTCCTCAAACTCTATCAAGCAGGGAGACGGACAGGAAGCAAACCCTTTCTTGAGTAATTCTTCATGTAATTAGAGCTGTGGTTGTAATGGAGCAGGGCCCTGTGGGGCCTTCCCAGGACAGATCTCTTCCCCCTTCACAGTGTCCTCCACCTGCCTCTTGTCTGTAGAGATTTTAGCCAAAAAAGTAACTTACGAGAAATGAGAAAACACAGAAGCAAAATAGTCAAGCAAGACAAAATAACTGTTTAGCCATTAAACAAAGGCAAGAACCTTTAGTTCCTCCTCAAAGGCTACAGATAACGTTCTGAGTTGTATTACTCAGCTGTTTTGCAGATACTGAAACCCCCACCAGGTGGAAGAAATGAGCTACATGATGCCGTCTGCAGCCATGACATAAACTGCTCCATCTCACACAATGCCCAGAACTGGCCTCAAAGAATGGGAACAAACCGACTCTGGAGCTACAGATGAACAGCACCCAAAACGATCAGGATGCTGCTGATCAGGCAGCCGGACGACCGACTTCAAGATGATGCTCCCCTCCTCTGCCTCCACACCCCTGAACCCCCCACCCTTTCCTGACCCACAGTGGGAAGTTGGTTCCTGGGGACGTGCATGCAGCTTCTCCCCAGGATAACTAGCTTCCCCAGTAAAGCTACCCTTCCTTTCACCCAACACTGGTCTTTCAGTGCTGGATTCTTGAGCCATGAGCAGCTGAACCGAAGTTCAGCAACACAGGCTCTCCCAGGAAATGCACAGGGCACTCTGAGAGCTTCCATAGATCTGACCTAGGCTGCTGCGTTGTGGAAAGCTTCTCAGAAAATGTGATGTTTAAGCTGGGAACTAAAGGATGAGACTGGAGCAAACGGGCACGGAGAATCCAGCAGAGGGAACCCCCGATTCAAACACCCTAGACATTCAGGGACAGAGAGGAGTAGGATGAAGCTGGTACTGGTGAGCTAGTGCAGTGAGGACCCAGAGCAGTCCACTGCTCCCCTCCGATACTGGCCCTCCTGCAACTGCTCAGAGGCCTAACGCCTGGGCCTTAAATGTGGCAAAGATAGCTAGTGGCAAATGAGCTAGTGCGCCTAGGAGGCCTTGTGAAAACTTCTACATGTATCTGCTTGGCTGAGTCACTCAGCTTCTGGGATCTCAGCTCCCTAACCAGGGATGGAACCTGGGTCTCGGTACTGAAAGCCCAAAATCCTACCCACGAGGCCACCAGAGAAAAGAATCTGCCTGCCAAAGCAGGAGACAAGGGTTTGATCCTTGGGTCGAGAAGATCCCTTGGAGAAGGAAATGGTAACCCAAAATCTCATGGGCAGAGGAGCCTGGTGGTCTACACAGTCCATGGAGTTGCAAAGAGTTGGGACACGACTTAGCAACTAAACAAGACCATCAGGGAACCCCCCGCATGTCTGTTTGAAGGGAGGTAAATTCTAGTTTGATGGAGGAATCTGGGGGCCAAAGCTCTGAACGCCTCTGCGTGCGCAGAGCCCTTGTACATACACCCCGACCCTCGACCGCCCCACCGCCCACCTCACACGCCAGCAGGTGGTGCGCCTTACCTGCCACTCCTCCTCCTCCCTGCAGAGTCTGTTCGTGGGCCCGTCAGGGCTGTCCAGGGAGTTCTCAGCCCCATCCTGCTCCAGGACCGGCAGCAGGTACTGAGAAGGGGGGTAGTACTCCAGCCCCGACTCTGCGAGAGATGGACACAGGCTGACCAGGAGGGAAGGAGACTGCCTTGCAACCCAGAGCAGTCCACTGCTCCCCTCCGATGCTGGCCCTCCTGCAGCTGCTCAGAGGCCTAACTCCTGGGCCTTAAATGTGGCAAGCACTCAATAAGCGTCAGCTGAGTGAATAAATCTTCCCACCCCCTGCCTCTTTACCATCCACGTGAGAATGAGATGAAAAATGCCTGAGCTTCGTAGAGAAGCCTGGGTTCAAGACCCAGCTTTATCCACAATTTCCTGGGTAGCTGCCTCCTGTATATTGGAAAGGATTCATACACTTTCCCCATTCGGCCTTATTCTTGCTGATTTATAAGTGCTCTTTACAGATGACAGTTAATAACCTTGGGTCTATAACACATGTTGCAGCTGTCTTCTTCCAGGTGGTAACTTATCTTTTTAACTTTTTCATTTTGTTGTGTGTGTGCGCTCAGTCATGTCTGACTCTTTGCAACCCCATGGACTGCAGCCCGCCAGACTCCTCTGTCCATGGGATTTTCCCAGGCAAGAATACTGGAGGGGGTTGCCATTTACTACTCTGGGGCATCTTCTCAAGCCAAGGATCACACCAGGGTCTCTTGCATCTCCTGCATTGGCAGGCCGATTCTTTACCATTAGCACCACCTAGGGAGCCTGTCTTTTTAACTCTGATGATAGTATCCTTTTGAGGTAAAGGTTAGATTTTAATGTAGTCAATGTCATTCTTTTTCCCCTACCAAAGGATATAAACAGGCAATTCACAAGAAATACTAAAAGTGGACAGTAAACATGTGAAAAAGTATTCTAATATTCAAGGAAATGACATTAAAATAATAATGTTGTTGTTCAGTCACCAAGCCATGTCCAACACTTTGTGACCCCATGGACTACAGCACACCAGGCTTCCCTCTCCTTCACTGTTTCCTGGAGCTTGCTCAAACTCACGTCCACTGAGTCAGTGATGCCATCCAACTGTCTCATCCTCTGTCACCTTCTTCCTCTTGTTTACCCATCAGGTTCAGGTCAGTTCAGTTCAATTGCTTAGCTGTGTCCAACTCTTTGCGACCCCATGGACTGCAGCACGTTAGGCTTCCCTCTCCATCAGCAACTCCTGGAGCTTGTTCAAACTCACATCCATCGAGTCAGTGATGCCATCCAACCATCTCATCCTCTGTCGTCCCCTTCTTCTCTCGCCTTCAATCTTTCCCAGCATCAGGGTCTTTTCCAATGAGTCAGTTCTTCACATCAGGTGGCCAAAGTATTGAAGCTTCAGCTTCAGCATCAGTCCTTCCAATGAACATTCAGGACTGATGTTTCCTTTAGGATGGACTGACTGGACTCTCAAGAGTCTTCTCCAATACCACAGTTCAAAAGCATCAGTTCTTTGGTGCTCAAGCTTTCTTTATAGTCCAACTCTCATATCCATATATGACCACTGGAAAAACCACAGCTATAACTAGACAGACCTTTGTCAGCAAAGTAATGTCTTTGCTTTTTAATAATCCATCAGATTAGAAGACTTTTAAAGATCTCACCAATTGTTAGCGAGGCTGTGGGGAAGAAGAAGCCGCTCAGATACTCCTCATGGAATGTAAACCGATGGAACCTCTTCAGAGGCAATACAGAGTGCTGTCCCTGTTCACCTACTAACTCTGGTTCCCTACAGGCATCTCCCAACATGCCAGACAAGTGTGGGCTAAAG